>CM040472.1:16382748-16441755 GCA_022758105.1 Pangasianodon gigas | reverse complement strand
AAAAAAAAAAAAAAAAAAAAAAAAAAAAAAAAAGTCTCAAGAATTTCAAAAAACCAGAGTAATTCCAGAAGGTTAAATTTGGCAAAAACAAAACAAGATACCATACCCGAAAACAGGCAGCTTGTAGATTAATCCGAAACAGACCAGTCAGAAAATGACTAGGGCTTGGTCATGGCAAGAGAAACACTGAGCAAAGAACTGAGGAATAGGGCAACTTAAATTCACACACAGGAACCCAGGCACAGGTGAAAACAATGAACTTAATTACAGACACAAAAAACAACTAACAAAAACACTCAAGGGGGACCTCTAGTGGTCAGGACAAAGCCATAACACTGACACCCTGACTCGTAAAAGACGAGTCTGTCTGGAAGAAAGGCAGACCTTTATGTTGGGCTGTTAATCAGTATATGAAGTATATGAAAATCTGACATACAGCAGCCATCTTGTCATGAGCTGCTGTTCTGACATTTTGTGGCTTTTCTCTCTTTTTTTCCAATTACAGGATTTTTAATCTGCCAAAATGATAAGCCGAAATACCAAAAATGTGCTTGTGGTATCTTTTGGGTTTTTGTTCTTGTTTATGGCCTATGGAGGACTGCAGAGTCTACAGGTAATCATGTCTTAATTTTCTATAACAGCAGCTCTGACAGTAGTGCAGCTGCAAATGAAAGATTTATATAATTGTGCTCTTTCTAACATTGCATACTATTGCTTTTATAGTAACAGCCCATATGCAGATACTCACATAATCTAAGACTCTATAGGAACAAAACACTTTGGGACATGCTGTTAATGGAAATCAAATTTCAGGGTGGTAAATTCCACTTCACCTTGCATTACACCACTGAGTCGTTGATTATTTTCCTAAAACAGCATGTCCCCGAGCGTTTATATCTTTACATATAAAGAAGTCAGAAGTGCCATGATTTGGTTATAGTCATATAAATATGAATTTGTGTAATATTAATTATATATTTAAAAGACTGACATCTTAGTAATTAAGTCAAGTTTACACAGTACCACGAGAGAAATACTGTCATCTGGCTACACACATTAAAAAAATCTAAAAGCATTTTTATTACTGGTCTTAGACTTTCGGACCCCACTGCATGTGAATTCAAATAAACATCTTGTGACATCATGTGAAAAATTAAAAACAAACGCACTACAATTTCTCAGAAGAATTCTTTTACTACTTTTAGTGCACAAATGTAAACTACATTAGGTTAACACCAGAATGTTGTTATCTTATACTTATAATCTTATATTAGGTTTTGAGAGTATGTTGTGTATTACACTGTGTATCACAGAGCAGTCTAAACGCCGAGCAAGGAATGGGAGTTATCTCGGTGAGCGTCATCTACGGAACTGTCACTCTGTCCTCCATGTTTCTGCCTCCCATCATGATCAAAAACCTGGGCTGTAAATGGACCATCTTCATCTGCATGGCCTGCTACATCAGCTATTCTTTTGGAAATCTCTTCCCTGGATGGTGAGCCTGTTCGTCTACAAACATTCATGAATGAACGATTTAGAAGCTTATGGTTTGTGTAATCATCACCGCCTCATACTGTTGTCTATATAATTTATACCTGAGTGCAAATGTTTGCATATCCTTAGGATAAAATAAAGAAGACAAAGAAATATATATATTTATGTATACCAACAACACATTTGTAATAACGACCCTAACCTAATTTTACTGAGGTTCATTATTACAAATCTATAAAAAGTGTATGTTACGATATAAATACAAAAAAAAGTTTTATATATATAAAAACATCCTATAAAATTAATAGGCATTATACAGTATATAGTTTGTAAAACTAATTAATGATATAAAAATTCTACGAACTCACTATAAAAATTCTCTAATTAATATTTTACAATGTTTGCCAATCCATTGGGTCTTTCTTAAACTATTTTGTTGGTTTACTAATATATGGTTTTTGTCTTTTTATAAGACATACCCACGTTTAATTTTTTTTAACTTCTTGGATTAATATATGTTTGTAGTTAAATTGTACAATAGAGGAAATTTTATTCAGACTTTTGCACTCAAGTGTACTTTACAGTAAAAACAGGACTAAACAATAACTATTACCTATAAAGGCCGACAGTAGTGTCAAATTCATTTACAGATTAAATATAAATTGCAATTCTAAATACACTGTAAGAAAAAAAGTTTAAATACTGTACATTCTTAAATTTGATTTTTTTTTCTTACTAGAAAAAAATAGTGTGGAAAAATATGTAGAACATGATTTTAAAAAAATAATGGTTTAAGCCATGGCCTCAGCATAAGTGATTTACATGGCTGAGGAAACATGTTTGGAAAACTGCCTTCTAGTCCAGAAGAAGGTTTGTTTGTATTTTGATGAGTCTCCATCAAGCATTTTATAGACACTCCCCCAAACCCCTTCATTCCACCCTTATTTCAGTCTGACATCGCTAAGCACCCAGCGCAGCCAGATAATTCTCCTGTAAGCAAAAAAATCATTCTAAACTTAGTAAAATCAGAATAAACACCAACAGCATTTTACATGACGGAGTCATTTATTACTGGTGAAAGAGATGAAGCTGGATGAAGAATTAGCAATGTTCCTCCTGGACAGGTCTGTAAACACAGATCTGTACAAAGCTTGAATTGTTTGAATGGCCGACTTTACATAACAAATCAAACAGATGCATTACATTACAAAGAAATAAGGACAGCGACAGCCCATGTGAACATCCTCATAAATCATTATAACCCTAATTTTGCATGTTTATAGAGTTGTAATTTGTAATCTTTTAGCTAGCAATACTAACATGCTAACATTAGAAAATTAGAGTGCATAAGAGCTTATTACAAAGAAAATGGATGGCGAAGGCACTCATGAACATCTTCATGAATCAGTAGGAGACAAATTGTTAGTATTTATAATATTATATCTTAGCTTTCAAGCATTTGTCCGAGTGCACTTGAAAGTGATGTCCTGACAGTTCTTACTAATGGTAACTCTAATTAGCATGCAAACACTAGCTGAACCAACATAGATCCTGAGGGGGAGCTTTGTGTGCACGGGGGAAACTTTAAGGATTCTTCAGTTTGTAGACCTCTAAAGGTTCTATGTCAACCCCAACAACAGAGTGTTTCTTTGTCAGAGAGGGTTCTCAGTAGTCAGTTTATAGAACCCATGAGGAGCCCTTTTTCTAACAATGTACCCTTTTAAATATACTTTTTTTTTTTTTTTAAATTCTCTATTTTCAATGGTTTATAACGTCCTAATATAATAAAATCAATTATAAATCAATTACATTAATGAGATTTCAGTAAATAAATCAATAAAGTGAATCTTTAACGAAATGTGTTACATCCGCAGGCCGAGTCTGATCGCTACATCTGCTATTCTGGGTTTGGCAGCCTCTCCGCTTTGGTCTGCTAAATGCACGTACCTCACCATCAGTGGGAATGTACAGGGCGAGAAAGAAAACAAGAAAGGCCAGGATGTCATAAACCAATACTTTGGCATGTTCTTTCTCATCTTCCAGTCGTCCGCCGTATGGGGAAACCTCATGTCATCACTTATATTTCAACAAGACACTAAAATAGGTACAGCTGAAACCAAACACAGCACATGTCTCTGAGTATGATGATTAGACTTACAGTATACTCTATATAATAATGTTGCGTCTGCTCTCTAAGCTGAAATCCCTGAGGAGAGACTGCAGTTCTGTGGTGCTGCCCTGTGCAACGAGAACTTCACCACCACGGGGAACTTCACGCGGCCAGAGCAGAAGCTCGTCAACATACTGATGGGCTGCTATATCGGTAAACAGTTAGGACTACCAAACAGTTATTAGCTTTTCTGCACAGCACTGTTGAATTCTTGTCCATAAAGTACTGTATATAACTCAGCTGAGCGATACCTCTGTAGGTGTGGGGGTTCTGGCGATGGTCCTCGTGGCGGTTTTCCTGGACAACATTGATGGAAAAGAAGCAAAGGAGTTTCGGAAGAACAAAAGCAACCAAAAGTTCTGCAGTACCTTCCTGGCTATGTTCAGGCTTTTAGGAGATAAGAGGCTGTTAATGCTCATTCCCTTGACCATATACAGTGGATTCGAGCAAAGCTTCCTCGCTGGTGAATACACCAAGGTGAACAGATCTTATTTATCATACACAGTGGCCCCAAAAAGTATTAAGCCAAACTTACGAATGCATGATTTCTACTGCATTAGAAAACAACATGTCAAACCAAGTGGCATTTATGTTAAAGAAATATACCACAAGTACACATTTCAAGCAAAACGTTTCCCAAAAAAATAGATTATTTAAAAAAAATATAAAAAATAATAGATAAACTAGTGATTTAACAAAACAAGTGTTTGGACACTCAATCCTGGCTTCATTAAAGATCACACTTACAGTGTTTTTGTATTTAGTTTGCCATCCTTTGTTTCTTGACAACATCTTGGCATGGAATTAACCAGTTTTTGTAACACCTGTGGTGGAAATTTCCCCCAAGTTTCAACCAGCAAAACCTTCAGTTCATCCACACTAGAACATCGACAAGCTGCTAATTTCTTCTCCATTGCATCCCATAGACGCACTATAGGGTTTAGGTCAGGGTTCTAGAGAGCCTCCTTTCAAAAGCCGGCTGGTGATTTGGATCATTATCCTGCCAAAAAATCCACCTCTGTTGCTTGTTGATCTTCCGAGTTCATGATGCCATCAAAGAACACAAGCTCACCAGCACCACTGTAGGAAAAACAGCCCTAGCCATGGCCATGTTTTATAGTACCCTTACTGCAGTTTGGTTGCAATTCTTCTCCTGGCTTTTTCCACACAAAAACTCCACCATCAGATCCATCCAAATTAAATTTGAATTCATCTGAAAATAAGACAGTTCTCCAGAAGTCTTTCTGTGCATGTTCTTTTGCAAATTTCACCCCTGCTGTCTTATTCTTCAGGCTGATAAATGGTTTCTACCACATTACCCAGGCTCGTCAATCCTGTTTTGAATAGTTGTGTCTGGTAATTCTCATTGATACCTGAAGGAATTGTTGCTGCTGTTCGTTGCCTATTTTTCTTGATGTGACTCACAATTATCCCGCCCATTCTGCTGGTGGTCTTTCGGGATCTGCCTGTATGCTGTCTGTTTTCATGCATGAGTCCTGCACTGTTAAATTTTTTTAAATTTATTTTTACAATTTTTACTGATCTAGTGGTCTTCTTTGTGCAAAAATGCTTCTAGAGCTTCTCTCAAAACGTGCTTCCCTATTTTTAACCAATTTCATACAGGTTCCCCTAGCAGAGTAACCACATGATGTAGTTCATCACATTAAATATGGATTAACTGTGACAACCAGAATAGTCTTAAGTGTCCAAATACGTTTTTGTCTAACTATGATCAGTATATCTATTATTTTTTGGGAAATGTTTCGCTTAGAAAGTTATCGTTCTTTACAAAAAACACTACTTGGTTTAACATGTTGTTTTCTAATGAGTTCCAGGTCACCTGAGAGAGAGAGAGAGAGAGAGAGAGAGAGAGAGAGATCTGTTAACCTATATGGTATAAAAAAATAAAAAAAGTAATTAAATGATAATTTAATGTACAGAATTCATCAAAGCATTAAAAACAAAAAGCAAAATGTAACCAAACCTGCTCATTCTTGTCAGGAATGGTAGAGGAGGCGAATGCAAGTGCAGGTAAACGTTTATTTACAGTGAAATAGATGGAACACAAAGACTAGGAAACATGGACGAGAAATAATGAGGCTAGACCACAACATGAACGTGATCCGAGAGAAGGGTAAAGACCGACAAGGATTGCTATCACTGCAAGTGATATGGTGCGTCCAGTGATCATGTGACGTGCAATGGCTTATGGGTGTTGTAGGCAACCGTGACAATGCTTATTGAAAAGATAAATTCACTGTGCAAATGTATTTCCTGTTGCAAAACATTCGAATGAAATGCATTTGTGAATGCTTTTCAGAGAACAAGTGAATGTGATTGTCTTTGCAGAATTATGTGACCTGTGCACTGGGAATCCATTATGTCGGATTTGTGATGATCTGCTACGGTGCTGTGGATTCACTGAGCTCTTACATATTCGGGAAGCTTGCTCAGTACACTGGGAGGATCGCCCTCTTTTGCTTTGGTAAGTCAGTTTAATCAGAGTAGCCCGAGGTGGGAAGTATTTTAGTGAGAGAACAGTGCTGCTATACCATCATATCATTTTACAGCATGAATATTTATTGGTTACTAAATACACTAGGTTATTATTTTCATTAATACCTTCCAAGTACCCAAAGATCATATCTAAAATATTTTTCATTGGCTTGGATACCAACACAATCACTAAAACTTAAAACTTTAAATATACACAATTTGTATAAATACTACAACTAATCATATTTCCACAAGGACTGCACACAAATACTGTATTACACTGCATACAAACCATTAGACCTACACCAATTTAATTTTAAAAAATGAAAATATTTGTTTGAATTCAAATGAGTGAAGGCAATGTGGTTGCATTTTGTTGATTTCATGTGACTTAAGCACTATTTGGACCGGATAAGATTTGCAGACATGTGTCTGTTAAATAATGTTGTCAGAGAATGTATGTAGTAATTATAAATGATTCGCACAAGACAGGTGATCTTTGTATAAATAAAAGAGACGGGAGTGTGTTCATGATGTACGCATGGTCATTACACCAAAGGTTCCATGCAAACTATGTATACCTTAAATATTTTTAGGACAAAACTGATTATTTTAACCTTTATTACAAGCGTTTGCTGTAGGGCACGTGCCTTTGCAAATTGTGCTTGATCATAAGTAGGTCACATGACCATAACGTATACACTTTACCTGTGCTAGGGAAAATATTGCTTTTTTTGACAGGTCATTTTAAATGTCATCTGTATTTTATTGTTTAACATTTTTTGACTTGGTTTTGATTTAGTTTCGGCTACAGACGATAGAAAAAGAGTGAGTGCCTCCTGGCGTGTCTTTATATTAAACAAAAGGTGTGAAATCTCTTTTCCCATGGGATATCATTTTCCAGAATTTTTTCCAACAATTCAATTCAGAGTAAATATAGTAAATATATAGATTATAACCTGGGGATTTCCTATTGGTTGTTTTATAGAAGAGAAAACACGGCATAATCTTTACTGACTAAGGAATGGGCCAGTCCCAGAGATACTACAATTGGCATGAACACTTGTAACAAAAGGTTCTCAGGGACAGAATATGGATCCATATTCTGGAGACTTATTGCAATAAAAAAAAAATAGTGTCAATACTTAGTCCAGGGTTGTTACCAAAATACACAAATCCAAAGGATGAGATTAAGAGAGGGGTCAAAAAACAGAACAGAGTTCCAAAAAAACATCAGATCAGGAAAAAACATCAGAACCAGAGAGACAAGGCAGAAAGGCAAAGACAAGGCTGGGTAAAAGGTCATACAGAGAAGAACTCTCCCAAATGAATCACCACTCAGAACTTACTAGAATGCAGGCAAACTGTAAGGCTTTACGACAATGTGCGTTTTAGAGAGAACAAACAGTAACTGAAGTATAATTCAGGAATAATTCTAACTTACTAAATACACTTTTAACTGACTGAAATTCTCGCACAATACCCTCTTTCACTCACGTATCATTTTTACATTTGCTCCATGCAATACGCTTGATTTCCATGCACTCGATGCATTCAATGTGGCCATCTTCAAGCTCCTGGATAATAAAACTACCCACGTGTTTAGCATTAAATAAACTTATTTACACAAATGAACATAAAAGTTATAGATCTGGGGATTGTTTCTAATGCTACCTAATGTTTGGATTTTGAATTTATTATTTATATTTATGCCTCAGCACATTTGAATTCTTGAATCTGACTGATCAATAGGTGTGCATTATTTTGTATACCAGCATGGCTCGGACAGTAGCTCCAGCTGTAACGTGAACGACAGGTTTATATTAAAGCGCTCATTGTAATATGTTACTGTTTCTATAGTAACAGCTCATACACAGGGACTTGTACGACAGACCCTCCACATAATCCAAGGCTAATAATAAACAGATTCTAAAAAATGTGTTGGAAAGCCTTCAGGACAGAGGAGTTTATGCTTTCTCTGTAAAATGACAGGCCGTGTGGGATTTTTTGTTTTGTTTTTGAGAGAGGGAGAGAGAGAAAGAGAGAGAGAGGGAGAGAGAGATGGTGTGTTGTGTGTTCCTCATTAACAATTGCATTAACAATTGGAATTATACTGTACAAAACTGAGTTTATTTGATTTTAAAGTCTATCTCCATTCCCTCTTTTTAAAATTAAGTTTTCATAATTAATATTGAGATATTCAATAATAGTTTCATAATCAATATTGAGAAAGCTACACATGCTGGACTGTGGATTTCCATAATATTTGTTTTTCAGACCTTGCACCTTTCCATACATAGTATGTCACACAAAATTAACAATAAAGATATTTGCAAAAAAACACACACACTTGAGTACCCGTGTGAGTACCTGTAAATTAGCCGACACTGTCCCAGGTGTGTAAAAGCCCAGGTGAGGTAGGACAGAGTGGGTTATGGAAGTTGGTACTGAATTCTTACATATTCTTATTGGTATTTTCACCACTTTCTCCTCGCAGCCGCTGTGATAAACCTGAGCTCTGCGATAGCTCTGCTGTACTGGAGGCCTCATCCTGACCAGCTGCCTGTCTTCTTCGTGTTTTCTGCTCTCTGGGGTATGGCAGATGCTGTGTGGCAAACACAAGCCAACGGTGAGACTCTTAACAACTGAATCATCTTTCTTACATAAGAATCAATCTGATAATGCTGGTGTTATATACATGAGGCATCAGCTATTATAAAAACTGGTAGTCAAGTTGACATAACACCTGACTTAGGCATAACATAGACGTTTGTTAGCATACTGTACATATGGGCTGTGACACATTTTTACATTTGAGCATCATTTTGAAGGTCTGTGCATTTCTGATGCACTGTGATGATGTGATATAACATATCAATCTACCAAGTGAGATTAACTGAAAAATTGAACAAAGATAATAATTTCCAAAAGTCTTCTCAGTCTCAAGATCACATAAAAACATGTCAATTCTCTATAGTGAGAAAATAGTAAAAAAAAAAAGAAAAGGGAAAACTCCCTGAGACGACATGAGGAAGAAACCTTGAGAGGAACCAGACTCAAAAGGGAACCCATCCTCATCTGGGTGACATCTGGATAATGTCATTATAAATCATTTCTCTTCTGTAACTGTATACTATAGAGTCAAAAAGTGCAATTGTTAAAAGGAACTTGAGTATGAGCATTATTAGCATTTTCACTTTAAGTCTATCTTATCAAAAACAAACAAAAAAACCCCAAAAAAACGCCTTTACATAAAGTGTCATAAGGGGGCCAAGGAGAGTCCAGGGTGGCAGATGCAGATGCAGAATCTCTTTAATGAAAAAACAACTAAGAAACAAACAAGGACTGGGACATAACCAAAAAACTAGAACAACAAAGGGCTAGGCTAATGCTAGGCAAGGCAAGGCCAGGAAAACTTGAAAACAATTTTTGATGAAACTTGAAAACAAAAGCTATTCACAGAGCAAACAGTAACCGAAATCTAACCACACAGACAAAACACAGACACAGACATAAGCAGAATGCTCCAACAACCAAAAAGGGAAAACATGGACTTTAAATAGGGTGACTAATAGGGAAATACAAAACAGGTGTGCAAAATCAGGAAAAGAAATGGAGCAGACAAAAAAAGAAAGAAGAGATTCAGAAAGTGAGTGAGGGTGCGCTCTGGTGGTCTGGGAGGAACTGTCCATGGCCATAAGGCCATAAATATAAATAGACCATATATAAATAATTAATCAGAATAATTTCACTGATGACATCTGTATGATAATTACTTTTGCACATGAGATTTCCTATTTTGCCCTAAAATGTTTCTGATTGTTTTTCACTTAATTTTTATACGTTGTAATTTCACATTGAGGGTGCAAAAAGTTCTGACCTGATTTATCTTGGTTTCATTTTTTACATCACAAAAAACTGCTATTTTAACGGGGCTGCATAGACTTTTTATATCCATTGTACATATACAACTCATTATGTCATTATGGTGTCAGGGCATGAATATAAGTAATTATACAAATCTTATAAATAGCAAAATGAAACACTTTAGTCAATAAAATATACATAACTCGTTCATGACAGTGTTATAAATATTCATAAAATCCTTATAAAAAGCAATGACTGTGACAGCTTGTTCAGTTTTCCAAATATCCCTGACTTAGCAAGCTATATCACATTATAACTATTATGTTGCGCTGACATAAAGTGCACTGGGCTACAAAGTCAGCTGTCATGATGTAAGACTTTATAAATGAAGGGCTTACAGTATGTAGGTGATATGTAGCTCTATGAAGTCCACCCTTAAGTATACCTCACAGAAGAGGTTCTAATAACTTTCCATGTGTTTTTCTATTGCAGCACTATACGGCACTCTGTTCCCTCACCACAAGGAGGCAGCGTTCGCTAATTATCGCATGTGGGAGTCTTTGGGCTTCGTGATACCCTTCGCGTACAGCACGTTCATCTGTCTGTCCACCAAACTCTACATCCTCATCTCAGTCCTTTTGCTGGCCATGCTGACGTACTTTTGGGTGGAGTACTACGAGCACAAGCATCCTACTCCAGCAGTGAAACGTGACAGTGACGAGCTGGACAAGATGCAGCTTAAAGACCAGAAAATTATTAGTCAGACAAGATTATAGGCAAGGATACAGAGAGTCTGGTTTTTTTTTTTTTTTTTTTTGAGGGGGTCAGGGGCTAAGTCATGAATGGTGGCTTCTTTAGTCATAGCTAACATCTTTGCATTTAAACAAAGAAACAAAGAAACAGTCATTATTATTTGGGGTCAAGCACCGCAGGTGTGTAGGCACCTCTTGTAATTGTTAGTGTTCTTCTTCTTCTTCTTCTTCTTCCTTCTTCTTCCGCTCTTGAAATCTATGGCAGCCCATAGAACCGCTAGCGGGAAAGTTATGAAATTTTGCACACTTGTTGGGAACAGTTTGAATATACCTTTTATCAAATTTAGAGTCTCTATCTCAAACCCTACTGCGCCACAGGTCAAAGTTGCACTCATGTTTATGCTAATAACTTTTGGACCAAAAGGGCTAGAAACAAAATTCCGCCCGACTAGATTTTCCACCGTTTTCTGAAAAAAAAACCAAAACTACCTTTTCGAAGTGGTCCTAGAAGGTGGCTCTTCACCTCCTAGAAGGTGGCTCTTCACCTCTTCATTGGCTCTTCACCAAATTTGACTCAGATCATCGTTAGACCATGCTGGCAAAAAGTTATTAAACGTTTTTTGATGGACCAAACCATTCTCGAATAACGTGCAAATGAATTTGATGGCGAGCATGCTGAAATGGACGTGAGGCGATATCTCCATAATGCTTTATCGTATTCAGACCAAACTTAGTATATGTCATAGCCATCATGACTTGAGGGCAGCTGCACAGTTTTATAACAGTGCCAACTAGTGCTCATGAGATATGAAAAAAACATATTTTTGCTTCTAAACGGTTTGTCCTAAAATCCTGAAACTGGTCTCTTTAGATTCTGTGGGGCATACTGAATCAAACAGAAATTTCCCTATGCCAGCCATTTTGAATTTAGACGTAAAATGCTGTATTTTACGAACGTCTTGGCGTGTTGTTACGAAAATCGGTATGTGTCATCAGCTCAAAATTATAACAAAATTTCAAAAAATGCTAATAGCTTTTGATTACATTTGCCTATAGTCATGAGACTGGTCTTGAAGGATTCCTTGGGTCATGCCGAGAACAATGATACCAATTATGCCATGGTTGGCCGAACTTGCTGTTCGCCATTTTGAAATGCTTTGAAAACCTACTTTTTCAAACGCCTCCTAGATGGTTCGTCTGATTTTCACGAAAATCGAATCTGAAATGGACGTGAGGCTATATCTCCATAATGCTTTAGTGTATTCAGGCCAAACTTAGTATACCTCATCGTGACTTGAGAGTACCTGCATGATTTCAGAACAGCGCCACCTAGTGCTCACGAGATGAAAAGCATATTTCTTCAGTCCACGCCAGCAATAAGTTATGGATTTTGTGTTGATAAAGCAAACTGACCTGTCGGTCATGCTCTGATGCTTGCTTAGCTCCTTACTTTGCCTCTGTTGTGTTTGGCCCCAAAATTTCAGCTTGCACCTATATTTATTATTATTATTATTATTATTATTATTATTATTATTATTATTACTATTATTATTATTATTCTGCCCTAAAACTGATCGTGCAGACCAAACTGTAAGGCCTAGAGACTTGAAACTTTAAGGGATGGTAGTACTCCAGTGTTCTACAATGGTGCAAAATCTCGCCTTGATCAGCCACACAGTGGCACTACAGTGATCAAAACATGTTGAATTGTGTGTTAAGATGCTGTGTTTTACAAATGCATTGGAGTATCATTATGAAACTCGATATGTGTCATCATCCCCTTGCCCTGAAGGTACTCAAAAAGTTTGGGGGCAGGGCTACCTTGTGGTCAAAAAAATCTAAGAAAAATAATAAAAACCCTAATAACTTTTCATTTCTTTAGTCTATTGTGGATCATGCCAAAAATAATGATACCAAATGTGCCTTGGTCGGTGAAAAATTTTCCGCCATTGTGAATTTTTTGAAAAACTTACTTTTGCAAACTCCTTCTAGACCGTTCGTCAGAGCTTCACCGAATTTTGCTCCGATCATCATCAGACAATGAAGACCAAAAGTTATTCAAAGACCAAATATATATATACAGTATATATATATATATATATATATATATATATATATATATATATATATATATATATATATATATATGTATAACGCCCTAACCCCCCAGACTCACCCGCAGTAGATGAACGGTTTGGGCTAGAGGTCGACCGACTGATCGGTTTTGCCAGTTAATTGGCAAAGGGTCCATTGTCACTATACAGTATGAGAGCGGCCTCTAGAGACAAAATAAAAACTATCACTGACGCCTCGTGGTGTTTGTTTAGATGTGAGACTACACTCTGCATACTCTGGGATACTTCAGATGCGGATTTATCGACAACGAAAAGGTACGTATATTAATAAATGCGGTAAAAAATATATATTGCATATTGTTAATTCATGTAAGCTAATGCATTAACTA
Source organism: Pangasianodon gigas (assembly GCA_022758105.1). Lineage (NCBI taxonomy): Eukaryota > Metazoa > Chordata > Actinopteri > Siluriformes > Pangasiidae > Pangasianodon > Pangasianodon gigas. The sequence goes on along the minus strand of CM040472.1, from coordinate 16,428,512 downwards.
ATGTTAACAAATGGGTTTTATTGTGAAGTGTTACCTATGAAATTTACATGCCATGTTTCTAGGTTATAGCTAAAAAAACACACATTTGACCTGGTTCAGTTTGGATGTATATCTTTTATTTACTTTAATGTTTGTTAATATATATTAATATTTATATATTTATTTCATTTAAAGAAGTACCTCAGTAAGTGACCTCTAGTTTATGCAGAATATGTGGGAAAATACATACAGGCACTTAGAACAGGTGGCTCAGAAAAACAAAGAATTTGGTGACCGACATCAAGGAGAAACCCCACAGTTTCAACCTGTCGACCGAGTATGGTTATCGACTAAAAACATTAGAAACACTCAAGGTTGAAAGAAGTGCATTGCCAGGTACATTGTCACATACAAGATCCTCCGCTGCATCAATGACGTCACGTACAAGCTGGATCTGCCACGCCATAGTAGACTAGCACTCTCCTTCCACACATCATGCCTCAAGCCTGTCACACCTGGACCTCTAGCATCCAACATTCCCCTCACCACACCACCTGCACCACCAGACATGTTTTTGGGAGGAATTTAAACTAAAACAATATGTTAGTGTGTGAAAAACATTCGTACAACAATATTTTCTGTTGCCTCTTAAAGTCTGCTTAATGCTCACTTTTATGTATTCTTGAATGGATGATAGAATAGTTGTACATTATATGAGAAATTCTTTTTCGTAAAGAAAAGAAGAGAAGAATCCTTCCACCATTCCTTATTATTCTTGAGACCACAGCACTGAATTCTCGAATCTGATTGGTCAGAAGGTGTTGATTAATTTTCTATAACAGCAGCTCTGACAATAGTGCAGGTACAAATCACAGGATTATGTAAATGCGCTCGTTTCTGGTACCTTGGTGTTCACATCACGCAGGACCTGTCATGGTCGTGTCACATTAACACCCTGATGAAGAAGGCCCGTCAGTGTCTTTACCACCTTAGACGCCTAAAAGGACTTTAAACTGCCCTCTAAGGTGCACCATCGAAAGGAGCATCACAGCCTCCTGGTTTGGGAACAGCACCAATTTAAAATTCTAGGTTCATACTACGTTAAACTCTTTGATTCATTGATCTTTTAAACTTCAAGTCGAAATATGCTAACTTTCTAGAATAAAATTAATACATTTATATACTTTACTGTGACCTGACATAAGTGGTTTGATCGTTAGTCAGGAATCTGAAATGTCAACAGATTAATAAGTGCCTCCTGCATCAATTATATTGACAGAGCCAGTGACTTTGAATTGCAAGTACTCTAAAATTCTACAGTAAAATGAATTCATCTTTATTGTGGGCATAGAGTAGTTCACTGTGAACTGATTTTAATGGGTTTGATCATCTACCCATTTGAAATGTCCATTGTATAATGAATCAAAATTCCCTCCTGGCTCAATAATATTGACAGATCCAGTCACTTTGAATTGCAATTACTTAAAAATTCTACAGTAAAATTAATTCATTTCTATTGTGAGCATAGAGTAGTTCACTGTGAACTGATCGGAGTGGGTTTGAGATTTGAAATGTCCATTTTTATTTCAGCAGTATAGTTGAAGAAAAATATTATTTTGGGGTCAGAGACTTCCTCTGTGAAATAATCCATCTGTACTTTATAAAAATTTATTTATGGCTAGATTTATAATAATAATAATAATAATAATAATAATAATAATAATAATAATAATAATAATAATAATAACAATTTTTCAACAAAATTGTACAAAAATAATAATTTTTTTAACAATAATTTTTCAACAAAAAGTTCTTTTTTATTATTATTTTTATTTGGCTTATTGATTTATAGTTTCTATAAACTTGATGAATTTTGCCCATATTTTAAATGTAAAAGAGTAAATAGACAAACATTTAGCCTGTATACTCATAGATACTGTGAAAAGTTGTGTGTTCGTTGTGTTATTTATTTTAAATGATTGTTTTGTAGAAAGTTAAGTTGCTTTGGTTGTGTAAGAGCTCGCGGACGCTCGAGTTCCACTTTCGGCGCTATTTACCGTTAAGTGCCTAAAAGCCGCGCCCTTAACACTGAGCGTGGGTTCAGGAAGAACAGCTGGATTAACCGCTTCCTGCCTTGTGCGCCTGATAACTCTGTTGTTTTTTTTCACTCATTTTTTCAACATCTGGTGAGGATTTGATTATATGTAGTGTATAATCGCCTAGCTCTAGTGTTACAGCAAATATGATGTTATTTAACAAACAAATGTTGATATGGTGAAGTTTTCTGTGAGGAATGTTTATGTGACATTTATGGGTGGAGTCTTCAGTGTCAGTACTTTGAGGATTTTATGTTTTTCGGTTTCTTGGTAACATGACAAGGGTTTTTTTTTGTCTCATTAACTTCAAGAGAGAGAAAAAAAGAGAAGCTGGTGAGGGAATGACTGTTTATAGCTGCTATAGTGTGAGTGGTAACTTGTTTTGCAGACATTCCACAGCATTAAATGCACCTGCAAATGGATAAAAAGTACCATATGTGTTTCATTAATTACTACACTTTTAAAAATGCTAGTGTTAGCAAATTGCTGTGGTGTAAGAGGAATAAAACACTTCAGAACCTGCTATTATTGGAAATAATCAGCTTTGGAGTGGTAACATTAACTCTACTTCATTGTATCACCTCGTTGTTGATTATTTCTCTATAACATCATGATGCCAAGTGCTTTATTTCTTCCATTGCCATGTGTATCTAATCTAAACCACAGTGTTAAGAGACACAAGTTTCACACGAAGAGTTTGATGACTGCTTTTGAGTGAGGAATGTGGTTGTTTGGTTGTTATCAGCAACGTCCCATCAGTTACACATTCAGAGCAATAAAACAGACTGCTGTGTTTAAGGAGAATAATCAGGAATCAGTGCAGAGTGGATTCTTGGCAGCAATGCGTCTCTTGGGCTCAGAGCAAAGTTCATTCTTTATGTGTTATGAACATTCTTTTGACAACAAGGAAGTCAATCAGAACAAAATGATGGAGCTCATCTGAAAACAACTCATAAATGCACATTGTCATGTATATATGAACTCTTTATTGATGGGAGGAGAGGCACAGTTTATTCTGCAGTCACCAAATGCAAGCAGTAAAACACTTATAGTCCATGGCATTATATAATTTATCTTATCATTATATGGGGGTTTAAATGACTGGACCTTGCTACTCGGGTGTGATTTCATGGTTGAGGAGCTGAGTAGAGTTACAGTAAATGGTGCATCCTGAAGAGAGATTAAAACCATCACACTTTATCTCATCACAGATCTGTCTAAGTGTGTAGACATCTTATCAGTTCCAAGCACACCTGGATGGTACAGATTTATTTATGCAAAGCGCAAGGACACTTGACAAGTATCAGTTACACCAACAGAGCATTTCGGTCATCACTGGGATGCTCAGACTTCAGTGGCTATTAGTAATAGAGGGGGCATATAGGTTTTGTCTTACTATACTGAGGTAAACCTGTACACCTGCCCATGTATCCAATGATCTAATCAGACAATCATGTGGCAGCAGTAAAATGCTTAAAATCATGCAGATACAGAGTTTCAGTTAAAGTTCAAACATTTGAGTGAGGGAAAATGTGATCTCAGTGACTTTGACCATGACATGGTTGTTTGTGCCAGTTGGGTTGGTTTGAGAATCAGTAACAAAATGGAAAAAATGCAAAAAAGAAAGAAAAAAAACCAAAAACAACAACAACAATGAAACATCCCATGAGCGGCAGTTCTGCAGGCAGAAACATCTTGTTGATGAGTCAGGTCGGGGGACAATGGTCAGAATGGTTTGAGCTGACAGGAAGGCTACAGTAACTGAAATAAGCACTCTTTACATCCGTCGTGAGCAGAAAAGCATCTCAGAACGCACAAAATATCAAACGTTGAGACAGCAAAAGACTGTCACCCAAGAACAGGAATCTGAGGTTCACACTTTCTATGAAGGCCATATGTATAATAATCTATGAATGCATTCATAACCTGCTGTAATGCATTCATAAGGAATTACATACAGTACATTATTATAATTATTTATGAAAAAGTATTACAGTTTATAGCAGTTATTTAAAAATGTTAACAGAATGCATTATGGGCAGTGTTCATAACACATTATATGAAAATATATCTTTAACAAGTAACTGAATGTACATAGCTGTACTTGCCATACTGTACAGGGTATGTGAGTCACATATGGCACTATAACCTATTTATAATGCTTTATATGCTGTATTTGTGAGCTATTAATTAATGTGAGACACATAGTAAACAAACAAATGATTAAACTAATGGCAATGTATTGTTTTTAGATGAAAACAGTGCAGGTCAGTGTGTCTAAGATGTGCCTATGATTAAGCATAATGCACTATGCAAAGTGGAATTGAGTTTTTTTTTATGAGTTACGAACACTACTTATAATGATGTACACTATATGGCCAAAAGTATGTGGACACCTGACCATCAAATATGTGGTTCTTCCCCAAAATGTTGCCACAAAGTTGCTCCAAAATCTAGTGGAAATCCTTCCCAGAAGAGTGGAGCTTATTATAACAGTAAAAGGGGAATAAATCTGGATTGAGATGTTCATAAAGCACATATGGGTGTGATGGTCAGACGTCCACCAACTTTTGGCCATTTGGTGTACGTTACGAATTCAAAATGCATAAAAATGGTTCCTATTAAGTGTAGTGTATATTCATACGTAATTACGAAAATGTGTGCAATGCTTTATGACTTATAAGGCATTATAGCATGTTATGAATGTGTTCATAGTTTATTATACAGTAGACATGACCTTCACAGGAAGTGTTCCCACGACATGTATATATATATATATATATATATATATATATATATATATATATATATATATATATAATGACCTATGAATATATTTATAACCTGTTATAATGCATTCATAAGGCATTAAAGATTTATTCACTATATTTGCACGATCCAGTCAAATCCATATCAGTTTGTGTGGATAACACAACCAATAACTATTTTTACATGAGCTAAGTTTACACAAGTTAACTTTCAGCCGCTCTTGCAATGATACATTATATTGTAGTGATAAAAAGGTAATGAAATGATCAAAACTACAACTTGGCATATTCAACCGTTACACACAGTTGCCGTACACTAAACACAGATGTGCTGTAAACACATCATATCCTGTTTCCGTGATACTCTAAAGTAATTACTTTGTTTTTGCTTAAAGGCAGACTTTCCTGCTCACACCTTTATGATTCCCATGTTCTGAACTTTGTCCTCCAGCACAGCGGGCTGCCATTCATCAGTATATGAAGTGTGTGGAAATCTGACATACGGCAGTCAGAAACTATCTTCGTGTGAGCTGCTGTTCTGACATTTTGTGGCTTTTCTCTCTTTTTTTCTACTTACAGGATTTTTAATCTGCCAAAATGATAAGCCGAAATACCAAAAATGTGCTTGTGGTGTCTTTTGGATTTTTGTTCTTGTTTACGGCCTACGGAGGACTGCAGAGTCTACAGGTAATCATGTCTTAATTTTCTATAACAGCAGCTCTGACAGTAGTGCAGCTGCAAATGACAGGTTTATATAACTGCGCTCGTTCCAACACGTTATTGTTTTTATAGTAACAGCTCGTAAACAGAGACTTGTATGGCAGACACTTACACAATCTAAGACTGATACTGATTAGAAAAACATGTTATTTAACAAAGAAAAATGTAACTGTTAATATGGTGAAGTTTTATGTAAAGAGATATTTATTTATCATTTATGGAAGGAGACTCAAGTGTCCGCTCTTTGTAACAGTCCTCTGTTTTCAGGACAGAGATATTTTCAGGAGTTATGATTTCTGGGCAACGTGACAAACTACACTTCTTAGCGTATTATCTTCATTTATAGCTGCTATAACTTAAGTGGTAAAAGGAACGTACTTGTTTCATGAATGTTACACAAGATTAAATGTAGCTATAAACTGATAAAAACTAAGTTGTGTCATTCTTTAATGAAATGAAATTGTAATTGTTGGCAAGTTGCTGTAGTATATGAGGAGCAGAACACTTTGGGATATATTGTTAATGGAAAACAAATTTCCGGGTGGTAACGGTTGTAAATTCCTTCACGTTGCATTACACCACTGAGTCGTTGATTATTTTCCTAAAACAGCATGTCACCAAGTGTTTATATCCTTACATATAAAAAGATAGAAGTGCCATGATTTGATTATAGTCATATAAATATGAATTGGTTTAATATTAATTATATATTTAAAAGACTGACATCTTAGTAATTAAGCCAAGTTTACACAGTACCACGACGGAAATTCTGTCATCTGGATACACGCATTAAAAAAATCTAAAATCATTAAGGGTTCTTAAAGGAACACTTAAAGGATATATGTAGATTCCTACAACAAAGCGTTTTCCAACAGACAGGGTTCCAGTTACACTTGTTTGTAAGCTAAGAACCTGAAAGTATCCAATGAACCCTTAAAGAACCCTTAAAGAACCTTTTTTTTTTCCTAAAGAAATGTATTAGTGGAGTGTGTGGTACAAATTCCAAATTATTGCTAATTATTTTCTTCTGAATCCCTAGAACCTGTGAGGTGTTTAAATTTAGCCAAAATGTTTGCCTTCGTCTGTATTTGGTTCTTTAAGGTGTTCTTTGAATAGATAAGGATTCTTAGCCTCATAAAAGATTTATCCTGGGAGCCCTTTATGATAGGGAAGCTCTGTTGTAGTGTTCTACAGAGCTTGATCAGAGGGACTACAATTAAAGAACCTTTAATGGGTCTAGATTTTGTAAGAGTGCACTGCTCACACTGAAAATAGATCACAAAGGTGCTCACACTTCAGAACCAGTGAAAGTTGATGTCACCTCAGTCTGAAAATATGGACACACACATACACACACAAACAGAGCACTCAGTTTGCACAGCTTTATTCTCTACTTGCTGAAACTGAGGCTGAAGAATACGGAGGACACATCGGACGCTGATTAATTACTTCCATCTCCTGGGCATTTTGATCATCTTTTTATTTCTCTCGGTGACAACATACTACACAGTGATAACAGTTTGCCCTCTGACTCAAGTCTCGTAACACAAGCCTGTCACTTATCGGGTGTAGTGTATATAATGAACATGGTTGCCAAGCAACTGCACTATACTGATGATAACAGAAGTAACAGATATAATCTAAGCCAATCTGTATATTGATATGTATACTGGATTGTGGCTCTCTTCACACTACGGACATCGGATTTAATTTAAAATTTGCTGTGATCCCCAACACCACAGTGGAACACGTATATCAAGGAATACCCTGTTACCCTGTTACAATGTTTGATTCACACGTGATTTAACCAACCATTATGGAAAAATTCACAATAATATGTGATGTGAAAAACAACCTGAAATTGCATACACTGTGGTCCAAAAGTCTGAAACTAAACTGAAAATCTGGGATTTTTTCTCTGTTTAAACTTGGTAATAAAAAGAATGCGAAGAAAGGAAATGTTCAGACATCTTGAAGATTCATTATATTTACAATTCTGCACTATTTCTAGGACTATTGAATGACCATGTTAACTCCTAGGTGCAAAAGATCATATTTTCCTTGAGTCTTATCCTTTCTGTTGAAGCACATATACAGATGACTATTTAGATAGATAGATAGATAGATAGATAGAAACTTTATTGATGGAATTTGCAAGACTTTGCAAGAAAGTCTTCACTAAAGATTCATTTCTTTGTGCTTATAATATGATTTATACTGAAAAGGTTTGCATTAAATTAAAAAATGAATGCATAATAAACGCATTTTTACTACTGATCTTAGACTTTTGGACCCCACTGCATGTGAATTCAAAAAAACGTCCCGTGACATCATGTGAAAAATTAAAGACAAACGCACTACAATTTCTCAGACGTATTCTTTCTAATCACTAGTGCACAAATGTAAACTACATTAGGTTAACACTGGCATGTTGTTATACCCACTTAAATAATTATTGAATAAAATCTAGCAAAAAAATAAATTTAAATGAATTGCTAAATGGTTTTCTGGACTTATAAGAGGAAATGATGCTGAATGAGGTTTTGAGAGTATGTTGTGTATTACACTGTGTATCACAGAGCAGTCTAAACACAGAGGAAGGAATGGGAGTTATCTCGCTGAGCGTCATCTACGGAACCATCATTCTGTCCTCCATGTTTCTGCCTCCCATCATGATCAAAAACCTGGGCTGTAAATGGACCATCTTCATCTGCATGGCCTGCTACATCAGCTATTCTTTTGGAAATCTCTTCCCTGGATGGTGAGCCTGTTCGTCTACAAACATTCATGAATGAACGATTTGGAAGGGTATGGTTTGTGTAATCATCACCGCCTCGTACTGTTGTTTATATAATTTATACCTGAGTGCAAATGTTTGCATATCCTTAGGATAAAATAAAGAAGACAAAGAAATATATATATTTATGTATACCAACAACACATTTGTAATAACGACCCTAACCTAATTTTACTGAGGTTCATTATTACAAATATAAAAAGTGTTAAGGTATAAATATATGTTGAGATATAAATACTAAAAATATGTTATATATAAATATTCTATAAAATTAATAGATATCGATAATCTGTAACATTCATTAATCATAAAAGATTCTATAAAATCACTATAAAAATTCTTTCATATACATTCTACAACATGTTTGCCCATCCATTGGTTCTTTATTAAACTATTTTGTTGATTTTGTTGAGTTGACATACCCACGTTTAATTTTTTTTTACTTCCTGGATTAATATATGTTTGTAATTAAATTGTAAAATAGAGGTAATTTTATTTTTTTCCACATAGAAATCATGGGGGATGCAAACTTTTGCACTCAAGTGTATTTTAAAGTAAAAACAAAAATAAACAATAACTATTACCTACAAAGGCCAACAGTAGTGTCAAATTCATTAACGGATTAAATATAAATTGCAATTCTAAATACACTGTCAGAAAAAAAGGTGAAATACTGTACATCCTTAAAGGTGCAACAGTAGATTTTTTTTTCTTTGTAGTAAAAATAGTGTGGAAAAACATGTAGAACATGATTTTTAAAAAATAATGGTTTAAGCCATGGCCTCAGCACAAGTGCATTACATGGCTGAGGAAACATGTTTGGAAAACTGGTCCAGAAGAAAGTTTGTTTGTGTTTGGATGAGCCTTTTGTCAATCAATTTATAGACACTCCCCCAAACCCCTTCACTCCACCCTCATTACAGTCTGACATCGCTAAGCACCCAGCGCAGCCAGATAATTCTCCTGTAAGCAAAAAAAAATCATTCTATGCTAAACTTAGTAAAATCAGAATAAATAATTCAAATTCTTTGTCAGAGAGGGTTCTCAGTAGTCACTTTATAGATAGAACCCATGAGGAACCCTTTTTCTAACAATGCAGCCCTTTAGATATACTTTTTTTTTTTTTTTAGATTTCTCTATTTTCAATGGTTTATAATGATCTAGTACAAGTTCAATGACATTTATGAGATTTGAATAAATAAACATATATTTTCCTTAACATTAAAATGTTAGGAGTGAATCTTTAACAAAATGTGTTACATCCGCAGGCCGAGTCTGATCGCTACATCTGCTATTCTGGGTTTGGGAGGCTCCCCGCTTTGGTCTGCTAAATGCACGTACCTCACCATCAGTGGGAATGTACAGGGCGAGAAAGAAAACAAGAAAGGCCAGGATGTCATAAACCAATACTTTGGCATGTTCTTTCTCATCTTCCAGTCGTCCGCCGTATGGGGAAACCTCATGTCATCACTTATATTTCAACAAGACACTAACATAGGTACAGCTGAAACCAAACACAGCACATGTCTCTGAGTGTGATGATTAGACTTACAGTATACTCTATATAATAATGTTGCGTCTGCTCTCTAAGCTGAAATCCCTGAGGAGAGACTGCAGTTCTGTGGTGCTGCCCTGTGCAACGAGAACTTCACCACCACGGGGAACTTCACGCGGCCAGAGCAGAAGCTCGTCAACATACTGATGGGCTGCTATATCGGTAAACAGTTAGGACTACCAAACAGTTATTAGCTTTTCTGCACAGCACTGTTGAATTCTTGTCCATAAAGTTCTGTATATAACTCAGCTGAGCGATACCTCTGTAGGTGTGGGGGTTCTGGCGATGGTCCTCGTGGCGGTTTTCCTGGACAACATTGACGGAAGAGAAGCAAAGGAGTTTCGGAAGAACAAAAGCAACCAAAAGTTCTGCAGTACCTTCCTGGCTACGTTCAGGCTTTTAGGAGATAAGAGGCTGTTAATACTCATTCCCTTGACTATGTACAGTGGATTCGAGCAAAGCTTCCTCGCCGGTGAATACACCAAGGTGAACAGATCTTATTTATCATACACATTGGCAATCCTGGCTTGTAATCACAATTACAGTGGTTTTGTATTTAGTTTGCCATCCTTTGTTTCTCAGAACGTCTTTACAACATCTTGGCATGGAATTAACCAGTGTTTGTAACACTTGTGGTGGAAATTTCCCCCAAGTTTGAAATTCAAGTGAAATTCATACTGAGCTCCAGGTCAACTGAGAGAGAGAGACATCTGTTAACCTATATTGTATAAAAAATGAAATAAGCAACTATGGAATAATTTACTGTACAGAATTCATCAAAGCATTAAAAACAAAAAGTAAGATGCAACCAAACCAGCTCATGCTTGTCAGGAATGGTAAAGGAGGCGAATGCAAGTGCAGGTAAACATTTATTTACAGTGAAATAGATGGAACACAAAGACTAGGAAACATGGACGAGAAATAACGAGGCTAGACAACAACATGAACATGACACAAGAGAATTGTGACAAAGACTAAAAACTGACAAGCAGTGCTGTACAATGCGTGACTTAAATACCTGTGACAGTTAGACAACAGTGTGATTCAGGTGCACATGGTCATGTGACACGGTGTGTGCAGTGATCATGTGACATGCAATGGCTTATGGATGTTATAGTCCACTGTGACAATGCTTACTGAAAAGAAAAATTCCCTAATGTAAATAAATGTATTTCCTGTTCCCTGGTTGTAAAACATTTTAGAATGAAATGCATTTGTGAATGCTTTTCAGAGAACAAAACGTTTGTGATTGTCTTTGCAGAATTATGTGACCTGTGCATTGGGAATCCATTATGTTGGATTTGTGATGATCTGCTTCGGCGCTGTGAATTCGCTGAGCTCTTACACATTCGGGAAGCTTGCGCAATACACTGGGAGGATCGCCCTCTTCTGCTTTGGTAAGTCAGTTTAATCAGAACAGCCAGAGGTGGGAGGTATTTTAGTGAGAGAACATTGTTGCTATACCTGAGTATTATTTTAGAGGATGAATATTTATAGGTTACTAAATAGGTTATTATTTTAATTGACAACTTCTACGTACCCAAAGATCATATCTCAAATATATATTTTTCCATTGGCTTGGATACCAACACAATCACTAAAACTTAAAACTTTGAACATATACAATTTGTATAAATACTACAACCAATCGTATTGTCAAGCGGCAGAGACAGCGACTGTTGCGGTGAATGCTTTTATTAAAACTAAAGACTGGCAGACACAAACAAATCCAAAACACTATCTCAAGGTCATACAAACAAGTATTCAGAGAACGAGACTATGATCATGAAACAAGAAAACAAAGGTATTTGGGATGTTCTGTTCTTGAGGGAGTAAATATTTACAGATACTCACCGAAGGTGGGCGTTGATCGAGAGGAGCCCGCTCCTTCATGGTTGGTGAATGACTAGGAGCTGGACATACTGGACATTAAGCGACTCTGTGTTGGTTGCTGCCACAGTAGAAGCACAGTCCAGCTTTCCTGTGTCGTTCACATTCAGGGACTATCAGGGATATTTTGATGATTTCATGCAACTTGAACCGTCTTGCCAGACATATGTCTGTTAAGTAATGTTGCCATATGTAGATCATATGTAGTACTTATAATTGATTTGCACAGGACAGGTGATCTTTGTATAAATAAAATAAATTGGAGTGTGTTCCTGATGTATGCATGGTCATTACACCAAAAGTTCCATGCATACTACGTACACTTTACATTTACATTTACATTTATGGCATTTGGCAGACGCCCTTATCCAGAGCGACTTACAATAGTGCTTTGAAGTCTATCAAAAATACATTCTGATATTGACTTTATATATTTTTAGGACAAACATCAACATTTCAATTCAGTGGAGTAAATATATCCCAGGGTTTTTCTATTCGTTGGTTTATAGGAAATACGGTGTAATCTTTACAGACTCAGGATTATGCAGTCGAAGTGGCTTAGTGGTTAGTATGCTTGCCTTGCACCTCCAGGGTTGGGGGTTTGGTTCATGCCTCTGCTTTGGGGGTTTGGGGGTTTCCTCCGGGTACTCTGCTTTCTAATAATGATACTTGTTTAAAAAAAAATACTTGGGTACCTGTAAATTAACTGACACTGTCCCAGGTGTGTAAAAGCCCAGGTGAGGTAGGACAAAGTGGGTTATGGAAGTTGGTACTGAATTCTTATAATATTTTTATTGGTATTTACACCACTTTCTCCTCATAGCTGCTGTGATAAACCTGAGCTCTGCGATAGCTCTGCTGTACTGGAGGCCTCATCCGGATCAACTGCCTGTCTTCTTCGTGTTTTCTGCTCTCTGGGGTGTAGGAGATGCTGTGTGGCAAACACAAACCAACGGTGAGACTCTTAAAAACTCTTAAAAAATCTTTTTCACAGAACAATCAATCTAATAAAGCCGGTGTTTATAACATTACATGACAAATACGGCATTGATATAAATCTAAAAGATTTTTGAAAAATAAAAATAAATACATAATTTCATGAGGCATCAGCTGTTATAAAAACTGGTTGTCAAGTTGACATAACACCTGACTTACACATATACACGTACTGTACATATGGGCTGTGACACATTTTTACATTTGAACATCATGACAGATGATTTTGTAGCTCTGTGCATTTCCGATGCACTGTGATGATGTGATATAGCATATCAGCCTACCAAGTGAGATTAATTGAAAAATTGAACAAAGATAATCATTTCCAAAAGTCTCAAGGTCACATAAAAATGGCTAGTCTCTCTAGTGAGAAAAAAAAAAAAAAAATCTCAATCTGTTATTATAGCATCATGGCATTTCCATAAATAGTGTCAGTGCAGGTATACCAGACTTTGTAAATAGTCATAAAAATTACTAATAACTAAAAAAAACTCAAAATGAACATCAAATAAAAACTACCTGAGATGACATGAGGAAGAACCCTTGAGAGGAACCAGAGTCAAAAAGGAACCCATCCTCATCTGGGTTCCGCCAGATAGTGCCATTATAAATCATTTCCATAACTGTATACTATAGAGTCAGAAAGTGCTAACTGCATTAAAAGGACCTTGACTATGAGCATCAACAGAGTTTTAAATTTAAGTATATCATATAAAAAAAAAAAAAAAAAAAGTCCTTTACATAAAGGTCAGACAAAATACAATGGATATAAAAAGTCTACAACCCCCTGTTAAAATAGCAGGTTTTTGTGGTGTAAAAAAAAAAAGAAATCGAGATAAATCATGTCAGAACTTTTTCTACCCTCCATGTGAAATTACAACGTATAAAAAGTAAGTGAAAAACAATCAGAAACATTTTATGGAAAAATAGGAAAAAATAAAAAAGTTACAGTAACCTGGCTGCATAAGTGTGCACTGTTATATCCATAAAGACAACTCATACTTGAGCTTATGTTTGTTTTATTCGACCTTCGCACCAACTGAACAGACAGCATCAAAAAAAAAAAATTCTTGTGTCAACATCACTTCCTGTTATCCAAAACCTTTAAAGGAACAGTCATTCATCCTATCTTTTATCAATGTAATGTACACATTGCCTTAACTAGAACATTAGATTATAAGTGTTTCTAGGTATGCAACATTTCCCCTCTCCTCCCCGTGAGCTAAGTGTGAAAAGATGTTATGTAATCCTCAAAGTGTTCAGGCCGAGTGTGCAGCCTGGTAGGTCTGCCTGGCAGTGCTGCAGCTGGTGGCAGGGATGTTGATTGTGGAGTCACCGGATGCTGTGCTGGAGGCAGAGGACACGGAGAATTGAGCAGAGAGCAGGGGAACACAGCATCCTGGGTGTGATCCACACCACAAGGGCACAGTACTTTCCTAAGCCAAATGGCATGCCAACGGGAACCATCAGACAGCTGGAATGTAACTGGACCTAAGTGACTTCGTATCTGCTGTGGCTGTGACCAGAAAGTGTGGAGTTTGTTTTTTCAGGGTGGTCGACGAACCTGCACCCAGTCCAGCGGGAAGATTCTGGGAATCTGGGCCTTTTTCTTTGCATTGTATCTGTTCTGTGCTTTGAGCTGTTGTTTGCGCACCCTGGTTTTAATCACAGGGCTTCCACAGCGAGAAACAGGAGGGCAGATATCTGTGTAGAGGAAACTCCAGCTCTCGCCTCAGCATCAGTTTTGCTGGTGACATCCCAGTGGTAGCATGCTGAGCTGCCCTGTAGTGTAGCAGAGTTTGAGACAAGGCTTTATTAAAAGGGCAGCCTTGAGCCAGGTGGGCTCTCAGACCATATTTCAGCAACTGAATAAATCTGTCTACACCCCCATTTGACTGTGGATGATAGTAGGGTGCTCATGTATGTTTTATCCCTTTGCTTTGGGTGTAGCTGGTACACTCAGCAGACACTAGTTGAGGGCCATTGTCTGTCATCAAGATCCTTGGCAGGCCCCTGCAAGTGCAAAGAGCAATTCCAAAACGTCAATGATGGAACTGGATGAAACAGAGCCCACAGGTGCAACTTCTGGCCACTTTGAGTGTAGATCATAAACTACCACAAGGAAATGCAAATGATGGGGTACATCATGGAGTTCACCACAGATATCCAGTTGAACATGGTCCCAAGGTTGAGTAGGCCAAGGCACAGACTGCAGTGGTGGTGGGGGCAATGGGCCAGTTTTGCGGCTTACAAGACATGGAGTGCAGTCCCGAACAAGCTGTTCAATGTCTTTGTCCAGCCCTGGCCACCATATGAGATCCCTACAACACTGCTTCAGTCTAACTATGCTGAGATGGCCCTTGTGTGCCATGGCCAACACTCATCCTCTGAACTTAACAGGAATAATCACACAGTGTCCACGGGCCAAACACTTATCATTCCAGCATGACAGTTCATGTTCCATTCGGGTGTATGGCTGGACATCCAGTGGGACTTGAACTGGCCAGTCATTGAGGACATACTCGTGGACAGCAGAGAGAGTGGTATCAGCAGCTGACTCTTCTGTGATCCCCTCCAAGGACATGGAGGCCATAAGGGGTGCATGCATGAAATGGATGAGGTCCTCGTCCTCAACCACAGGAGACAATGGGTGATGACATGGAATGGGGCAACAAATCAACTACTACATTATCTCTCCCTGATGTGAACTGTATTGTAAAGTTATACTGCTGGAGGCAGTCGGTCCAGTGATACATGAGAAGGGGTTTGTGGCCAGACCCAGATGTGGACATAAATGCGGTGAGGGCTTGGTGGTCGGTTTGAACTGTGAATTTTCGGCCATAAAGGCATGCATGCCAGTGCTCGCAGGCCCATACACAAGCCAGAGCCCCCCTCTCTCCGGCTGAATACTTGTGTTCTGTCAGGCTGAATGCACGAGAAGCAAAAGCCACAGGCTGTTCAATGCTGTTCCGGAGTTGTGAAAGAACATCCCAGCGGCCGTAGCTGAATCATCACAAGTGACCAGTGTGAGGCAGTCAAGACTAAAGTCAGCCAAGAAAAGGGTACTAGTCAACAGCTCCTTGAGTGTGCACACAGCTTCAGAACACGCCGAAGACCAGGTCCAGGAGGCATCCTTTTTTAGTAGCTGGCGGAGAGGGTACGTAATACTAGAATACTGTGGCAGGAAATGCATGTAGTATGTTGTCATCCCCAGAAACGAGGCAACTTGTGCTGCAGATGACCGCTCTGGCACCTAATGGATAGCCTCAATATTGGAATGCAAGGGCAAAAGGCCCTTGGCTGACACATGAAAGCCAACAAAATCAACCTCTGGCACTGCAAATAAGCATTTCTCTACAACTGTCAGATTATGTTGACTCAGAGCAGCAAAAGTGGCCCTTAAGTGCTGTTCATGAGTCACTGCATTCGGTACATGATTTTTTGGAAACAGCTAGGGGCAAAGCTGAGTCCGAAGGGCATCCTGGTATAACGGAACACACCAACATGCACGGGTTGATGAATGCAGTAAATTTTCTGCTGTCTGGATGGAGGGGAACCTGGAGATAACCTTGGCGTAGGTCAAGTTTAGAAAAAATGGTTGAGCCATGAATGTGTGTGGTCAGCTCTTCGATTGCTGGCAGAAAGTTCATGAGTCATTGCATTCAGTGCATGGACAATGACATCATCAAGGTAGACAGCAATGCCAAGGACTCCAGCCAGGATGGTGGACATGATTTTTTGGAAACAGCTAGGGGCAAAGCTGAGTCTGAAGGGCATCCTGGTGTAATGGAACACACCAACATGCGTGACGAATGCAGTAAATTTTCTGCTGTCTGGATGGAGGGGAACCTGGAGATAACCTTGGCGTAGGTCAAGTTTAGAAAAAACGGTTGAGCCATGAATGTGTGTGGTCAGCTCTTCGATTGCTGGCAGAGGATAGCAATCAGGAATTACTGCTTTGTTGACAGCCTATAAGTGCACACAGACTCTCAGGCCAGCAGATTTTTTTCTTGGCTACAGTCAAATTAGTAACCCACAGGGAGGCATTCACAGGTTCAATGATGCCCTCTGCCTGCAGTTTGCCAAGTTCTGCCATGACTTCCTCATGCAATGCCAGCGGAATGTGGCAAAGTGACTGAATTATTGGTTTCACTGTGGGGTCCAAGAGATGTTGGTGCGTGAATGCAACTAAGCACCCAAGGCCATCAAACAGTGTCGGCCATTCTCGTCACCAGACGGAATCGACGGTCAGAATTTGAGCCCCTTTGCTATCCAGCAAAAAAGTCGAGGCTTGAAAACAGGTTGAGTCCTAGGATGTTGCTGCCGTGGCGCATAACATGAAATGGGAACTGGGGAAGAGCCTTGTTGCCATACTGGACAGGTGCATGTATGAGACCGATAACGTCAATTGCCAAACTTCCATATCCAAACAAATTCAGAGTAGGTGGTTGGAGGGGCAAATGTGGCAGGAATCGTTCTTAAGTGGCCATGTTGAGTAGTGAGACTTTAGCCTCTGTGTCCAAGAGGGGAATACAAGAGTCCACTATGTTAACAGCACACATAGAAAAACCTGACAAATTAGCATTGATTGAATGAATGATAGCACGGGTTGCAGCATTAGCATGTGGGTTTCATTGTGTAGGAGCTTGAACTTGAGCAAAGCGACACCAATTTGCAAAGTCGTTACGCTTTTGACAATGTCGACAGGTTTGCCCCTGTGCCGGACAGTCAGGGGCACGTGAGGAGTGTCTAGTGGAGTCCCAACTTGAGGGTGTGAACTTGAGGGTGTGTATGTCTGCACTTGAAGATATGCCTGCCTCATCCCTGTGAATGTGTGTGCATTCTTGTATCATGTCTCCACTGTTTACACTTGGTTCATGTGCTGTGGCTAAATTAGCAGCACGCTGGGTAGCAGACTTGATTTGAGAGGCAATAATTACAGCTTTATCTAAAGTGAAATCATCGTCTTCCAATAACAGCCGCTCCCGAATGAGTGTATTATTTGTCTTTTCAATTAACTGGTCTCGTATCATTTCATCTGATAAAGTACCAAGAACATGCCTCTCAAGTCAGCCACATATTGAGCAGTTGACTCACCAGCGCACTGTTTACATTGTTGGAACTGCAGCCATTTCAGCAGCACACTGAAAACACACAGTTTTTTTTGCAAAGTGTCCATCTAAAAGCGTAATTGCAGCTGCGTAACCGTCCGCATCTCCAAGCGTGCGGAAAATGAGCTGTCCTTCGGTACTGAGACAGTGAAGGATTATGGCCATTTTCCTCTTCTTTGGGACAGCATCGAGGCCCAATGCTAGCAGGTACGTTTCAAAGGATGTTTCCCGTTGCTCCCATGGGATCGCAGGTTCACTGGGATGGGCCAAAAAAGGGCTCAGAGGGGGTAACAACATCCTCATCCTCGTCGCCATATAAAGGAATTTACAAAACATTAGACGTACCATGGAACACCATAAAGACCATCATCGACAAGTGGAGAAAATGGACTGCCACAATGACATTACCAAGAGGATGCCCTTCCAAAATTTATAAAAGAACGAGACAAAAATGATCAGGCTGCCAGTAGACCTACGGCAACATTAAAGGAGCTGCAGGAATATCTGATAAGTACTGACTACTCTCTGCATGTGACAACAATCTCTCATATTCTAAACATATCTGGGCTATGGGGTAGGGTGGCTAGACAGAAGCCCTTTCTCACAAAAAACATCCAAGCTCAAGTAGATCACCCAAACCATGTGGCAAAATGTGATATGATCTGATGAGACCAATTCCAAAAGGTATAATAATTCCATAATTCCAAAATGTATGGTTGGTGCAAAAAAATGCACATCAACAAAAGTACACCATACCCACAGTGAAACATGGTGGTGGCAGCATCATGCTTTAGGACTGTTTTTCTTCAGCCAGAACTCACGCTTTTATCAAGGTGGAGAGGATCATGTATAGCTACAAACACCAGTCGATTTTAGTGCAAAACCTTCAGGTGTCTGCTAGTAAGCTGAAGATGAAATGGAATTTCTCAGCACGACAATGACCCAAAGCATACAACTAAATCAACAAGGAATGGCTTAACCAAAAGAAGATCAATGTTTTTGAATGGCCTAGCCAGAGCCCAGACCTGAATCCAACTAAAAATCTGTGGGATGACCTGAAGCAGGCTGTGCACAGGAGACACCCTTACAATTTGATGGATCTAGAATGTTTTTGCAAGAAAGAGTGAGAAAATATTGCCAAGTCAAGATGTGCCATGCTGATAGACTCTTACCCAAAAAGAATGAGTGGTGTAATATAATCAAAAGGTGTTTCAACAAAGTATTAGTTTAGAGGTGTGCACACTTACCAGGTTATTCTAACCTTTTTATTTTTCCTATTTTGCCCTAAAATGTTTTGATTGTTTTTCACTTAATTTTTATAGATTGTGATTTCACATTGAGGGAGAAAAAGGTTCTGACATGATTTATCTTGGTTTCATTTTTTTACATCACAAAAACTGCTATTTTAACGGGGCTGCATAGACTTTTTATTTCCATTGTACATATACAGCTCGTTATGTCATTATGGTGTCAGGGCATGAATGGAAGTAAGTATACAAATCTTATAAATAGCAAAATGATTCAAAATAGCAAAATTCAATAAAATATACATAACTCTTTCATGACATTGTTATAAATATTCATAAAAGTCTTATAGAGAACAATGACTGTGACAGCTTGTTCAGTTTTCCATATATCCCTGACTTAGCAAGCTATGTCACATTATAACTATTATGTTGCGCTGACATAAAGTGCACTGGGCTACAAAGTCAGCTGTCATGATGTAAGACTTTATAAATGAAGGGCTTATGTTGGTGTTATGTATCTCTGTGAAGTCCACCCTTAAGTATACCTCACAGAAGAGGTTCTAATAACTTTCCATGTGTTTTTCTATTGCAGCACTATACGGCACTCTGTTCCCTCGGCACAAGGAGGCAGCATTCGCTAATTATCGCATGTGGGAGTCTTTGGGCTTCGTGATAGCCTTCGCGTACAGCACGTTCATCTGTCTGTCCACCAAACTCTACATCCTCATCGCAGTTCTTTTGCTGGCCATGCTGACGTACTTTTGGGTGGAGTACAATGAGTACAAACATCCTACTCCAGCAGTGAAACGTGACACTGACAAGTTGGATGAGACGTACCTCGAAGACACTGAGAAAAAACAGCAGATTATTAGTCAGACAAGATTATAGGCAATTATACAGAGTGTAATCTGTTTTGTTTTGTTTTTGGTGTTTTTTGGGGGGTGGGGGTGGGGGGTAGGAGGTCTAAGTCATGAATGGATGCTTTTTTAGTCATAGCTAACACCTTTGCATTTAATCTAACAAACACACAAACAAATAAATAGCCATTATTATTATTATTATTATTATTATTATTATTATTATCATCCATTTTCTTCCGCTTATCCGGGTCTGGGTCAAGGGGGCAGCAGTATAAGCAGAGATGCCCAGACCTCCCTTTCCCTGGCACATCCTCTAGGTCTTCCACGGGAATATCCAGGCCAGACGAGAGATATGCTCTCTCCATCTAGTCCTTGGTCTGCCCCAGGGTCTTCTCCCCATTGGACATGCCCGAAACACCTCCTCGGGGGTTATTATTATTATCTAAACACAAGGAAAAAAAATCATGAAGTATAATGAAATCATGAAAATACATCATAAAAATACATGATAAAAAACATCATCAAACATATCATATCTGAAATCTGCATTATTTTATTTAGGGTCAGAAAACACATAGGACTAATTATGTCACATAAGGCATTGTTTGTTACCTAATTTAGTGGTCACTGGCTAATTGGTGGTCAAAAGTGTCCAGTATTTGTTTGGTACATAAGCGGCATAGTTTAAAACAAAACTGCAGAAGTCAAATTTGGATTACATTTTTACAGTATTATGTAACATTAAGCATTTTTTCTCTTTAATTTATTCTCTTTATCATTTATAGTTTGTGCTCATAATTACACAAATTAAACACCCAGAGATTGTTGAGAATTAGGATAATTAATCTGTTATGATCAGTTCATGGAGTTTAATGACATGTTGAAATGTTTCTGGTGGAATTTTTATTATTTTTTTTAATCATATAATAGTACGTATCACTGGTACAGCACCCTGAAATGTCGTGTTCCTTGTAATGTAGCTGAATCGTAAAGTATTTTGAAGATGGATGTTGGGATTGCACTGTGGGGGATAAGGTGTGGGTATGATGATAGATCAACAGGAGTAGTCATTTCAACTGGAGCAAAACCTTGTAGCTCAGAAATAAAATCTTTTTTTTTAAGATAATGCTTTTGATTTAACCATCCATTTGTTCAGACAGACCCAAGTAATATATAGTATTTTAAGGTGCATAAGTGTTTCAATGATCAGAATTTAATGTATTACAGTTACAGTCTGTATTGCTACAGGACACTGCTATACACCTACACTCTACACTTCATGTTTATATTAATTATTAGCATAAAATATCATACATATCACCATATATCATACATAAACTATCATACATATCACCAACTTAATTACAGAATTAGTTACTTAATTCTAGCTAATTAGCTAATTCTAGCTCATTTCTGCCTGACAGGCACAAAATATTTGACTACACAGAAAAAACCTCAAGAAGAACTAGTTAGATAGTTAGCTAACTAGCCTACTGATTTAGTGTATGTTTGTTGGATTGACATAAAAAAACTGAAGGCAACTCAAATAAGAATAGAAATAGAATATTTTAAATAAATGTGGAATAGAACGGAACAGAAATAATGATAGTTAACTTAGAATAGAACAGAATAGAATTAGATAACAAACAGTGAATAGAAAAGAATAGGAATACTGAACAGAGTAGAATTAGAATTAGAATATTGAATGGAATGGAATATTTAATAGAATTAGAGTATTGATAAACCTTGAATAGATAAGAATTAGAATATGACATAAGTACAGTTAGAACTAGAACAGTGAATAGAATATGAAATAGAGTACATGTAGAATTAAAATAGCGAATAGAATCGAATATAAAATATACAAATAGAATTAGAATATAAATCATTAAACCTGAATAGAAAATATTCAAATCGATTAGAATTTAAATATTGAATAGAATAAAATAGAACTAGAATTATAACATAGAATGGAATTGGAATTAAAATATTAAATAGAATAGAATTGGAATTAAAGTATTAAATAGAATAGAATATTGAATACAGTAGAAAATAATTAGAATATTGATCATAAAAATTAAATAGAAACACAGAGTAGAATTATGATTAAAATATTAAAAGAATAGAATATCAATAATCAAAAATCGTTTAAAAGACATACAATATATAATAGAGTACAATTAGAACATTGAATAGAGTTAGAATATTGAATAGAATAAGAAATGAAATATTGAATAAAATACTGAAAATTGTAGAATAGAATTAGAATATTCCTCATAAAAATTTAATAGAAAAATGACACACAGACTAGAGTAGAAGAGAATTAGAACACAAAAAATTCAACAGAAGTAGAATTAAAATATTGAATAGAATAGAATATTGAACACAGTGGAACAGAATTAGAATATTGATAAAAATTGGATAGTAAAATAATACTGAATAGAATATAATTAAAATATTGGATATAATAGAACAGGATACAGTTAGAATATTTAATAGAATAAAATATTTAGTACAATAGAAATAGAACAATAGAATGGAATAGAATTAGAATTACATTATCAAATAGAACATAATATTGAACACAGTAGAATAGAATTAGAATATTGATAATAAAAAATAAATAGAAAATTTACATTTAATAGAATAGGCTCAGAATATGGAGTAGAAACAGAATTAGAACATAGGATGGAATAGAATTAGAATTTTGAATAGAATATTGAATACAGTAGCACAGATTTAGAACACTGAATAAAATAGAATTAAAATATTGAACAGAACAGAATACAGAATACAGTAGAATAGAATTAGATTAAAAATAGAAAGTAAAATATATTTTGAATAGACTAGAATATTTATATTAAACCTGGATGCATAATATTTACAGTTATACTAATAATAGAATTATAATATTTAATAGTCATTCATATATAATAAATCATAATTAGAATATTGAATATAACAATTAGAATATTGAATATAATTAGAATATTGAATATAATTAGAATACTGATTATAATTAGAGTATTGAATATAGTTAGAATATTTAATAGAATATAATTAGAATATTGAAAGAACAGTATTAGAATATTGAATAGAATTAGAATATTGATTATAATTAGAAAATTGAATAGAACAGTATTAGAACATTGAACAGAATTAGAATATTGATTATAATTAGAATATTGAACAGAATTAGAATATTGATTATAATTAGAATATTGAATAGAACAGTATTAGAACATTGAACAGAATTAGAATATTGATTATAATTAGAATATTGAACAGAATTAGAATATTGATTATAATTAGAATATTGAACAGAGTTAGAATATTTAATAGAATTACAATTAGAATATAGAACAGAGTTAGAATACTGAATAGAATTAGAATATAGAACAGAGTTAGAATATTGAATATAATTAGAATACAGAACAGAGTTAGAATATTGAATAGAATTAGAATATAGAACAGAGTTAGAATATAGAACAGAGTTAGAATATTGAATAGAATTAGAATTAGAATATAGAACAGTTAGAATATTGAATAGAATTAGAATTAGAATATAGAACAGAGTTAGAATATTGAATAGAATTAGAATATAGAACAGAGTTAGAATATAGAACAGAGTTAGAATATTGAATAGAATTAGAGTTAGAATATAGAACAGAGTTAGAATATTGAATAGAATTAGAATATAGAACAGAGTTAGAATATTGAATAGAATTAGAATATTGAACAGAGTTAGAATATTTAATAGAATTAGAATATAGAACAGAGTTAGAA
This sequence comes from Pangasianodon gigas, assembly GCA_022758105.1. Classification (NCBI taxonomy): domain Eukaryota; kingdom Metazoa; phylum Chordata; class Actinopteri; order Siluriformes; family Pangasiidae; genus Pangasianodon; species Pangasianodon gigas. The sequence goes on along the minus strand of CM040472.1, from coordinate 16,404,707 downwards.
TACAGATAATAAGTGATATGATGTATGAGAGAGAGGTAAGAAGGAGTGCAGAGGAAGATGGCGTCTCTTTACTCTGAAAGGCGTGTGAATGTGTTTATGTCTGTAATTAGAGCAAAGGGAGCGCTGTAAGGCGCTGAACCTTAAATACACACCTTTATTTAAAAACAAACAAAAACACGTGGCTTTTTTTCTTTTTCTTTTTAATGAACAGCTCTGCCAGAAAACTGAAGCGATAAACTCAGAGCGCATTACTGGATTAAAAACAGAAACCCGAACCTCCAGTAGCAACCTTGTCCCAAACCGCCTCACACTTCCGGTCCACACTGTACAGAAACAGTACAGCACGCCTCTTACTGGCCATGGGAACTATGGTAACTGTGGTAACTATGGTAACCTTTACTTCCAAAAGCATGCTTGTTATTATAGAGTCGCGTGCCGTCTGGAACGCTGTAAATGTGCAGGTGGTGCGCCTCCACTGGCACGCGATTGGTTACCTAGCAACCAGAGATGACCGGAAGAGATGATCCAAAAGCAGAGCTGAGCTCAGGTAAACAAAAGCCCTGACATCTCAGCGCGGCTTTCCTCACAAGGTAAGACACTACACACTGCTGAATCAAGTGTATGCATCCGAGCTCGTATAAATATTAATATAAGCACTTTATACAACTTTATTTAGTGCTTTTCCCCCTACAAAATCATTACTTGCCTCTGAAAACCTTTTTAATTGAGATATCTAACAGTTAATTGTAAAAAATTAATTAATTAATTAATTAAAAATGTTGGTTTTACATTGGTTTAATCACAACAAGAAAATATACTGTAGGAAAACATTAAATCTTGTTTCATTTGGAATAGCAGACCTCTAAAAAATTTAAATGAAAACAAACAAACAAACAAACAAACAAACAAATAAATAGACACCGTATAACATATCTCCTGAGATCATGTTTGGTCAAAATCAGCATTTTAAATATATTATGTATTTCAAATTCAGTAAAAATTCAAATAAAAGTTCACAAACAACAATCACTAACCTCAAAGCATTTTTTTTCCATGCAGTTGAAACCAAAACAGAATTTATAATAGAGCGTATTGTTGAAATTTATTTTTAAATTATTTTTCAAATGAAACCTGTAAAAAAAAAGCAGTTGCCTATAAGAGAATACTGAGCCCTAGATGAATGAAATCTGCTAAAATGTGCTAAAATCTGCTAGAAACCTACCTGTATATATAAGAAAAGATATGAAATATTGTATAATTAACTTTCTTTACTTCCTGGTAACACATCCTGTAAGATTAAGTAAGGAATAAAACCCTCGGGGGCATGCTGTTACAGGAAAATAATCACTGATAGGGTGGCAATTTGCCGGTGCTAACCAGTTTTATTTATTACACAACACGTCGTACTTTGTATTCATTTATAATCATATTTAATGCTGTGGGACTTCAGAGAAACAAGTTATTACAGGCTATTGTGTGTATGTTCATGACATGTAATCTTAAGTAATTCTGTTTCAGCTTCAAGTTGTAACACTACAAAATGTGGAATAGCTGAAGGGGGGTGAATACTTATTCAAGGCACAGTAAGGGATTTGTCACTAACGTCTTGTTTCTCAACGAAAATACGCCAGTTTTACGATTTATGAATTTATGGTAATGTTCAGTTCTACGTTTCATTATGTTTTTGTTTCCTCTCCTTTAGGAATATCACTATTCTACTCCATTTCCTTGCTTTGTTGAAAGCTGTGTGGTTTTTTTCCATGTCTGCAAGACCTCCTGTTAATGCCCCCCTGGTGTTCCGGCTCCACGAGAACGCTCCAGATGTGGTGCGCGAGGTGCTGCTGGAGCGCGGCTGGGAGGAGTTCGACCCTCAGGAGCAGGAGGAAGGAGACTGGAACCTGTACTGGCGCAGCTCGGCTTTCCGCAGCTCAGACTATGAGAATATCTTGCCTTGGCAGAGGCTGAATCATCACCCTAAAACAGCGATTATCTCACGCAAGGACTGCCTGGCACGCAACCTGAGAAGAATGAGAGGCACGTACGGCCCTGCACTTTATGACTTCAGTCCCCTGGCCTTCATCCTGCCGAACGATTACACCAGGTTTCTGGAGGAGTACACAAAAAACAAAGGAAAGCGAGTGTACTGGATCTGTAAGCCAGTGGATCTCTCTCGAGGGAGGGGTATCTTTATCTTTAAGGATATCAAACACTTGAATTATGACTCGACAGTGATCGTACAGAAATATATAAGCAACCCGTTTCTGATCTCAGGCTACAAATTTGACCTGCGCATCTATGTGTGTGTGAAGAGTTTCCGTCCTCTTATGATCTACATGCACCAGGAGGGCTTGGTGCGTTTCGCGACTGAGAAATACGACCTTGCATCTCTAGACAACCTGTTCTCTCACCTCACAAACACAAGCATCAACAAATTCGGTTTATTCTACTCCACGGATAAAGAGCGCATAGGTCAGGGGTGTAAGTGGACCATGAGTAAATTCCGCAGCTTCCTTCGCAGCCAAGACATCAATGAAGCCCAGCTCTGGCAAAAAATCAGCAACATAGTGACACTGACTCTGCTCACGATTGCTCCATCCGTTCCTTCCAGTCCTAACTGTGTGGAGCTGTTTGGATTTGATATCCTCATCGATTCCAACTTCAAGCCTTGGCTTTTAGAGGTCAATTGCAGTCCAGCACTTTCTTTGGACTGTCCTGTTGATATAAAGGTCAAAAAAGGTCTGATAAATGACCTCATTGACTTGATGAACTACAGGAAGATTGACAGGCTGAGGCAAAGAGGATGTCTTAGAAAATGCTGCTTACACACCATGTGTTTAGTGCCAAAAATTGCACGAGTTCTTCTCATACCGAAATCTGTGTATGAATATAAACATCAGTCCAAGTGTTTAAATCTTAAGAAGACATCACGGTCAAATTCATATCCAAATCCAAAGACAGCAACCAAAAAAACGTTTGAAGTGCCACATCATCGGTCTGAATTTGACACCACTGACTCAGACGACTGGGAACTCGTCTCACTTCCAAGCCCGGGGCAAAATCCTAGACGCTCATCGTCTAATGCATGCGCATTGCCTAATATTCACTTCCATAAATCCACACAAAAGCCCCCAATGTTCTCATGGGACCGGAGAATGCATGACAGGGCTGTACCACCTCATCGTGTTGGGGATTTCATACTGACGTTTCCTTTCAACGAGGTCACACAGAAAGCCTCGCAGGACACGTTCGACGTCAGGACAATAGTGCACGAGATGCATAAGCTCATGAGTCAGCTAACGTCCTCACGTGTCCACAGAGAGACGAGGAAGAGCAATGATGGAGGTGCTGTTATCAAAAATAAATTCACCTCTAGAAACCCCCCCTCTTCTCAATGACTACTGCTCATCAAACTGACCATGTCCAAACTTTAGAAGAAAATATTTTACTCGGGATTATGAATGACACCTCATACTATCTCTGTGCTGAACCCAGACTGTAAGGTTGAGAATGTCACACGTCCTTGGCTGAATACTGAATCAGTCAGAGGTACGGGTCACACTCTCATGAATAATAAGCCATGTGGTGCAACATGAGTCTCATCATGAATATGATGTGAAATTTATTTACACAGAGTTGAAAAAGAGGACAGAGAGCTGTGTTCGAGGTTCATGATCCATCCAAAAACAACATATGAGCACTTATTTTCCTCTGATAACAATTTGACATGTACGAGATGAGACGTATCTTTTTTGTGACCAAGGGTTGCTAATAATAAGCATAAATATAACCTGATGTCATTCCATTCTGATATTACTGCTTTGTGGTCTTATGAAGGCATTCACAGGAAAAAAAGTACTTTATGGAGAATAAAAACTGTCATTCAGAATAATGGTCCAATTCTAACATTAAAGGTTAAATAAATAAACATTTAATTCAAAAAAAAAAAAAAAAGGCAATAAAAAAAAGCAATTATTGTCACCCTTCAGTAAAATAAGCAAAATCTCCATCCAAGCAAAAAACCCATCCAGGGTGTCCCCCGCTTTGTGCCCCGAGTCCCCTGGGATAGGCTCCAGGTTACCCCGCGAGCCTGTGTAGCGGTACAGAGAATGGATGGATGGATGGAATATATAATGTGAATAACATGCAAGGAGTGATATTGTGAGCTCAAACCTTCAGAGATGCTGTGTAGTTTTATTCTAACATTATTTTTATTGTCGTGGAGAGGGCAATTTGGCCGCCTCACAGCTCCTGTCTGTGTGGATTTCCTCCAGGTTCTCCAGTTTCCTCCTAAAAAACATACCAATAGGTGGATTGGCTACTCTAAATTACCCCTAGGTGTGAATGAGTGTGTACTTCCACAGTGCATTTTGAAATTTGACTTCTTTTTTTTCCCAAGGATGACAATTTGTTTGCATTTATTTTATCCTTTCAGGGTGTCAATATTTCTGCCACAGATATTACTATGGTGTTATAGCACTGCCATTGATTGTGTAAAGTTTTTTTAAAACAGTAATTTTCGCCCATTCTCTTGAAGGGTGCCAATATTTTTGAAGACGACTGTACATATCAAGTTTCTTGTATAAAACATAGCAACGGTTTACCCATCGACACATCTTTCACTTTCTGTCCAACATAATAATATCTTCATTGTTCTTAATGCGAATCCTCCCAGATGAGTATTTAGTCTCTTGCCTTCCATTTAAATAGACAGTTTTAACAGTTCCATCAGGATAAATCCTCTGCTTATACTGTGACGTGTGGATCTCACGTTGGCCGTTTGTGAACTCCACTGTTTTCTCTCCATTTCTGTAGACAGAAAAGAAATAATAGTAAAATAAGTCTTCTGTACTTCACTTTACACCACAGAGGCAAATAAGTTAGTAGAAAAGACAGTGTATTGTTTTAGACAATAGAATCTGGCTTAAAATAGGTTTATGGGTGTGCGTGGGACTGGTCAAATTTTTTTTGCAACAGCATTTGGGATTGGTCAAAGGTTCAGAGGGATTGGCTGAAATATTTGTCACTTTCTATAGTGGGTGGGATTGATCAGAATCCCTTTGGGAGGTGATGGGAATGGGATTAGTCCCATACACACCCCTATATGACATCTTACTTTGATAACTTTACAACAGTTCCATCAGGGAAGAAACTTTCCTGTCGGCCGTCAGGGTACATGGTCTTGACAGTACCATCAGGGAAAAGGATTTCCCGTGTACCATCGGGATGGCGCTTCTCTGCAAAAACACGAGACCTTTTTGAAGACGCTGACATAAGTGGCCTATTAGATAACCAAAATGTGTTCGAGTGTTATTTGCTCAACCTCTTTGCTTATTAGGAAACTGCAGAACCTCCAAGCCAGACGGGTAAGTCGAGTGAGTCGTCTGAGCATCACAATAATAGTACACCTGCAAGCACAAAAACACTGAATCATCAGCGTGAGGGGGAAACACTCAAGGTCAATATAATGTAAAGAGATGTGTTTATAATGAGGAACTTCCGTTACAATGTTTATTTCAGCACTTCCACAATCTATTACAGGGAGATCAGTGACGCTGAAGGCAGTATTAAAAAAAAACTTTGACACTTAAAGAGTGATGTAAATGACAGCGCAAAACAAAATATGAAAAGCACTCCAGGGTGTCAGGGTGTTGACATGTAGGCTTATTTAGGCGTTTCTCAATTCAACATGTGCTTAGGAAGCACTTAAGTAGTATTTCACAATCCTGTGTGTGGGGAAAAATGGCATAAACAACTTTTCATTCTGATTCACAGACAAGACGAGCAGCATTCGAGTGCATGAAGCTGTCAGAATCTGTCGAATATTTCGCTTATATCTGACCTTGATTACTTGAATCAGAGGTGGGAAGTAGCAATTATATGTACTTGTGTTTCACTTAAGCCGTTCTGTACATACCATGGTCCCATCAGGCAGAACGCGTTTGACATCTCCATTGAAAAACATGACCGTGATTGATTTCTGATCCGCTCCAATCTCCTTTCTAGTTCCGTTGCGGAAAACAATAACACGTGACCCATCCGACAGGAGCTGCTCTACCTGCAGGATCAAATCACCAGGAAATAAAATTAGACCTGGATTTAATAGTAGAATATCACTACAATGAGGCAATGTTCCCCTTACCTTACCATCTGGATATCGAGTTTCCTCTCTAACTACAGCTTTAGGGGCTACTTGAGTGTTGTTATGCTTTATCTCAGAATTGAGCAAATCCTAAAATCAAACAGATCTTCATATAAATACGATTCCATTGAACTGCAGAAAATATCATAATAGATACAAAACAGCAAATGCCTTATCTATCTGAGATGCTGTGTAATTCACTGTCATTAAATGTTTTAAAACAGGGCTTTTCAAACTTGGGGTCGTGAGAGAAACTCACAATCACCTCTTTTTTATTCATTTATTTTACAATTTAATATCAGAAATATCACTCTCCTACCAAGACACATTTTGTGTAGAAATGTTACTAGGAGTCACAGTCACACAAGCCACATTGAAATTGAGCGTACATGCTATTTTAATCTTTTCACTATCCTGATACGCAGCACCAGCGTATGAGTTCAGCAATAAAAATGGACACATTTCCCAGTCCATCGACCTCCACTAAACAAACTACCATTCACATTTTAGCATTCTCACTGGTGCAAGGAATATTCCTTTGGTTTTTAGTCACTTTTGTTACACATGTACTTTATTAGTAACATAATAAAATTGTCAGTTCAAATGTTAGAGTACTCATAAATTATAAATATGAGATTAAAAATACATATAGCACTGTACTTTTCCTTATACTTGAGTGATATCTTTATTTTTTTGAACCTTGTATCTTTCACCTGGAAACGTGGACATTATAGATAATTACCATAAATACCTTTTACAGTAAAGTTTTAAAGGTACACTACACCTTCACAGATTAAAAAAATACAATAAAAAATGTATAAAAGTTGTACTTTTCAGGATACCACCCCAGCAACAAGGAATGGTACATTTTAATTATAATTATAATAATTTACAGAGTGGACTGATGATGGGGTCAAACCCCGAAAACAACGCACAACTTGTATCCTCAACAAAGACAACATTTCTAAACAGCTCCACCTTTTCCAAAAGACTTTTTTGCAGATTGATCTATTAAAACGTATTTAAACATTCTTATTTTAAAGTTTTTAAATTGACTGTATTACTAAAATGGAAGCTGTGAAACTGTAAAGACTTACAACATGTTCATGGGGGCAGTCGTGGCCTAATGGTTAGAGTCTCAGACTTGTAACCCGAAGGTGAACCTGAAGGTCGTGGGTTCGCGTCTCAAGTCCAGCAGGGATTGTAGGTGGGGGGAGTGAATGACCAGCGCTCTCTCCCACCCTCAATACCACGACTGAGGTGAGACCCTTGAGCAAGGCACCGAACCCCCAACTGCTCCCCGGGCGCCGCAGCAAAAAAGGCTGCCCGCTGCTCCGGGTGTGTGTTCACGGTGTGTGTGCGTGTGTGTTCACTACTGTGTGTGTGCACTTGGATGGGTTAAATGCAGAGCACAAATTCCGAGTATGGGTTACCATACTTGGCTACACGTCATTTCACTTCACTTTACTTCATGTCTCAGCTATCACAACAGTATATTTATGCTTTTTCATAATTTTCATCATTTTTTTTCAGGTTTGGAAATGAGTGCCTTGAAATGTGATTCCCAAAATACACTTACAAACTTTGGAGACTTGAACAAGTACCCCATATATCAGCTATACTATTGCACATCAATCGATTAAGCATTAAGTATAGTTGGGGTAAACTGGCCAGGAAAAGTATACTTTCCCTACAGTAAGTAAACAAATGCTGTTGCTGTTGCTATAGCGCTTTGTACTGAAACAAACAGTGTTGTCTCAGTGATGACACATTCCTCATCATATCCAAGAGTAAAAGCCAGATATAGATCAAACCTCAGTCATGTCTGTGGATCCATAATCAGACTCAGATGATACAGATTTCCCGGATTTCGATGTACTCTGTAATCCTTTTGCCACTGAATTCCTGCTCTCGATCCCAGTCTGTTTCTCCACAGGCCTGCACGAGCTCTGAGTACAGTGGCAAAGAGCTGAAACACTGAAGCTTCTGAACAAATACTCACTACACTTTAAATATAATTCAACCTGATATTTCAAACACTATAAGTAAGGAATAAAGCACTGTTACAGGAAAATAATCAATGACAGAGTGGTGCGATGAAGTTAAATTACCATTACCATTATTCATTATTAATATTTTTCCTATAATAGCTTGGTCTATAGTGTTTTATTCCTCTTACACCACAGCAATTTCCAAAGATTTTGTATAATAATTTTTTTTTATAGTTACAAACATTGACAGTACATCTATTTTATAGTTTACCACTGTGGAATGTTCGTTAATAAGTTAATTCCTGTTGTCACTTACATTATAGCAACTATAAACAGTTGTTCCGTCATTATCACTTAATGTTAATAAGAAAATTGCAGCATGTTACAGAGAAAATGGAAAGCACAAAAACTCCTCTGTCCTGAAGACTTCCCCGCAGTGGACAACTTACTGACTGTTACAAAGTGCTGACACTGGAGACTCCTTGCATAAATGTTACATAAATGTCTCCTCACAGAAACCTTCACTGTGTCAAGAATTCTACATTTGTCTTTGTTAAATAACATGGTTTTTTCATCAGTTTATTATTAGTCTTTGTGTGGAGTGTCCACCGTACAAGTCCCTGTGTAAGTCGTTACTACAGAAACGATAATCAGACATAAAGAACGTCAGACATGAATGTTCAGAGTGAGGTTAATGGACGTACCTTTTCTCCATACTCACTGTATGGGATTGTGTCACTGTCATCTGCACTCTGAGACGCCGTGGAAGTCCTTGAATTTGACGAGTCTCGTCCTTTTGAAAAATAGATGCCATATAAAGTATACATACACAACTGAAATCTGATCAGGCATGTCTCTGTTTCCATCCTTTGAGTAGGCTTGTGAAAAACAGGAAAAGTCAACTCTAGAATAGTTGATACCTTTTAAGATAATGAGGAAAAAATATTATATAAAATAAACTTCATGAAGAATGAATAAAATTTTCCATTACAACAGAAACTGCAGGAACTACTGTTTCCTCTAACAAATTCATTCTCATAAAACTTTATTTGGATATATATAGATAGATAGATAGATAGATAGATAGATATAGATATATATATAGATATAGATATGGCAAAAAAGTATTGGATAAAAAAAAAAAAAGTTTACAATAAATACAAATTTTCATCCTTGAAGAGATCTATTTTTATGCTGTTAGTCTCCAGGAACTGCTGCTGTCATTGCCCACATCCTATACAGTATCTTTTCTATCTGAGTAGCAGTAGACAGACACAACAGTGTACTCTCACACAGGAGCTGTAGATTTAACTTTAAATACGATAATGAGCCCAAACATACTTCCAAATCAACACAGAAAAGGTTATGGATACAAAATCAGTGTTTAGTAATCACCATTTCAGTGTCTGGACTTAAATCCCATTAAAACCTGTGGTTTGAATTGAAGAGGATATCCACACACACAAACCTAAACACGTAAAAAGCTTGACATGATCTGCATGTATCCATGGAGGAGTATCCAAAATCTTCATTAAAGAGTATCTGAATTTATTAGAATTTACTACAGGAAGTAACTCATTTATGTTATTCTCTCCAGGGGAGGTTTGGCTTCACTAAATATCAATTGTGAGGGTGCCAAAAATTTTGAAACCTGTGTTTTGCAGAAAAAAAACTACACTCCTTTGAGAAATTGTTTTATGTTTTAAAGAAAACTGAATTAAAATGTAAAGGTATACAGTATTCCCATATGTTTAAGCTCAAAATATCACTCAATGGACCTGTTATTAATTCTTGCCCTTTTTATGAATGGTGCCAATAATTCTGGATTTGCATTGTGTGGACTAGTAAGGATTACAACAACACAAAAGGTGTGACAAACTAGACATGACACACAAGGTGTTGTCTGGGTGGAGATGGAGCAGAGATTAGGAAAACAGGAAGTAAACAGAAAGTGTTCAAATAAAATAGACTTACTTGCAGATGAAATGTTCTGTTTGTTCTTTTCCTGGGAACTGGTAACAGAGTGTTTTCTAGTCTGATGAAAAAAAAAGAAAACCTCAATATTTATGACATGATAAAGAATGTCAGTGTGTGAGTGAATACTTTGTTTTGGGGTTTTTATTGTGTAATGTTTACTGAGTCATATACATATATATTAATATTAATATTACACACTTTAACCTGGAACCGGATGATGGTCATGTGGCCATGATGAAACAATTTTACTGACTCACTAACATGATTCATCAATTCTGAAGACAACTAAACTGTAAAATCAGAGTTTAACTGTTGGAGAAATGGTGATCTGTGGATCCGTTACACAGGAAGGAATTATTTATGAGGAGCTGGGCTGATTGGCCATGTGAAATGCCATGAATTATTTCTGAAGCTTTTAATGAGCACTTCAGACCACTTTGAACCAGTCAATGCTAAATGAAATTTACCCGAACAACTTGGCGATGAATTGAAATGCAGATTTCCTGGGAAAAATCAAAAACAAATCAGAGTTGGTTTAAACTTAAAGATGGATCGAAATTCGAATTTCGGTGAATTAAACTGGTAACAATGAAATATTTTGGTAACCTGTCTGTTTATAGTCTGCTGAGTGTCTTGTGTACACTGCTGTCTGTGACCTCTGTAATGTCACACCAAGGCCTTGGAGAATGCTATTTCTTTCTACTGTATACTTGTATATGGCTAGAATGACACTTAAAATCTCTAAAAGTGGACTAGACATATAAAGTGTAATGCTTTATCTAAGAGTGGTGTTAATAAGCCCTTCATGATTCATATAAACCTACATAGAGTATAATAACCATTTCAGCAGAAATCAACATTACTTAATTTTCAGAAATTTCAACAGAAAGACTGCATTACTTAATTTTCATCACATGACGTACTTAGTTTATGCCTCAGTATTTCAAAATAAGTTTCTTAAAAAGTCAGCATCACATTAGATATTGCGTGCTTGTACACATCACTGATCTGAGCCAACTTTAAATAAACTATAAAAACGTTTTCCATTCACCCAAACCTATGAATCATATACTCTTTTATTTTGTATTTATGTTTTATTTTGTATGATTTTTTTGACACAACCTAGCTTTTAATTACCATTTTATTTAATGCACACCTATGTGCACATGGCTAGATTTTCTTCCAGGAGTCTCACGCACAAACAACACACACATGACCTTATACGTAGCGAAATTCACACAGCTATTCTTTATCAATCATTTAGACACAAATAAGTGCTTGTCGTCCCACTGCTGAATTCTCAATTCTGATGGATCAGATGGTGTTGATTAATTTTCTATAACAGCAGTTTCGGCTACAAGAACGTGTGCAATCGTTGATATGGTGACGTTTTCGGTAAGGAGAGGTTTATTTAACTCTCCACTGTCAAAGTGCTTTGTAACAGTCAAAGATAAAGCTGTAGGTTTTCCGACATTTTTAGGACAGGTGAGTTTATGTTTTGCGGTTTCTCTGTAACTTGACAAGCTGATTTTTTTTGTCTTCAAGAGACAGACAAAGACAGGTGATGAGGGAATGACTGTTTATAGCTGCTACAACGTAAGTGAGAACAGGAATGTACTTGTTTCACACGTCATTTTTGCCATATTGAAGTGGAATAAGAGGAATAAAACACTTCAGGGCATGCGGTTATAGGAAATCAATCAACTTCAGAGTGGTAACAGTAACTCTGATTTGCATCAGGCTGCATTTGCTTATTTAGGATCTTAGTAAATCAGGGCCTGAGTCTTGCTGAGGAAGTGGAATTTCAAGGGCATAACAGCGTTGTTCCACATGCCCACATCACATGTCACTGAGGTGTTTATGTCTCAAAAGCAGCAAACATGCTGTTCTGTAATTCCTGTTTTTGTGAACATGATCGCTACACTGCTGTTGTCTATATATACACATAGTTTCATGTGCTACTGGGTTCATACTGTTATGGGTAAATGCATAAAAGCAGTTTTCCCTTAACAACAAGCCCGTGTGTAGTGAACCTGGGAAATACAGGACTGTGCAAAAGTCTTAGACTTTTTAAAAGCATTTAATTATATATTTAATTTTATATTTTATATTATTGCATCAGCATGAAATAGCAATTTTTGGATTTACATTTGTTTTCCCAAAAACAATTAAAATAAATTTAACAGAAAAAATGTATATATGTCATTAAAAAAAGTAACATGTGATGTAACAGACCACTTTTCAGACAGTAAATGAATGAAGGCTGTCAGATTTTACAAAAAGAAAACAGAAGAAAGTGTGACAGACACAGTCTCCAGAAGAACTGTAGAAGATTCTCTTGATGGCAAAGGGTTGTCAAGCTTTTAGTATGGTTTATTGCTGTTTAATGCACTGCAAAAAAAAAAAAAAAAAAAGAAGAAAAAAAAGTGAAAATATCTTGAATATAATCAGATTTATCTAGCATTTCCTATTATAAGATTACAACAAACCAAATATATTATTATTAAACCTATTTCTAGACATTTTAACTAATTTCAAGCTTGTGTTTTGATAGATAATTGTGGTAATTATAAGTATTTATTTCTAGTAATTGTGGTAATTATATTTGTGGTGTATTATATTTATTTCTAGAAAGAAGCAAAATTATCTGCAAACAGATTAAGAAAATTTAAAGCAGTAGAGGAAGAAGATACTTGTGCAATTTCCCTTTTTGCCTTGCATTTGACGTTTCATCTAGAAACTTATATAGAGTACTGCGCAAAACTCTTGGGCATGTGTAAAGAAATGCTGTGAAGCAAACATAACAAAGAAAAAATACTCTAAGGAGCACACTGCAATTAGTAAAAATGTCTAGAAATAGGTTTAATAATCTTATATTTGGTTTACTGTAACCTTATAAAAATAAAATACAACATAAATTTTGACCATGATCAAGATATTTTTGCAGTGTTCTCTTTAGAGTACTTTTTTTTTTTTTTTTTTGCTTCACAGCATTTCTTTACACATGCCCAAGACTTTTGCGCAGTACTCTATATGAGTTTCTAGATGAAACGTCAAATGCAAGGCAAAAAGGGAAATTGCACAAGTATCTTCTTCCTCTACTGCTGTTTACATCCTGAGGATCAGGTTAAATCCAGCTACTACTACTACTACCAGTCTGGATGGAAGAATACAGTTGAGAAATGATGAGTTGTGGTAAATTTAGACAGCTTGTACAATATACTCAACAGTTCCTCTCTATAAGAAACGTCAGTAGCACTTTAATAGCACATTCATGAGCATTAACCCTTTCATGCATAATGTCCCTTTTAAGAAAACATAAGATGTAAATCACCTCCGAATCACTCTAGAACATTTATATAATTTAACATAAAACATTTTCCTGATTTCTGTTGCTCACTAGACTATTCTGTCATTCTCAGTATCCCTGGTATCCGTCAAACTTCCTACACAAAAGCCTAAAGAAAGTACAAAAACATTTTTGCTAGTTGATATTAGATTTTAGTCTCCCGTCTAATATCACCACCAGCAACCACTGGAAATACTCTATCATAAATAATGTGTAGGGTGAATATTACAGCTGAGAGGATCCATAACCTGTTCAGAGGATGAGAGAACGGATGGAGGCTGTTATAAAGGCACAACGTGTGTGTACAAATTATAGGATCGGACGATTTGGATCAATGCGTGAGGTTAAACGATAATTATTAAAATTGAAATGAATCGAAGCAACAATCCTAAATCTATTATTACTAATTATTATCCTTTATAATGATTACAAATTGATTACTATCTATTACAATTGATAATACATTGATTATTATTGAAAAAAAAACAAAACAGATAGGGTGTGTAAAAAAGTTCATATTTTTAAACTGATGCGTAAATAGGTAACTAGTAAGTAGGCTAGTGATTTGCCTGTAACTCTGATACTATTAAAATAGTTCATCTCTACATCATCATCAGAGAATCAACGCTAGGACTACCTTTGATTCTGAACAAAGTTGGTCACATAATCAGTGGCTACTAAATCGAATTGCATCGTAGCATCGTATGTAATGGTATCGTCAATTATTGAATTGTTGCCTTAAGAATTGAAATCGTACTGTATCATGTGGTTGCCTGAGGTTTACACTCATAGTTACTTGAGAATATTAATTACATATGAACTGAGATGATTTGTATTTTATGATTGATTATTATTATTAACATCTTAGCTTTTAACTTAAATTCTGTGATAAAGAAGTAACATCTGTGATGCCTGTTAAAAAAAATAAAGACATTTTAAATGTTTTTTCTTCGTCATTTTTTCCAAATTGTATGCAAACTTTTGCACTCAACTGCAAATTAAGTTCTCCATGCAAACGTGCTGATTTAATCTTCACATAGCTTTCCTCTTTGACATGTTAGAACACACTTTCTGTTTCAGACTCAAATCTGACTCCGGGCAATATGTGGATTTCAGATGTGTGGATTTCGATAAATTACGACACAATGAAATTAAATTCACTCTAAAGTAAAAACCTGACAGCTGAGTGACTCATATCCAGTTCCACTAGCAGAGTAGCACTCTGTATAAGAGTGCTAACAGGTGTGTAACGTGTGAAGCTGCTCACCAGGTTTCGAGCATCGGGATGAGGTGTGGATCTGCCGGAGCTCTCAGGTCTAACCTGAACGACACACTGACTCATCAGCACCTGGTTCTCTCTGGTCAGGGCATCGACTCGACTCTGCAGCTCACTGTGAGCCTGCCACCACTCGCATTCTCTTCTCTTCAGCTGCTCTTTCAGAAACTGGATTTGCTCTCTGAGATCCTTCATACATATAAAAAGATAATGTAGCACAGGCACAGGATACACACACCTCTTCAAATGTCTTATAAAGAGAAATGACTGATTGTGAAGATGATTTCAGGACATGATTCTGGATTAACGTTCCTGGAACAACATTCCTATTAACCAATCACTGCCTGAGCTGCCATCCTAGAAAAATCTTGTAGATGCACCAACAGAGACTGTACCAAGATTTATTATCTTCCAGAAAACTGGAGCTTTGCATCTCCTTCATAAATTTAAACAAACTTGTTTGTTGAAAATATTGAAACCTATTTAGCTGCACTTGAAGGTTTAGATCCAAAAGACCAAAAGTGCCTTCCTGTGTAAGTCCCTGTGTTAAATGTTACTATGCACTCATTAATATAAACAGATTATTGTTTCTATAGTGACAATTTAGACAGGGACTTACACAGGCAGACGCTCCATTTAACTAATAAAAGTGTGCAACTGTTTATATGGTATAAAGGTTTTTTTTTCTACGCAAGGACATGTTTATTTAATATTTATGGAAGGAGTCTACAGTGTCAGCACAGTTTTCCTTCACAGGAAAGCCTTCAGGACAGACAGCTTTGCCATTCTTTTTTCTGTAACTTGACAAGCTACAGAATAAAGAGAGGCTGGTGAAAGAACGACTGCTATTGCATAAGTGATAACAGGAACTGACTTGTTTCACAGGTGTTCCACAACATTAAATGTAGCTATAGATGTTAAAAAGTAGGACGTGTCATTCTTTAACAAATAAAAAAATTGATAGTGTTGATAAATTGCTGTGGTATGTGAGGAATTACATGCTGTTACTGGAGAATAATGAACTTTGAAGTGGAAACAGTAACTCCGCTTCATCACGTCATTGACTATTTTTCTATACCAGCACACCTCCAAGTGTTTTATTCCTTAGTTAGTGATGTTACTGTAGCTGAACCCTTCAAAAATTCCCTCCATATGTTGGGTTATAGTGACTCAAGAGTCTTGGTAAAACTTTGCAGAGCCCACGCCTGAATGATTGGCTGCATTCATTTGTGTAAAATTGAGTTTTCCTGAACTTTTGATGATGTTTTGGCAGTTCACTTGAAATTAATAGCATGTGGTGCAACAGGTAGCGTTTTACATTTTACTCTTTTGGCTGAAGCTCTTATACAAAGTGACTTACAATCCAGATAGAATACAACTGAGCAGTTGAGGGTTAAGTCTGTTGCTCAAGAACCCAACCATGGCAGTTTGGAAGTCTTGGAATTTGAACTCATGACCTTCCCATCAGTAGCCAAAAGCTTTAAACACTGATTCATCATGCTGTCGACAGCTCCAGGGTCCCTGGTTCAATCCCAAGCTTGTGTTACTCTCTGTACACAGTTTAGCGTACAATTTCTTCTGGGTTCTCCTGTTTTCTCTCAAAAACATGCCAGTAAGTGGATTGCTGACTCTAAATTGCCGCTAGGTGTGAATAAGTGTGTGGATGTGTGTGTGCATGGTGCCCTGCCATCTCATCCAGGATGTATTCCTGCTTCACTCCCAGTGTTCCCGGGATAGACTCCGGATCTACCGCTACCTTGACCAGGATAAAGCGCTTACTGAAGATGAATGGAAGAATGAATTGTGCATCAAAGTTGTGATTGGAAACCATAATGGGTCACATTTTTGCTCTTACTACATTCCAACAAACCTGAACCAGCTATTCAGTGCTTCTGATTAATCTCTTGGTTCAGATTAGTGTCAACCTCTTACACTCTGCCCACATTCTCCACCATAAGTATAATATTTATTATAAACATAGCTGTCTGACTGTACACACACTTTTGAACACTGAGACACAATGAGCTTTAGGGATCTGGGTTAAAGGAAACATTGTTTCAGGAATTTGAAGAAATCATATTCACTATTAGTAAGGAATGAACAGATCCTGGTTTTACCTCAGCCTCATTAAGGTGCTGTGTGACATCCTGAGGAGTGTGGTCTGAAGATCTGCAGTTTTGTAGGCTGTCTGAAAAACGGTCCATTTCAGATCTGTACAAATCAAATTACAGGGAAAAAATAATGCATCTGATTACAAAGAAAAAAAAGTCATATTCAGTATCAACTCCAAATATGGGACTAACACTCCAGGCTGAGCTTCCTGGTAAGGTAAACAGGATGTAAATAATCTGATAATATGCTGTATCTCATGAAACAATAGACCCACCGCATGCTAACATTCTGGATACAGATTAAACCACGCTATAAGTGATGATTATCATCTGCAAGTCTGATCCAGTCTCCTGAAACCGGCTCCTGATGAAATCACTACCAGTTTTTTTCCTTCTAAATGCAAAAGCAATACAGAACCTGAGTTATTATACAAAACCTGATGAAATTCAGTGCTTTATCTTGCTCTGTTTTCATCTTGTCCATCATCATGTCATTGCTTGTTCCATCTCTGATATCCAACCCAGTATTTTCCTGTACTTTCTTCACTGGTTCACTTCCTGAAAGGCAGCAAGATGTATTTTAATTCACACCAATCATAGCTAATGCTGTTTGTTATGTAAAGAATATAACACTCGGGCATATGGTGTAAATAAGAAAATAATCAGTGACAAGGCGGTGTTATGGAGCAGAGGTACTACTAAGCATTTTCACTTTTAACACATCAAATTGTCAAAAAAATTTTTTAATTGATTAAAGAAAGAAATTTCATACTTCTATATCTGTTTATAGTTACATTTTTAATGTTGTGGAAGGTTCGTGAAAAAAGGTAAGTTCCTGTTCATTCTCTCACCAGCCTTACTGTTTTTTCTGCCTTGATATTAATAATACTAATGATATTAATAAGCATGTTTAGAAGAGGTGTAAATCCTCACCATTCATGGAGTGCTGAGTTTTCAAGGCTTTCTCCCAGAGCTCGTTGTCCATTTTGGTTTTTCCCGTAGATTTCACTTGAGGAAAAATCCTAGCGAGGAGGTCTGAGGTACTGGCAGAGGGGGGTGTAGCCTCACCGCTGGTCTCTTTTGGAGTTCTTGAGAGTTTGTGAGGTTCAGACCAACAAAGCTGCTGTAGCTCTGGGTCGCTCCCATCATCAGATCCGGATGAACTGGAAAGTTGAGCTAAGAAGCAGTGTGGAGCTCGTGGACATTCACTTGGACCAGTGTCACTCGGAGTGTCGCTGGCGTAGTCCTCGTCAGATAGATCTAGATTTTGATCTGAGTTTATTCTTAAGGGATTAGGAGGTGTTGGAGGTTTGGGATCATCCTCAGCACTGGTGCTGTCATCAGAAGCGCTGTTGAGCAGCAGCTGCTTTATTTCAGTAGTCAAGCTTAGCGTCTTGGTGCTTGCTTCGTCCAGATCACACACTCTAACAATGCGATCATTTACCTTTTTGAAGCCAACTCTTTCTTCAAGAAGATGGATCTTAGGAGCAACATTTCTACCAGAAAGCATAATGCATCCATCTTGCAGCTTGGTACTTCTTATTTGATTTGGCTGCTTTGAACATTCTTCATTTTTTTGAGAGAAATGTTCATTGTGATTCAAAGCTAGAGATTTGCCTTGTGGAGGAATGTTGTTCCTCAATAGGTTCTCCTGGCCAGATGTCTGGTCAGAGCACTTCACTTTACTTTTTCTCATTAACAACAGGTTCTCCAGGGCTGGGCTGTTGCTTTGTTCGGTATGAGTGCTACTGTTCATCCTTCTGATTTTGTCACTGTGCTGGACAGCAGATGGTGTTGAGGATCTCTGAAGCTGTGTGGACGTTGTGTTCTTGGATGCTGTTTGGATTTCCTGGATGTTGTCTTTACTTTTACTGATTCTAGATTGTCCATCACCTTTACGAAGGAAATTCCTTTTCTCTGCTGTTCTGAGCTGCAGCAAAGGATAATAAACTGAAACCTTCCACCAGTCTTCCTATACATCACACATATTAATGGAAAAATCCACCCTGAAGAACCAACATATTAATATTTATAATTAACATGTGATCTTCAATGGTGTCCAAGATCTATTTTGTAACCATCCTGCTCATCATCTCGTAGATCGCTAACTAGCCAAGTCGAATCTCTGCTGTAACTCAGTGGCATATATCTGCATTGCACTCTGGAACGTTGAGCACAGCGTTTGCATTAACGTCTCCACTACTTCTATGCTGAATTTCTCATTAATATGATGTCACGGCTGGAAAATGGTGAATAAGAAAAAAGCTTTCGTGCTTTTTTTTTTTTTTTTTTTTAGGAGCAGTGAAACCTGATCATTATCACACACTATTTATGAGATTGCTTACATTTTTTCTCCTGTTACACACCCTTGCATCAGAGCAGCACACAAGTGCTAACATTTCACAGGAATAATGAAAAAACAGTACTGACCAACAAATTAGCACCAGAGTCGCTAAACACATCACAAATATTTCAATATAACCATATTTAATGTTTCAAGGTGGAGGTTTCCTTTTGGATGTTACAGTTGTAACATGGCATAACTGGACATTTTTGTTATACACGTACATTTATGGTTCTTGTAATTAAGTAAGTAATTTTTTTTTACCTGTTTATCCTTTTTTAGAAACTCTTTATCCAATTTCAGCTGCTCTTCAACAAAATCTTCAAAAGTCTTCTCTGTCTCTTTGAGTCCTGGGCGAATAGGCCTGGGTTACAATAAAATATCATGAATAACTTCATGGTTTCACAAAATTGCCCCAAATTCTTGTTATGAAATAGTTATGAGTAAGTAAGTCTAAGCAATGTGAACATGTGCAGAAGAAACAATGCACATTTTTTCATGTTTGTTGAACTGAATTGACAGAAAACCACGTATTTTTTGGACCAAAGGGTACGTGAATGAAACTGTCACAGATGCACTGTGAAAGGTTCAGATGTACTAAACTGTTTCTGCCTGTTTTTAAGCATAATTAAGCCTAAAGCTGCAAAAAAACACAAAAACTGGTGCACAAGCCAGAACACATCATTTAAGCATCGTGGGAAGTCGGTGCAAAAACAAGAGTAGGGTAAAGAGCATGGTCAATTAGATGTGGTCTGTTTTGTGTGTGATCCCAAAACCTGGTGTAAATCAATGCCTTACGTGTTGGCTGGTGTGTGGTTTTCCCACATAACTGGGCTACTTTTGAACTGTCAGTGCAAGTGTTTTTTATTTTTTAAATTTTTTTCAGAATATAATACCTGACCATATTAGGACCTTGGTGAATGACCTTTTCAGGGAACCTATGCGTTTAATACTGTTTGTCAATAAATCAATTTTTTGTCCTGAAGCGATAATTTAATTATCTACTTTTCTCCGTTTTTCTGTTTTCTGTCAATTTTGGCAAATGAAAAAATAAATTCAAAAATACTTTCTGATTCTTTTCAAAGATACATGATAACAGTAAAGTCTTTTAACATATCAAATGCATAGACACAGCTGTTAACAGTTGCCTTGACTGAAAAAATGTGGAAAATGTTACACATTGAAACTGAATTAAATCCATTCATTCGTCTTCAGTAAGTGGTTTATCCTGGTTGGGGTGGTGGTGAATCAGGACCCTATCCCTGGGCGGGATCACTGGGTGTGAGGTGGGA
This sequence comes from Pangasianodon gigas, assembly GCA_022758105.1. Classification (NCBI taxonomy): domain Eukaryota; kingdom Metazoa; phylum Chordata; class Actinopteri; order Siluriformes; family Pangasiidae; genus Pangasianodon; species Pangasianodon gigas. Next base: position 16,384,228 of record CM040472.1, on the reverse strand, counting down.
ATACACCCTGGATATCACAGGGCACCATACGCACTCATTCACACACTCATTCACACCTCAGGGCAATTTACCACTTACTGGTATGTTTTTAGGATTTGGATGAAATTAGAGATTAACTAGAGATTAACTATCAATTATGGCACTGATATGTAAATTCCCTAAAACTCAAAGAAATCTGCAATAAATCATATTAACCATAAAAGTTTAGTACACAGAGGGGGAAACAGGAGACCTAGGACATTCAACAGATGTGAAAATATTAAATATTAGGATTTTTTTTAAAAAATATTTTTTGTCATTTTATAACAGTCTAATGGTTTCAGTTTAATATATTTATCATAGTATGAACTCTTTTCTAGGGGCAATTTAGCATACATAATCCACCTACTAGGATGTTTTTTTGCAGTCGGACGAACTTAGATTAACTAGAGATTAATTAGTTCTCAGCTTCTCCTGAAATGTATATGTTGTGTATCTCCTGTGTTTTAGTGATCATCACCTTTCCTCTGGATTCACTGGGACTTTTCTCCTGACTCCAAAAGGACTGACTGTACACGGTTCCTCCCCCGGCTCACACGCCTCCTCTTTAATAGGAGATAAACGTCTCTGCTCTGTACTGACTGTCTGTAGAGATGTATGGTCTGAAAAAACAAAACAAAACAAGAACTACTGCTTGCAATTTATCCCCAGATCTTATACACACAGTGTAATGAACAGTAGCTACTGCCTTCATTATTATTCTCAATAACAAATGCACATGTGAGGTTTTTTTAATCATAGATGCAAGTTTTCTGAAATGGATATAAATAGCCGGAGGCAGCATTTAAACTGTAAACAGAATGACAGGGAAGATGGTATCAAATGACAGGGCACTTCAGCATGTTTCCTCATATGTAAGAAAGACGTTAGGGCATTGCATCACATATTCTCCACTAGAAGGGCAAGGTAGTGGGCACTTCAACATGTTTTCTCTAACGTGGGGTGCCCTAGAGGGCATTTCATCATGATTTTTCCATTTGAAGGACAGATATTAGGGCACTATATCACATTTCCTCCATTTTATCATGGCACCCTAGAGCACACTTTTGCAAGTTTTTTTTTTTTTTTTTTTTTTTTTTTTTTTTTTTTTTTTTTTTTTTTTTTTTTTTTTTTTTTTTTTTTTTTTTTTTTTTTTTTTTTTTTTTTACCATGAGGGCAAAGCAAAGCCTCCCTACCCATGTGCCCCATAAATCCACTAGTGGTATATATATATATATATACATATATATATATATATATATATATATATATATTAACCCATGTTAATAAAAACATCTGTGAAATAATTGCTGTGAAATAATTGTACATGAATCATTCTTTTTAAGTGCAAAACAGGCTCAGACCTGTTTTACTCAATTTCCAAGGAATGGACTCAGCTTTGCGTTACATCATAGTAAAATCACAATGCTATAAATAGCAAAATAACCAGTGTGATACTGTA
>CM040472.1:16355438-16382648 GCA_022758105.1 Pangasianodon gigas | reverse complement strand
TATATATATATTAACCCATGTTAATAAAAACATCTGTGAAATAATTGCTGTGAAATAATTGTACATGAATCATTCTTTTTAAGTGCAAAACAGGCTCAGACCTGTTTTACTCAATTTCCAAGGAATGGACTCAGCTTTGCGTTACATCATAGTAAAATCACAATGCTATAAATAGCAAAATAACCAGTGTGATACTGTAATGCCATTTTCATGTATTTTTGTTGTAAATCTACTCAGATTAGAAATATTTTTTGCTTCATGTCCTTGACAAATGAGGAATTTATGGTGTGCAAATTACTTTATCTTTCTGTGCGATCTTTATTGCCCAACCATAAACACATCGTCAGACATTACTCTGCAAAGGAAAACCCCAGAGAACCGGCTGAATGAAGATCAGGAAGAAAAATAAACTGTCACAGATGACAAATCTGGGACCGTGACTAGTAGGGACTGATGACTTTTTCTTCCCATTGTGGTTGTTCTCGTTACTATGCATAACTCTTGAGCCTGTTGTGACGTGCCTCCTCAGTCAGGGGAAGTGCTCTGGCAACAAGTCTGAGCAACTTTAAGAGGAGGTGCAGAGTCACTGAAGCACTCTTACACCGGAGTACAGCTGTGGAAAGACCAAGCAGTATGTATCAGGATCTCAGAAGCATGCAAGAAGACTTTTTTGCTTTCTAGCTGAAAGCAAATTTTGCTGAATTTTTCAGGACATTCCAAGACATTGGATTCCCTAAGCTAAGGATAATAATAATAATAGTAATGGCATACCACGCAAGTGACAACTGTACAGCTGGAAGTAAGGATCTGTACAAGTTCTACTTCTCAGTGATGATATTGGAGTTTATCCTGGCACTTCCTCTGAACCTCACTGTGATCTACCTCTTCATTTTTAAACTCAAATTCTGGAAATCTAAAAGCAACAACATTTTTCTGTTCAATCTAGTCCTGGCGGATATCCTGCTGCTTATTTGCTTGCCAGTCAGGGCGTACTACTTTCAACGTGGAGAGAGACGGAGTAACAACAACACCGTATGCAAATCAGTCCTCTTTATGCTTTTTTTGAACCGTGGAGCCAGCATCGCCTTCCTGACTATTATTTCCATCGACCGTTACTTCAGTGTGGTCCATCCCGGGATAAAGAACACCCTCAAGATTCGGAAGCGATCTGTTCTCATCTCTGTTCTGGTCTGGGTTTTGCTTTTGCCCCTGACCATCCCGTCCATGCTGACCACCTTCGAGTGCTGCAACAGCAACGAGACGGACGAGGCGCCCACCGATGGTATTCCAGAGAACACCACCACTGATACCTTCAGAGAGCTCGTGTTTTTCACACCGGTTCTCATCCCGTCTATCGTCCTGGTCTACTGTACCATAAGGATCACAAACAGGCTGAAGGAGAAGACAGTCGGCGACAGGACCAAGCTGAGAAGAGCGGTGTTCCTGGTCACTCTGGTTGTCTTGGTGTTTTCTTTCTGCTTTTGGCCGTCTGCCATTTCAAGGCTGGTGCTGTTGATGGTCAGAGTAAAGGAGCTACCGAGAGCAGAAGAAATCGCGGTTCAGGTATACGATGGCCTCATGTGCCTCTCATATCTGGATTGCTTGCTGGACCCAATTGTCTACTGTCTGAGCAGTACCAAGTTCAAACGGTTGTATATATCCACGTATCTGCCTTTTCTGATGAAAGGACAACATGCAGAACATCACTGAAACGTCACCATTTGCACAAATACACAAATGAGTGAATGTAATAACAAAAAAACCAAAGCTTGAACTTCAACAACCAACCAACATGAAATTCTGGAGTTTTACTGATACAATTTTAAACTGTGATGATTTTAATCTATGTTATTTTACATTTGAGTAAAAAAAATGCATTAATGTGTTATTAGTTCTATTGTTAATTCTATTGTTAGTTCTATTGTTAATTGTACTGTTGTATTGATTTTTTTTTTTATTTATACAGTGACATGCACCAGATCACATATCGTGCTGTAAGGCTTTTGCATGTCATATTTTATTCTCATTAAACATGCTGGGATTTTTTTAATCAAAGAGGTGTTTTTTTTAAATTACTATAAATTGCTGCAGGCAGTGTTTGAAATGTAAAAAAAAAAAAAAAAAAAAAATCTGAGCTGTGATGGGTTCACACAGCAGAGAGTTTAAGGGTACTGTTATGTTTAAAAATTTAGAGCTGTATTCAGAGTGGAGTTACGTGCATGTCGTGAGGAGTTAATGAAATTGTGCACATTGCAATTCAGACCTCAGGTCTTATTAAGTGCTAATCAGAAAGATTTATGCACAGGAAAGAGTTTGTTGAAAATAAAGGTATGTCTGGGTGACGCACAATTCTGACCTTGCATGTGTGGTAAAATATCCTACATCCTTTGCATGCGTCATGACCTCGACTCAACTTCATTCTGACCTCGATTTAATATCTTGTAGCTTCATTAAGCTTTGTGCACAATTAACAGAGCACAATATAAAAAAATGTAAATTTAAAAATTGTACTTAAAGGCAGTGGTCAAGATGCTACTGAAAAACATCATCTTGAATGCTTCTGCTCAGGAAAAATCTGGCAAATCACATAGGTGATGTTTCTAGAAGAGAAAATCAATTTAAGCAGGTGCGGAACCCGATTCTGAATACGCATAACTTCCTCTGCATATATACTGAGATAACCTTTGGACTTAAGCTGTCGACTCTGAATACAGCCCTTATTTTTTTTTTTTTTTTACAATTCTAAAGGAAAAAGCCTAGTTAGTTAGATTAGTAAGCAATTATATGCATTAGCTTTGGAAATACCCTAAAACCCATAGAAAGTTAAAATAAATCTTAAAATGGTAACACTTCATTTTAAGGAACACATGTAAGGGGTTTATTAAGGTCCTGTTGTTTTCTTAAATTAGACACTTGTAAAAGGTTTATTCACTATGTATTAGTCTTTATTCATCATAACCTGTACTGCTGCATAACTACACATCTTTTAGGTGAAACTGAGGCAGTGAGCAATTATTGCATTATTAATCGTGATAATGGGCTATAAACAGTTTATTAAACCATGTTACACAAACTATTGAGCATGAACTAATAACCTAAGTGTCCATGTTAGACCTTTAGGTACTAAGTAGCATCAAGTGACTGCATTTTATGGCTTTAAGAGCTAATAAAAGCTGAATAAGTCACTAATAATATCATTTCTATTCCATATTCTGAAGTAGAAGTTTAGTTATCACTAATTAGTGACTAAAGATTAATGCATTTTCAATAAACTGCAGTCACTTACACAACACAAGAGCTTTATTCAACAAATAAGATCTTGGTTAACCCCTTGTTCCTTAAAATTAAATGTTACCCTTAAAATTAATTACAACATATGGTTTGGTTTGGGGGCAGGACAGTAGGACAGCAGATTTTATAATATCTGCTTATCCCTTTAGTGATAACATGCTTTTTAGAGGATTCTACCTTTACAAAAGGGATGAATTTTGTCATTTTGAACCTCAAATTGACCCCTAGCTACAGATCAAGAGCATGTTCTCATGCATGAGATGAGTTTGGGATGAGTAAAGAGACTGGATGGAAAACTAAGAAGTGTGTAGAAATGTTATTAAGCTTTATTCAGTGGTGACAGTCAAAGCCTACCAGTGCACTGTGTTAGCTGAGGACTGCAGGCTGGGACTTCCTGCTCCACTCCAGCTCTAATAATAACAGTGTTGGAAACACACTTCCTGCAATCTACCACACCATCAGCGTGAGAGACTGGATCTGTTTCAGGACGCTGCGCAAGTGAATAAGCCTGGAACTGAGTTAAGAAAGCTGGAGAAAACATCAGTCCTGAAAAAGAAAGGAGACAAACCCGTGTTTGACTGGATCTTAATTTGACTTTATAATCATGAGAAAAGGTGTTAAAGTCATGTGCATTTACAAATTTCCTCATGCTAATTTGTCACTTGATTACCTCATAAACTTAGTGACAGGAAGTGGTTTGTGAAATAAGTGACATCAAGTCATTAAGCACTGTCTCACAGCAATAAAAAAAAATGATGTGCAATATAGACGTTTCTTGTAATTTGTGCAAAAGTATGTTGCTGTATGTTTAAACGCATTTCTTGTGCCAAGATCTCATTCCTCATGACGCTTTTTCCCAGTAACTGAGTCTGTGTTGAGTAATTTACAACAAGCCCCTTCATGAAGGCAAAATTAAATTCAGTCCAGCATGTAGTGACATGAGAATGCTCTCTCTTTAGGGTTGCCAGATAAATCTTTCCAAAACTTGCGCACATTATTTTCTACTTTATTCACACACACACACACACACAACTACGTATATTACAGCAATGTGACTTCTCAATTCTAAATTGTTCAGAAGGTGTTGATTAATTAATTAGTAATTAATAGTGCAGCTACAAATCACAAGTTTATATTAATGCGCTAGATCTAATGTGTTATCATTTCTATAGTAACAGCTAATTAATAGGGACTTCTATGGTGGACACTCCACATAAACGGATTGAAAAAACATGTGTAATTGATGATGTAAGCAGATATTTACTTAACAGTTATGGAAGGAGTCTCTGGTGCTTTGCAACAGTCAGAAGTAAAGCTGTTAGCTGTAAAATTGTAACTTTTCCAACATGGGAAAGCCTTTATGATGGAGGAGGTTGCACTTTGTTGTGTGGTTTCTCTGTAATATAAAAAGCTGCATTGCTAACATCAAGAGAGAGAAAAAAAAAGTGAGGCTGGCGAGAGAACAACTGTTTATAGCTGCAATAACATATTTGTGACAATTTGTGACATTTCTTGCCTTCTTAATGTGCTTTAGACCATCATTTGTCTTGTGCAGAGTAAGGGTGGGTACAGAGTCAACAGCCCTATTAGTGCTACTACAACTACTGTACAAATCCATATTATGGCAAGAAACACTCAGTTAAGTAAAGAGAAAAGACAGTCCATCATTACTTTAAGAAATGAAGGTCAGTCAGTCCGAAAAATCTCAAGAACTTTGAATGTATCCCCAAGTGCAGTCGCCAAAACCATCAAACGCTATGATGAAACTGGCTCTCATGAGGACCGTCCCAGGAAAGGAAGACCAAGAGCTACCTCTGCTACAGAGGATAAGTTTCCATTCCATTCCAAATTACCAGCCTCAGAAACCGCCGATTTACAGCACCTCAGATTACAGCCCACAGAAATGCTTCTCAGAGTTCAAGTGGCAGACATATTTCAACATCCACTGTTCAGAGAAGACTGCATGAGTCAGGCCTTCATGGTCAAATTGTGGCAAAGAAACCATTACTTCGGAAGAACAACAAGCAGAAGAGACTTGATTGGGCCAAGAAACACAAGGAATGGACATTAGATCAGTGGAAAACTGTCCTTTGGTCTGATGACTCCAAATTTTAGATTTTTGGTTCTAACCGCCGTGTCTTTGTTAGACGTAGAGAGGGTGAACGGACGGTTCCTGTATGTGTGGTTCCCACTGTGAAGCATGGAGGAGGAGGTGTGATGGTGTGGGGGTGCATTGCTGGTGACACTGTTGGTGACTTAGTCAAAATTGAGGGCACACTTAACCAGCATGGCTACCACAACATTTTGCAGAGACATGCCATCCCATCTGGTTTGCACTTAGCGGGGCCATCATTTGTTTTCCAACAGGACAATGACCCCAAACACACTTCTAGGTTATGTAAGAGCTATTTGTCCAAGAAGGAGAGTGATGGAGTGCTGCATCAGATGACCTGGCCTCCACAATCACCCGATCTAAATCCAGTTGAGATGGTTTGGGATGAGTTGGACCGGAGAGTGAAGGAAAAGCAGCCAACAATTACTCAACACCTCTGGGAACTCCTTCAAGATCATTGGAAAACTATTTCAGGTGACTACCTCATGAGGCTGACTGAGAGAATGCCAAGAGTGTGCAAAGCTGTCATCAAAGCAAAAGGTGGCTACTATGAAGAATCGAAAATATAAAACATATTCTGGGTTATTTAACACGTTTTTGTTTATTACATAATTCCATACGTGTTCTTTCATAATTTGGATGTCTTCAGTATTAATATACAATGTTGAAAACAATAAAAATAGAAAAACCATTGAATAAGAAGGTGTGTCCAAACTTTTGACTGGTAATGTATATATATATATATATATATATATATATATATATATATATATATATATATATATGTATGTATGTATATATATAGTAAATTCAACAGCTTTAAATCTGTCAGGAACTCCTGCTCTTAAAACATGACATGTTGCGATCATATTGTTGATTTATTACCTGTTTTTGATTAAAAAAATGTTTCAAAACTGATGTTTATACACTTTTATAGTCATGAGCCAAAGGAGGTGAACTGCTGTTCCTCTGGGTTACACTCACATTTATGTGCAATATCAGTGTGCAATATTTTAATGTGCAATACCGTCACACTACTGGCAAGTTACACTATTCTCAACCAACCTGTACTTATGTGTATACACCTCTCTCTTTGTTTTGTGTTAGGATTTTTGCTTTAGCACTATTTAAGCCATTTATGTACAGTGTATTTAGTTTAGTTTAGTAATTCTGCTTGTATTATAGTGTTTTGGTATATATAGAGTTTATTTGATTTTGTTACCTCATATTAGAATAGTTTTTAATCTATCTTGTTCTTGTGTGCATACTCTTTCTGTACTGTACCCCTGCTGTTGCTAAATGCAATTTCCCCACTGCGGGACAAATAAAGGAATATCTTACTCTTACTTACTCTTACGCTTATCTTATGGCTGTCAGTCTCATGTGTCAACACTCACATGTTTGGACTCATTATCCTCTATTTATACCCAATAGCTTTTATTTACTATGTCTGGAGTCATGTCATGAGCATTATGTTTAATAATTATATCTTGCTATACTTCCTGTGCTTCTGTACACGTGCCTGTGTATTCGCTTTAAGCCTTACGTTGCACTGCTATGAGTGCTAATAAAATAAGGTGTCTGTTTGCACCTAGCATTTACCACACAGCAGCTATTTTCACCCTTGAACACACATGAATGTGTCTTTCTTGTTTTTATAGCACCAACTAAGTTAGTTCCAGCTAAGTAGTTCAATAGTTAGCATTGCTAACAGTAGCTATTTGAGTAGTAGCTAGCTAGGTTCTCTAACAAGCTAGCTAATGTTAGGCTATGTGTTATTCCATATAATCAAAACCAAGCACAATGGAGATAGCTACCATAAGGCTAAGATATTGTATAAATCCAGATACTGCAGTAGCTAAGATCACTGTCAAGCTAGTCAACATTAAGCTAACTGTTGTTAAAATATTGTGTCAATCAGTAGCCACGATTGCTAACATTAGGTTAACTACTATGTTCTGTAATTATATCTGGTAGCCAGTTTCACAAGCTAACATACTGTAAGTTAACATACATTGTGTAAACCAGAAAATAATTTTCAACCAGTAGCAAACTAGCTAACATTACAGTAGGCTAACCTATATTCCAAGTTAGGCTAACAGTTACTATACTGGTTAACATTTGGCTAACAGTTATTATACTGTGTTGTGTAAACCTGTGGAGAATGTCATTAACAAGTTAGCTAACATCAAGGTAAGTATTATATTCTGTAAAACAATAGCCAAGGCCACTATGTTAGAGCTTTTCCTTTTTTCTTCTTTTTATATTTATCTAAAACCTACAGTTTTGAGGGGATTTGTACAATAAAACCACACAAAATTTTGAGATTAATTAAACATTTCCATTTCATTTCCAAGAAAATAGTTGATGCTGTGGATAAGCAGAGTTACTGCTACCACCACAAAGTTAATTATTATTTATTTTAATTAATAAAATATCAACATGTACTTTTAAAAAAAATCTATTTCATCTGTGAAACAACATAGTCACTGTTATCGCTTACGTTATAGGAGATATAAACAGTCATTCCTATACCAGCCTCTCCTTTTCTCACTCTTGAAGGTAATAATAATAATAATAATAATAATAATAATAATAATAAAAAGCTGTTACCAAATACACCGAAAAGCACAACATCCTCTATCCTGAAGACTTTCCCATGTCGGAAAACTTACTGCCTGTTACATGTATAGTTACATGTAATGTCATGGAACATCCACAGAACAAGTTATCACTTATGTTATTGCAGCTATAAACAGTTGTTCCCTTGCCAGCCTCACTTTTTTTTCTCTCTCTTGATGTTAGCAATTCAGCTTTTTATATTACAGAGAAACCGCACAACAAAGTGCAACCTCCTCCATCCTTGCATGTTGGAGAAGTTACAGTTGCAGCTTTACTTCTGAATGTTACTAAGCACTAACACTGGAGACTCCTTCCATAAGTGTTAATTAAACATCTCCTTACAGCAAACTTCACCATTTCAACAATTTTACATTTTTCACAACACCATTTATTAATCTGAATTATCTAATCGCTTAAATATAATTGTGTGATTTACAACTGGAACCAGTGTCAGACCTGCTGTTTTAGAATATTAATCAACACCTTCTGACCAATCAGAATCAAGAAGAAACGGCATTGCCAAAGAAAGAAACAAGGACAACAGTTTCCTGCCAGACATGGTCATACACTTCCAAATGTAAGGTAGTTAGTAAGGTTAGTTATAGTTAGGGTTAGGGTTAATTAACATTTCCAGCTAAACTAAAATTGTGTCATCATAACTCCTAACTCATAATGTTTCTATAATGGCGTGTCTTGTGTTTTTGCCTCACCGGGGCTCAGGAAGTTGAGCAGTGCATTCTGCTCGTGAAGAGTTTTCTGGAGCTGCTTCACCTGCATCTGTAAGAGCTGCTAAAAACACACACACACACACACACCTCAGTTTCACAAACACACAACTCCAGATCATTACCAAGACGAACTACTGAAAATTATCCTAGTCATTCAGAGTTACAATAAATTCTGATTAGCACAGAAATAATTAACTTGTAGAAATAATTAAAGTGTAATATACAAGTTTGTTTTGCTTGCTTTGACCCACAATGTCAGCTGAACCGAATTCAAATTCACACACTGCAATTTCTTTTAGAGAATAAAACTGTAATGTGAAAACCTCATGAAGTCCTGAGATAACATCTGGGGTTTTAGGTGAAAAGTAGTAACAAAATTGCAAGAGTTAAAAGCAATGAACAGAAATGCTTTTGAGTCTTTAAGACACAATATAATGTAATGTAATATAATGTAATCTAATCTAATCTAATCTGAGAAGCTCCAACACAGTGTCCTGTCATGAGGAAATAAGAGACAAACAACACCATGGCACGAAGCATATATCACAAGGTTAAAAAAAAACATAACTTGGCCTTTTGTAGGTGATCTACTAAGATACTAAGACTTAAAGTACTTTATTTATTTAAATTTATTCTCATATTGTATTTGAAGTGCTATAGAGAGCCTGATATATACTATTTTTCTAAGATTAGAATTTAAAGGACTAAAATGCACCCAGTGACCCCATAAACAGGCTAAAAAAATTGGCTAAAATTTTATTTTAAAAAATTAAATATATATAAAACAAGACAGAATGGCTCAATTTCATTTATGAAGTGTTTTTTATACCTTTTTTTTTATTATCTACATGAAGTGGAGCATTTAGGGGTCATTGTTTGTCTTAGTTTTTATTTGAATTATTTTATTACTTTAATTCAGTGTGTGTGTGTGTGTGTGTGTGTGTGTGTAACATATCTGGCCACTAAGTATAATTAGCTATATTATTATTACACTAGATTTGAGAGACACTCATGGGTAAGTGTGAACACTATGGCAGTGTGAGTATGAAGCTATTTTCTTAAACACAGCTCCTGACCTCTCGGGCGGCGGTGTGGCTGTGTGGATGTTGGTAGTCGTGTTGGTTCTGGCGAGACTGCAGCGCTCCCTGCAGGACTTCTCGGCTCACTGACTCACAGGGAGGAAGTGGACATGACTGACTGGCAGGAGGAAGCTGGTGCTTTATCTTCTCTTCACTCACAGGAGCCTCAGTCAGGTCAAGATTCCTCTCAGGGTCAGCTCCTGCGGCGCATCTCCCGGCTGGAGGGATTTTCACCGACATTGACCTGAAGAAACTGTGTGTGAGAGAGAGAGAGAGAGAGAGAGAGAGAGAGAGAGATGTTTAATAAAAGGAAATAGGAGAAGGAAAAAGGAAGGAGAGAGAAGAGTATGATGTTAAATAAAAGGAAATAAAAGAAAGAAAAAAGAGAAAGAAAGATGTTTAATAATAGGAAATAAAAAGAAAGAAAGAAAGATGTTTAATAAAAGAAAGTAAAACCAAAGAAAAAGAAAGTAAAAGAAAGAATGATATACAAAAGAATGAAAGAATGAAAGAAAGAAAGAAAGAAAGAAAGAAAGAAAGCATGATGTTTAAGAAAAAGGAAATAGAAGCTTAAATAAATAAATAAACAAATAAATAAATAAATGGATGAAAAACAAACAGACTTTATGATAATGTTTCTGAAAGCTGTGTGTCCATGAAAAGGAAATAATCTCTCTCTCTCTCTCTCTCTCTCTCTCTCACACACACACACACACACACACAGCGTAAGCTGTATTTATTTGTACACACACCTACATGCATATATAAAGAGTGCTGTGGTGTGAGTCACTTCTTTATTAAATAAAGAGCGATGAAGCTCTCAGCACATCCACTGTACAGCTGTATTGTGTGTTGTGTGTTGTGTTGTGTGTTGTGTTGTGTACAGACACCAAGAACACTGAGGAAATATAGACACAGCAAAGCCTGAATGTGAGGAATGGATTCAGAGTCGTACAGGATGGATGCAGGTTCATCAGTTCTAAAGACCTCTAAAGTGGTAAACCCGTTTGTCTTTACTCTATAGTACCTTTTATTATTTAGGCCTACACAATAGTTTATATGCTTATAAAACAGCGGGAACACACACACACACACACACTCACACACACACACACACACGGACTCACACATACCTACCCTCTCTGCTGTTTCTTTAATGAAGAGTGAATTAGAGAAATGGTTTCTCCGTCCTGAAGTCACTTGTGTTGACTGGGACAGCTGACAGTGTTCAGTAGTTATAGTAACTGTAAACACTACATGTAGAGGACGCTGAGGCGTTATAAACACAGCTTCACTACTCAAGCTTTACTTAACCAGCCTGTTCTTTTGTCCGAGGATCCTCTTGCAAACAAAGACACTAATAAGGATCTCAAAACACCTCGTACACTAAAGACCTGGTTTTTAGACACGTCCAGTTTTTACACAGTTCTTACATTTTTCCCATAAAGTGCAAGGATTTTTTTCTTTTTCTTCCAAACCCCACCCACACACCCACACACACACACACACCCACCCACACAAAATAACACACAATAACACACAATAATTGTTGTTCATTTAATTTCATATAAGTTTTTTTTTAACAAATGATTTATTATTTTCACATGTTAGTTTTTTTCACAATGAAATTACTTTCACATGTTCATTCTTCACATTTCCCACTTGGGATTTTCTCACATGATTAATTTATTTTATGTAATTAATTAATCTAATTAAGTTTATGTAATTTTTTTCCACAAATGGAGCATGTGATTTCATTCCTTACATGTGATTTTCAATTTTTCAATTTTTTACAGTTTCATTTTTCTCACATGATTCAGCCTGTTTATTTTTGCATGTTAAATTTTTACATGTAAGGCACATAACCCACAAAACAGGGTCATATTCCCCCCTATTATCCCCCCAATAATTAAGTAAGGAATAAAACACTTGGGGATGTGCTGTTATAGGAAAGTAATCAGTGACAGGCTGATATGATGCGACACGTTGCAGAATCACTGAATTTTTATTATTTTTCTATAACAGGACATCCTGAAGAGTTTTATTCCTCTTATACGACAGCAATTTGCCAAGGATTAAGTCTTTAATTTATTACGTCACATGTTTTTTTTCCGTTTTTAGGTACATTTAATGTTGCAGAACATCCACAAGATAGCTTTTGTTATCAATTACGTTATAAGACTAGACTAGTCATTCTAGCCATACTCAATTATACAGTAGGATGAAATAGCATTATTCTCCAAGGTCTTTAGTATTATATAATATACAAAGTTACAATACTTAATCACCAGACAATATCTAGTGCAAATTAGGAAAGTAGCAGTGCATACACTCATGTATGCCGCCATCATGAATAACAGTTATAAACAGTCATTCCTTCACCAGCATCTCTCTCTTCTTCCTCTCTCAAATTTAACAAGACAGCAACTGCAGCTTGTCATGTTACAGCGAAGTCCTGAAGATTTTCCTGTGTTGTTAAACTGTTACAAAGCGCTGACACTGGAGACTCCTTCTATAAATTTTAAACATCTCCTAAGAGAAAAAAAATTCACCATGTCAGTGATGACACTTTGTTAAAAACAATGCATTTATTATTAGATATAGATTCTTGTGGTTCACCATACAAGCCTCTGTGAATGAGTTAAATAAATGTCTCCACCATATCGACACTTACACAGGTTTTAAATCTGTTCATTCACTAAACACGTCCCTGTGTACGGTATGTTGTTGTTATAGAAACAATGACTTATTAGAATAAGCACACTGATTTGCACTACTGTCAGAGCTGCTGTTACAGAAAATTAATCAACACCTTCTGACCAATCAGAATCAAGAACTCAATAAAATCCGGCACAATCATTTCTCTAAAATACAAAATGGTTAGTATTTTAATTCAACAAACCTCCTGTATACGAAGTGACTAAGGATAAGTAAGGATATTTTGCTCAGTAGAGGTGAAAATTTTTGTCTCCAGCTCTATTTGTACATTGTGTTTAGACTTGCGAAAACTTGGATGTTTGGCAAATTGAGTTTGGACAAAGGTTAGTTATTAACTTATTGATTTGAGACTCAGAGCTGGAATTGTAGTTTCAAAATGTATGGAGATTAAATTATTGTAATTTTTTTTTAATGCCTAGCTGGATTTAGTGCTAAACGCTTTGCTTGTTTTGTAAAAGTTTTGTTTATAATGATGTATAATGACTCTCTCAATCTCTGATAAACATGGATGAGATGATTTTGAAAGGTGAGATCGGTTATCCACTTTTTTAAAAAATATCAACAACAAAATAATGAAAATTGAAAACAAACTGTGAATCGACATTCATACACAAGAATATATACATATATATACAACTGAACGATACAACGTGATCACAAACAGTAAATGTAGGTCCAGTAAACACAACATGAACTCTGTTCTATGTCCTTGTTAAGAAAATGATTGACCGATGATTATTTGTCTTATTGACATGGCCTACGAAACAAAACCTGCTCTGAAATCAATGTGTGTTAGTGCTACAGCATGGAGGTCAACAAAGCAACTCTAATTCTCTGTGTTTTCCTTTACGCAGGTGAGACTGTGGATTAAAAGAATAATAATAATAATAATAATAATAATAATAACAATAATGTTATTTCTCAGGTTGAGACTATGTGCTATTGGTAATCTGTAGCGACTAATGCATTAAATTTTCTAGTGATTTCAGAAAATCTCTATATAAAGTAGGTTTTTAATCGAGCTGAACTCTATTATATGCATATATATATTTGTCTGTAACTTTTTGCTTGCTGAACAGTGTAACTTCTTTCCTCAACAGGTGTCTTTAAAGTTCAGACCCAGAGCACAGGTATGATAATAATCAGAGCATGATCAAAACTTGAGTGAGATCCTCCCTGCAGAAATATGTAATAGTTAATATATCACAATGCTGAATGTGTATGACATTTGATATTTTTAAATCTGAGTTATGTTACCCTTCCATACCTTCATAAACTGCTCTGCCTCCAGTTAAACTGGTCAATTTTATGGAATTAAATTTCATTCATTTACAAGAAATCCTAGTTAACAAGTTGATTTCTGAATTAAGGTACATGACCCCATGCCATCAGTACAATAGTTTAGTGCTTTATCATGCTCACAGGGTGTTATTTATGTATACATTTTAATCACACATTTCCCCATTCTGATGTTTGATGTGAGCAGTAACTACATGAGCTGTATCTACATGATTTCATACATTGCGCTGCTGCTACATGATTGGCTTATTAGATAATTGCATGAATGAGCAGGTCTTCCTGTTCCTGTTTATTTTTAGAAGATTAAGCTATAAGTTGCATCTATGAAATCAATTTACACAGTAGCCATAAAAAAAAAAAACAGTTATAGTAGTCAGTGGTTTTTTGTTTTTTTTTTTACATAGAAGGTGTTAATTTTTTTTTTTTTTTAAATAAACATTTTTAACATGTCTTTGCAAAGACTAAATAAAGATGTGGTCATACACAAGCCTTCCAACTTAATACTGATTAAAATAAAAAAAAAAGATTTCATTCAGTAAACCAATAAAGGTCAGTCAGTGCTCATTGACTAACATACTTAATGCTAGGGTATGCTAACTTTTGCACTTGACTGTATATATATATATATATATATATATATATATATATATATATATATATATATATATATAACTGTTTCTAGTCACTTAAGGATTTGATCAAGTATTTAGATAGTCACTCTATTAAGACTTTATAAATAAATCATTACTAGCGTTCTGACTGTCGCGTTAACTCGTCATGTCTTTTTGTTTTTGTTCACAGTTTTAGATGAGTACACTAAAACTGATGGTGCTTGGATTCTCACACTGCAAAAATATCTGTACCGTGCAACATCAGCGGAAGAATGTGCACTAAAATGCAACGCAGAAACACTGTTCACATGCAGGTAACACACTGTGACATGCTGAACCTTGTCGTTTAGTTTTACAGTCTATACGGGGTATAGCTGATTATTAAATCTGGATTAAATTTGTCTTTTTCAGGTCCTTTCTATTCACTGAAAAAGATCAGGAGTGCACAACAATACCAGCCAACTCTAAGATAGAGCCGGTGCTTCGGAGAATGAGTACAGCTCTTTATGAGAAGAAAGGTAAGTGTTTAGAGAGATGGTTGATTAGATAGAGTCATTAAACTGGAAAAAAAGAAGTTATGCTAATAACATAAACTAATTATGTTTTGCTTTCAGATGAGTTTAAACATCAGCCCTAAAAACAACCCAGTGTCTCATTAATATGTCATTTCCAACTTCCCATCATTATGATGTTTATGTCACTAAACAAACATAAAATGGGTGAATAAGGTTATATAATCATGCCTCCTCCTTTAGGATATTATTTTTCAAGGTGTTTGTGTGCCCGGTTTTTCTAAGAGCTCTTTTTTATTTTTTAGAAAATTAAGCTTTTCTTATCGAAGATGCAAAAATAATAATAATAACAGCATATAAAGTACAAAAAAGACTCGAATTTCTGTGGAAGTAGCAAAACTATAATTCTAGCAAACCTATTAAGTTCGAAAGTGTCCATAGCTTAATTAATTATATAATTATATTAGTAAGATATTTAAAGTAATTAGGTATTTAAATTAATAACTTTTAAATAATTTGAAAATTTTACTATTCAAAGTAATTGGATAAAGCAAAATAAATAAATGACTTCAACTAAAACTATAAAATTTGTATGACTCAATCTGCACAGAGGTTATATTTTAAGTTAAAGGGAAAGCGTAATATACGAATCATCCTTGCTCAAAAATGACTAGCTGTGGTATTTATGCAAATTGTTATGGCTTTGTTGTTGAATTCTGGATTCTGATTGGTGAGAAGGTGTTGATTAATTTTCTATGACAACAGCTCTGACAGTAGTGCATCTGCAAACCCCAGCTTTATATTAATGCACTCATTGTAATATGTTATTGTTTCTATAGTAAGAGCTCAATCAAAGCGACTTGTCTGGCTTGTGATGATTGTATGTAATTATAAGATGTTTATGTAGCATTTATGGAAGGAGTCTCCAGTGTCAGTGGTTTGTAACAGTCAGAGGTAAAGCTGTAACTATAATTTTTCTGAAAAAGGGAAGTTTTAATGTTTTTTTCAGTTTCAATGTTGGCAAATTCCTGTGATACTAGAGGAATAAGACACTTTGGGATATGCTGTTATTAAAAAATTCTTTCGTTTATAGTTTTTATGCCTTATTGTGTTTTATTCCATACTTAACAAATGAATTTAAAATGTACAGAACTTGAATTTAAGTACTTAAGTACTTTACACCTTTGCTAAGATACACTGTAGCGTTGACTAAACAGAGATTGAATCTGCTATATATTGTTGAGAGATTGTTATGAACCAATTTATTTTTGAGTTATTTTTATTCAAAGTTCTAGATTTCACACAAGCCATCTGAAAAAAATGCATTTTTCTTCCATCCAGATTATTTACTTGAATGTCTGTCTGACACCGGAGTCAACTACAGAGGGACAAAGAGCAGGACAAAATCGGGAATAATGTGTCAGCGCTGGGAGTCTACATTCCCTCACAAGCCAAAGTATGCATTACTAACGTCATAGTATTCATACAGTAACAGATTATGACTAAGGTTTTGAAAGATAACTATACTGTCCTCGCAGCATCACACCGAAGACGCATCCGAAAGCTGACCTGGAGTCCAATTTCTGTCGAAATCCAGATGAAGACAGCGGTGGCCCCTGGTGCTACACCGTGGATGTGAATAACAGATGGGAGCACTGTGACATCCCCAGCTGCAGTGGTATAACTGAAATTTCACCTGTAATGCAGATGACTCAGACAAGGGGTTAGGATCCATATGCAAGAGGCTTAATGACCCAATCCCCAAAAAATCAGAGCCTAAACACCAGTCGGAGTCATACACAGAATAATCACAGATTCAAAACAGGTCAGAAGTCAGAAACACAACAGGGGCAATACACGTCATCAGATATGCAAACAAATCCAGCGGGAACAAGACAGGACTAGACGGAGTCCTATGCAGCAAGATAAATCTAGAGCATAGAACTCCCATGACTGAAGTAAGCATTCACAATTAAACTGTGCTTTATATACAGTGGGAACAGGAAATTGGAACCACAACTGAGGGAGTAGTTCAGAACCCAGGGGAGAGTGGCCTCTGGTGGCCTGGCGGTGAATTGCCCGTGACAGGCGTGACATGACTACAGCACACAAATCTACCATTAGGATTGCTCTCACCTCACCATTTGTCTTCATACTGATTCCTTTTTTTTTGTTGTTGTTATTTTAATTTTTCAATTTTTCATTTTGAATATTTTTTTTAAGTTATTTGATCACATATTACATTTGATTTTATGAATTGGTCTTAATTTTGAATTTATTTATTTATTTATTTATTTATTTATTTATAATATTCTGATATACATTGAATATCAATATTCTGGCACAAGCATACATTTCATATCATCATTATCAAATATTCACTTTAATGCTCTATATATGAGACGTTCTGCACCAATGTCATTTAACCACACCCACTGCTACCACTATGCTATTTGAATAAAAATCGATATGTAATAAATAATTTTCCTTCTTTTTTTAAACATACTGAGCAAAGCCCACTTCATGCATAAAGTTTGTGCTTTTCATGACACATATGAATAAACTTCTCCTCTTCTCTGCAAACACAGTCAGGAATTTACAAAAGAATTGAAAATTCTTTCGGCTACTGAAAACACAGCAACTTTGCGCGGTTTGAAAATACTCACTTTACCATAGTTGCCACGTGTTGCCAAGTGACTTGCAAGCCTGATTGTGCAGAACACGACATACAGAGCATTTGAGTGAATGTCTGATATGCTGATTTCCTTTGTATGCTTGGGCCAGAATATTGTTTTAACATTGATTTAACATATATAATGAGAAGTTGCATGCAAATGTTTTTTCTGTGAGACTGGGTTGGAAAAGTGCTATATAAATAAACATTATGATTAGGATTATTTTTATTATGTGCTCTTGTATGTCTACAGAGGAATGCATGTACTGTAGTGGAGAAAACTACAGAGGGAAGATCTCCATCACCGAGGGAGGATTCACCTGTCAACGCTGGGACTCCCAGAAACCCCATAACCATGGATACATTCCCTCAGTGTAAGACTTTTATACTGTCTGTGCATTTATTACATCAGGGTTTCCCAACCCCTTTGGGTTCATGGTGGCATTGCAGGGGAGTCATGAGACTGTGATGGAAATATCAATGACACATTAAATTAAACTTTAATAAAATATCGTTAAAAGTAAAAATAAAACTGATGACTGAATTGCTCATGGGTCATGTCATGAGATAACAGTTCCTAGCATGTGATATTTAAACATAAATGACAGTTTTAGCTAGCTAAATCATTCTTTGTGCCTAAAAGTTTCTTCATCTTTAGAACTCCTAAAAATGACTTGAAATGGACACTCATATTGTCAGTAAAAGAAAATTGGGAAGGAAGAGGAACATCCAAGCGCAAGTTGAACAACAAAAGTTGAACAACAAAAATTGGGGAAAGTTCTGTGAGTACAGTGAAGGAATATTTAACATTTGGACAGTAAGAAGGCCAAACCTTTTCCCGAGCGTGTTATATTTTTGAAGCAGCTTTCTTAAAAAGACATTTTGAAGCAAAACATTAAAAAAAACCTGGCCATAAAACCAAACAAGGCATGGTTGCGTCGATTAAAACTGTTACAAAAGCTGTAAAGGAATAAAACAAAGTTCTTCAACAAGCAAAAGATTCACTTAGATTAAGTGAGATTCAATGCCTCTGGAGGTATATGAGGAAAATAAATTAGGTTGAAGGTATTCAGCTGACAAAAAAGGTTGGGAAACCCTGTATTATATAATTAATTATCACATTCATACTGATTAATTATTAAATTCATACTGAGCCTGTGTGTGTGTGTGTGTGTGTGTAGTCTTCCTGACAAGTACTTGGAGGAGAACTACTGCAGAAATCCAGACGGAGAACCCAGACCTTGGTGTTTCACCACAAGTTCATCCAAACGCTGGGATTACTGCTCCGTCCCTCGCTGCAGTAAGCTCCTTTATTTTTTTCTCTCGGATAACTAACACACCCATTACAGAACTAACAACCCAATAAGAGAGGATCGAGAGATGTTTATTTGTTAAATAATTTCCCAAGAGCCCACTGTATGGTTTCACTGAACAGTATACATTTTAACCCCACAGCGTCCCAGCCTCCAACCATTGCAACAGAGTTGACCTGTGCTACAGGAGACGGGAATTCATATAGAGGCAACATTGCTGTGACCATTTCAGGGAAAACTTGCCAAGAGTGGTCATCTCAGTTTCCTCAGAAGCATTCCAGAACACCACAGAACTACCCTTGCAAGTGAGGAACAAAGTGTAATTGCCTATGACAGCACGATGAGCGTAAATAACGTGTTGTCAATTAAAGGTGCAGTTTAATGCTTATGTGTTTCTAGGCATTTAATAATCAAGTAATCTTTAAGATACATAGATAAAAGTGTTTTCATCTAGCAGGGTTCTTTTGATGGCTTCTTGGTGCCTCTAGGGTAATAGTAAATGCTTCTATGTACAACCCTTTCAGAACTGTTACCCATTCCAAAGATTTTTAAAGAAACTGGCAGGTGATTAGGAGGTTCGGCACCTTTGAGAGAGCTTGCAATTATACAGAGAAGCCGTGTGTCCAGGAGGGACAAACAAAGAGGGCATTGTCCAGTAAATGTTGAGATACAGTCCCCTCGTAAAAGTATTCGAACTGCAAGGCCAATTCTTTTGTTTTTGCTATACACTGAAGACATCTGGGTTTGAGAACAAAAGACAAATATGAGATGATAGAATTTCAACTTTCATTTCCTGATATTTACATCTAGTTGAGTTAAGCAACTTAGAACATGGCACCTTTTGTTTGAACCCAACCAATTTTCAAGTGTCAAAAATATTGGAACAGGTGACTGTGGTGTTTCTTGTTGCCCAGGTGTGCTCTATTAGATTGATTATTTAAACAATTTATAGCTCTGAATGTCTACTCTTGGTTTGAGCCCTGGGTTTCACCTGTGAAGACTGCATTTGTAGTTAAAAAGGATAAAAAAGAATAAACCGACATGAAGACCAGAAAGCTGTCTATGGGAGAAAAGAAAGCTGGTTTGAAGCTGAGAAAAGAGGGAAAATCAGAGCCATTGCACAAGCATTGGGCATAGCCAATACAACAATTTGGAATGTCCTGACAAAGAAAGAAACCACCAGTGTACTAACAACCAGACATGGAACAGGTTCGGCCTCCTCTACCAAACCTCTACCAAAGTGATGGAAAGGCCATCACCAAGGCCAAGTGTGGAGAAAGAAAGGATCTGCTCATGATCTAAAACATATGAGCTCATCAGTCAAGCACAGTGGAGGTAGTGTCATGGCTTGGGCTTGCATGGCTGTTTCTGGAATCTTTACTGATGATGTAGCTCATGATGGTAGCATCAGAATGAATTCAGAAGTCTACAGAAACATTCTGTCCACCAATTTACAGAAAAATGCATCCAATCTAATTGGGAGGAACTTCATCATGCAGCAAGACAATGACCCAAAACACACTGCCAACACAACAAAAGACTTCATCAGGGGAAAAAAGTGGAAAGTTTTAGACTGGCCAAGTCCATCACCAGACCCCCCAAAACAAAAGAATTGTCCTTACCATTCCAATACTTTTTAGGGGACTGTATTTTTTTCTATGCAAAACCCAACCGGACACAATCCCATTCACTCCCAGTGAAGCCGTGCACCTGGGCAGGACCCAAAATAATGTATTAAAAGTCTGTTGTCCAATAACCATTAATCTTTCCTCCCATTAAAACACATTGTACTTGAATCTGCCATAGAAGCCCACAGAAGCCCATAGAAGCGCATAGAATCCCGATTTCACTCGAATTCTATCAGTGGGGTGTCTACGGGCATCATGCAGGCTGTGCTGTCCACTGAAAACAGTTTGAGATTGCAGAGAGATATTTGATAATTTGATTCACTAAAATATTGAATTTCAGTAAGGAATAATATAGACACATTAGTAAACTTTTCACTGCCACATGTTAATGAAGTTTTAGGGGAGGAGTCGTAGTCTTAAAGCAATCATGTCTGCTCAGTAGGTTCCAAGAAGTACTCTTTTAGAAACCTGAAACCATTAACAATCCAACAAGCCCTTGAGGAACCCTTTCCCCCCAAGAATATACACTAAAGAAACAAAAGCTTTCCTGTAGCACCTTAAATTGGTTCTTTGGTTTATCATTTTATCATATACCTACAAAAGAGTGCTTTCAGTTTACAAAAGGTTTCCAACTAGAACCCAGCTGTGACGATGTCTACTGAATTGAAAAGCTCAATTAAGGGGTTCTGCTCTGAAGCCTCTCTGATACAAAAGTAGGATTCTACAACAAACCGACAAATGCTTTAAGGTTCCAGATTTAACCTTAAGAGTGTAAAAGTGTACAGCAGAATTGCCATACCATGGATCTTGCTAAATTCTTTGTTTCAAGGTTTTTTCTCTGAGAAATTTGATGGTGTTGAAATGTTCCTCCAGAGCGGAACAGAGCTGCTCAGTTCTGAGCAATTTGTGCATCTGCTAATTCTATGATTTAAAAAACCTTAATCCTATTACTTTCAACCCTGTTACTTTCTACTGTGAGAGTTGAGAGTTGAAAGTTACACAGTGTTTCCTGAGATGGTTAAATGCAGGTTTTCTTAGATTCAGTATTGAAAAAAATTACAAGTTACTAATTGAAAAAGTTACAAGAGATAAATGGCACCATAAATGTGGAATCGCCCTAACACTGCCAGATAGCACTGTACTGTATGTGGAAACATTTATTTGTGTCTGTTGCAGAGGTCTGGATAACAACTACTGCAGAAACCCTGACAACGAAAGGAGTCCCTGGTGTTACACCACCGACCCAGAAACTCGCTGGGAGTACTGCAATATACCGAGCTGTGGTGCCGAGCCACGCCCAGGTCAGCCCTCCATACAGGAATAACTTCCTCCTTTGCTATTACTCACCATACACACACTCGATGAGTGAGTTACTATTTAAATATCATTTATATAATGTGAATGTGTTTACAGACGAGCCAGTTATCGCTCCAGCTGAGGACTGTTACACAGGAGATGGCAGCTCGTACCGTGGAGTCATGTCAGAGACCATCAGTGGGAAGAAGTGCCAGTTCTGGGCCTCTATGGAACCTCATAGACATACAAAGACACCACAGGCATACCCCAATGCGTAAGGCAAAAGATGCTGTAAAATTAGTTGAAGCTTAAAACCTCTAAATATCCAAAGAAACCTTGACAAACCATTTTTTTCAATATGCTTAAGAAAAAACTGGTCCACCTCAGTTTTTCACATTGTTAAAGCTTGTTAGCTAAAAGGGTTCTACTTAGAAACCGTAAAGCGCTCAAAAATCTCTCATAAACATGCAAAAAATTTGCATACTTTCAACCCTGTTACTTTCTACTGTGAGATGCAGCAAAGAACGCTATTACCTCTAGCAAACTATCACCTCTATTTTACAGTTTATTAAAAATAAATTCAATTTGAAATTTCAAGAAGTTATAAGTGAAATGTCAAAACATTAGCATTCAGGAGCTCCAGCCTAGGCATGTAATTTGTGGGCAGGGCTTAGTAGTATAGCTGTGTGTGTTTGGACTTCAAATTTCAAAACTGCAAGCTTCAGTTCACCTCTGTTAAAATTTCTGACTATATGTTTAAATCCATATTTCTCTTTCACCACGCAGAGATTTAAGAAGAAACCTGTGCAGGAACCCTGATGGTGACACAGCTCCATGGTGCTACACAACTGACCCCTCTGTACGCTGGGAGTACTGTAAGATAGAGCGCTGTAGCATTCACCCCAATCAGACCAGTCAGTCCACTCAGAGTGGGCGTATCCCCCCGGCCCCCGTAACACAGGCTCCTACTCCTTCACAAGGCACAGGTCTGTCTTCATGAAACCAAACATATCTGAAACTGTACAGCTGAGTGCAAAAGTTTGTATCCGTCATGGTTCTTGGATGTAAAAAATGAAAATGTGCCTCTATTTTGCAATTTAGCAAACAAGCAAGCCTTCGAATCCCAACAATGCCACAGCCATCAAGAGTTCAGGAGAGTGTAATTGACCGTGCACTCTTGGTGGGAGTGATGGAATTACTCTCCCTGAAAAGATGTGAAGGCTTCACGTGTCTTTCACCTTCCCCAGTTGGTAGCTGTCATGTGATAGGGGAGCACTAGGGTTGGAATTGTCAAAATGACCAAATTGGGAGAAAAAGGGGTTAAAAAAATAAAGAAAATGGCAAGAGGATACAAGTTAGCAGATGATAATTATATCACATTCATAAAGCTAGGTACAAACTTTTATAAATAAGCTCTATCTTATTTATTTTTATATTTAGATTATATTTATTAAATATTTAGATTTTTCATTATTGTTATAAAATAAATTTGTTGTCTTTATTTTTGTCCAAGGGTGTACAAACTTTTGCCCTCAATTGAAGCATCATTATTTGCTGTGTTATTGACTTTGTGGGGTTTTCCTTTCAGCGGGGCTTTTATTTTTAATACTGCTTGTGCTTTTTTTTTAAAAAAAAAAAAAAAAAAAAAGATTGCAAGCTTGGCAAGGGAGCAAATTATCGAGGTTCAATATCGAAGACCGAAGCAGGAGTGACCTGCCAAGCCTGGAGTGCCACAACACCCCACAGTACCACCTTTACACCTTCAACTCACCCTGACAAGGGTCTGGATTCTAATGTAGGTCATAGAGCTTGGACACTGTCATGGCTTTATTAATAATTATATTTTAATTATACATATTCCACAGTACTTATTAGGAATGTATCACTATCATTTTTTTTACTGGTACCCAATACCAGTGTCTGTATTGATGTATTCCTAATAATTATACTACAGTAACGGTAGTGTTCTTAAGGCTATATAACTCCAACATAACACCTGACATAAACCGACATAATCTCTTATAAAGGCTTGCTCCAACAGATATCAGCTGTAAGACTGCATTTGTCAAATTTGATGGCAAGTTGATTTAACACCTGAGTCAAGAGACATAGGGTTGCCTTATGTTAGAATGCTATAACAAGTGACTTTGTAGCTCTGCGTACAGGTATGTCACATAATGTCACATAATGGTGATGAAATGGGTCAGAGAAAATATAGACTGTTGTTAGACAGGACATTACTCATAAAAATCTTATAAGCAGAAATAAGAAACACTATTTATTTATAATATGTTTATGAATACGTATGTCAATGTCCTGACACTGTAATGTCAGAACCATGTATAATTTCTCTGACCCTTAAGTAAAGTGAGTTTCATATGGTTAGGGCTCCACTTCTAACATTTACATTAACACCTACGCTGATGTCATGACACTGTGATGTCAGTATGAATACCTATGTCAGTGTCGTGACACTGTGATGTCAGTATGAATACCTATGTCAGTGTTGTGACACTGTAATGTCAGTGTTATGTGACTGTAATATCAGTCATGTATATTTTCTTTGACATTCAAGTAAAGTGAGTTTCCTAGTTCTGCTTATAAGATTTTTATGAATACCTATGTCAATGTCATGACGCTGTGATGTCAGTATGAATACCTGTGCCAGTACCATGACACTGTAATGTCGGTATCATATATATTTTCCATGGCCCTTAAGTAAAGTTAGATTTATAGTTCTGCTTACAAATTTTTTTATGAATACCTATGTCAATGTCATGACACTGTAATGTAAACTGTGTTTCATAGTTCCACTTAAGATTTTTATGAATACCATGAAATTCTAACATTCCAAGTCAACCAGGAAAACGTCATACCCCAAACTCATGATGATGAAAGTCTACATCACTTAACTGAGGTGTTAATCTCAGTCAACTTGACAAGATTGACAAAAACAGGCTTTGTGACAGCTGATGCCTCTTACGATAAACCTTTAGAAATGCTTATATATGTTAATGTCATGTGCCATTAAGGGCTTAATGCTACCCTTAAGTAAAGAGTTCCCATACTTTCTAACTTGTTTTTTAATGGCTAGAATTGCAGAAATCCTGATAATGACCCAAACGGACCTTGGTGTTACACTACGGATCCTAGAAAGAAGTGGGACTACTGTTATATTCCAGACTGTGGTATGAAATATCTTTCCTCTACCTGACTTCCTGATGTCATGTCAAGGCATAGCAGAGGTTTTAAATATGAGCAACCCTTTTCCAAACAGACACACCAAAATGCGGACAGCCAACAGTAAAACCAAGACGCTGCTTTGGCCGGATCGTCGGAGGATGCGTCTCTAAACCTCACTCTTGGCCTTGGCAGATCAGTCTCAGAACCAGGTAGGAATCTCTAAACATATTACAGTGATGATCTACTACATCCGTGTCCACACTGTTGACTGTAACTGTGTGTTATAGCACCGGCTTACACTTCTGTGGAGGAACTTTAATCCATGCTCAGTGGGTCCTTACAGCAGCTCACTGCCTTGAACGGTGAGTTACAGTGATGTCACTTACAAGAAATCAAGAGTTTGGTCTTTGACAACATCTTGTCTTGATGGTGACATATTTACACTTATTCTCCAGATCTAACAGACCATCTGCCTACAAAGTATACTTGGGAATCCATTCAGAAAGGGCAAATGAGGAGTCCAGACAGATCCGAAACCTGGAAAAGATTATAAAGGGGCCAGCAGGAACAGATATCGCTTTACTCAAGCTGGAAAGGTGAGGAATTTTTGTGCAGCATTAGTCTTGTTATGATTTCTAGACCTTGCATGGTAAGGATCTGAAAAATAAAATGTTTATTGACCACTTCTGCTTAGACTATAGAACAATATGGTGCATTCCAGAAGTATTAGCACCCTCCAGAAAAATGAGTAAAAATTATGAGGGAGGGAAAAAATAGAGTGTCTACATGGAAACAAACAAAAAAAAAACCTAATCATTTAACTAATAATATTTTCTCTTAAAAACTGTGGCAACAAATTGTCATTCTTGAAAAGAATATTTCATTTTTCAAAATGGCTCTCAGTCCTTAGAAACTCTGTTGTTGCCTTTAACCACATCCTGATTCCCAGGGGTATAAATATATAATGTCAGTTTCCCCTCGGGATCAATAAAATACAGCCAACCTGTCTGTCTGTCTGTCTGTCTGTCTGTCTAATCTAGTTTCACAAGTAAAGACTCTTTCTGGGCTTCAAATGCAGAAGAGACAGAACGTTGTCGATCTGAAAAAGTTATGAATATGAAATACTGAAAAAATGTTTAAATTAAAATATGCAGTGGTCAAATATCAAAATATCCCTCATTTGCATGTTATTAATTTTTGCTCATCTTCATGAACGGTGCCAATAATTTTGGAGAGAACTATAGGTCCTTATTATATAGTTGTTAAACAAGCCACAGAGACTTTTTTTTCCTCATTTCAGGCCAGCTGTTATAAATGATAAAGTGTCTACAGTGTGTTTGCCTGAGAAAGACTACATCGTGCCCAGTGGGACAGAATGCTATGTTACAGGCTGGGGAGAAACCCAAGGTACAGAACACACACACACGTCCTCATTTTTCTTTGCATGTTAGTTTACACTAACCAGAATCAGTAATTATATCCCCCTCATGATGTGTTCACCAGGAACGGGGGGAGACGGCATTCTGAAGGAGACCGGCTTCCCAGTCATTGAAAACAAAGTGTGCAACCGTGCAGCCTACCTGAACAACCGAGTGAAGGACAACGAGATGTGTGCAGGAAACATCGAGGGAGGAACTGACAGCTGTCAGGTAACAACACTCACAAAAGCCTTTGCTGAATCACCCGATGATCAGTTACTCAATTAAAGAATACGCCAGTTTACTGTATATAACCACAACAAATTTTACCTCATTTATTTAAAGGCCACATATTTCCATAACATGCAAAGTAAGAAATTGCCAGTTACTGATATAAATCCTTTGGTTTATACTTTTACCACAGTGCTGTTGTGCTGTTGAATTCTCGATTCTTATTGGTCATAAAACGTTGATTCATTTCATTTTCATTAGTTCATTTTTCATACCTTTTCAACAGCAGCTCTGACAGTAGCGCAGCTGCAAATCACAGGTCTATATTAATGCACATGTTTTAATACATTATCGTTTCTGTAGTAACAACCTATGGTGGACGCACCACATAAACAGATTAAAAGAAAATGTTTTCTGTAAGGAGATGTTACTTTAATATTTAAGGAAGGAGTCTCCAGTGTCAGCACTTTGTAACAGACAGAGGTATAGCTGTT
>CM040472.1:16298877-16348105 GCA_022758105.1 Pangasianodon gigas | reverse complement strand
AAAAAAAAAACCTCACTTGTACAGTAAAGTAAGTAAGTAAGTAATACTTTTCTTCACATATCCCAACTTGTTTTGATAAAGGAGTCAGAGGAGAGTATCACTGGTGGTACTGGGACTTGAATTCACAACCTTAGCAGCCCATAGCCTTAACTTAACAGGGTCTACAGATGATTGCATCTTTTAAATGAGCAAAATAGCAATGTCCATTTTTTGTTGCGTTTGCTTTAACTGATATGCAATTTGGAGCACTTCTGCCTGAAAGTGGAATATACAGGGTGCTGCCATTGTAAATTAATTAAATTTGCAATGTAACGTAATAATGGTCATTAATACGACTGAATGGCAGGCATTAAATTTGCAGAAGCCCGTTTTCTCCAGACTGGGTTTTAATAATGAGAAGGTCTATCAAGATTATGCCTAAATATTTCAAAATGTCTTAATATTTCCATGGCAACAGGATTTGTAGCAGAGTATGTAAAAAGTTTTCATTCACACAATACCTCATGAACAAAACATACTCTTATTTTTTCAACACATCACACCACTCTTAATTATTATACAGGACACGAGTCCCTAAGAGATCTGAACTCACCTCAGCTATCAAGAACAAAAAGCACATAAAATGTAAAGTAAAAAAACAACAACATAAAAGCGTCATGTACGTATTGGTTCATGCATGTGATGTCATTCATGCAGTCACTCTTTATAAATGATTCATGACAATCCCCCTACCCGCAAACACAATGTATCCTCATTCACATGCAAATTAGTGGTTGTTATTCGGGATATCAGTAAATCAAGGCCTTCATTTTATTATGGATGTTGAGAAAACTTAAAAGAACATTGTTTTGGGGCAGCATCCATAGACACTGCATCATAAGGAATTGCAGGATAAGAGGAGTAAAATAACTCAAACACTAGATATAATGAATGCTGAGTGTTTCCTGAATATTATGTATTTATTTTACTGATATGCTATAAAGTTTTGAATACATGTTGTGCGTTTTCAGACTTTACAACCAATACCCATTAGGTTAAACCTCTAACCTCTAACAAATACTCAAGCTTATTTCACACCAACAGCAACTACAAATGCAAAGAACATTTATTCAATAAAAATTTTGCTTGACAGAAATTGAGATTGGAGATATTTTGGAGGCTAAACTCAGCAATTATTCATAAATTAGCACCAATATTTTCATTCAATTCACATTTTGTGTCACAATACTAGAATTTTAAAAACATGCACTAACATGTATAGCTTAAATGTTTTATGTATCTGTTTTCACAAGGACAATTCACATACTACTAAACATGCAACACAGTTATTAGAATGATGCACACAGTGGGCTTCAGTTGTCAAACTGGATGTGAACGAATTTATTTGTAAATCACTTGCAGGAGTGTTTACACAAGAAACGTGGTGTTCATGAAATTCCTGTTGGTCGGAAAAAACAGTGTATCCTAAGATTCGCTCCTGAGTTTGTGTATATTCAAGTTTTTAAGGAGACTTGCTAATGTGCCACTCAGACTGTCGTAGTTTCTTTATTATTTGTCACATCTGGATGCAGTAGATTCTCCAGCTGATGACTTTTCACTGTGTCCCCTTTGTTTCTGTGGTAAGAATAGACAAAATATAACAACTGCATGTGATGTCATGCCAGTGATGTTGCTCGAACAAGTCAAACAAACAAAGAAAAAAATTTCACCTGTGCGGGTGTTCAATGTCATCGATGGTCTCTGGAAGGGGTGCGCCTCTGGTCTCAGGAAGCAGCAGCACCAAACCACCAGCAACCACTGCCAGGATTCCTGTCAGAGTTGTTAGAATTTATGTCTAATACACTATGTACTGTTTTTCTGAACTCTCTCTCTGAGTACTTCTATACTACCACAGACATTCTACTGAGCTGAGGTCATTGCAAACATTTAATTCAATAATTTAAATGTAACTTTTAAATTCTATTCAGAAAAGCAATCAGGAGGTCAAGGGTTACTTTGAAAGAGCTAGAGATATGCACAGCTCAGATGAGAGAAGCTGTTCACAGGACAATCATAACTTCACTCCACAAAGCTGGGCTATATATAACAATGGCAAGCCCTATGAAATCCTGTTTGGATTTTGCCAAAAGACATGTTGGAGACTAAGATCCATTATATTTGGCAGAAACTCCAAACACTGTCCTGACAGTAAAGCATGGTGGTGGTAGCATCATATTGCGCGTTATCCTTGGCCTCTTGGTTTCTTCATGACATGTAATCTCAATTAAGTCTATTTTAGTTCCAGGTTGTAACACTACAAAATGTGGAAAAGGTCAGTGGGTGTGAATACTTGTTCAAGTCACTGTAAGTTATTAGAGAATATTTATATCACATTCCAAAACGGAGATGCAATCTTCTAAACTGATACCAAATCTCCCCCCCCCCCCCCCCCCCCCCCCCCCCCCTACACTATTTAACCCCTTGTATTATCTGCAGTAATGATAGAACTCAAACTAAATGTCTTTTATTTTGTCTGAAGGCAACACAAACTTTTACTTTTTTGAGTATAGCATAAATCAGAGAAACTAAAAAAGTAAAAAAATGATCAGCTAATGCTGTTAGAAATAAAAAGTGATTGTAGATTGGCCCTGATGATAAAGTGTGAAACCAAAATATCACTTCAAGAAAAATTGCAGTGTTTCTATATTTTTTGCTTCATACATACCAAAAATGATGAGCGGTAGCTCCAGCCAGATGACTGCAAGTCTGTAAAGCAGGAACGGGGCTACAATCCCTCCGATATCACATAAAGTGGAGCACACGGAAAAACCCAAGTTCCTGTGGGAATATGCGCCGTTACTCTTTAGTTAGAAATTACTATGCTATATTGTGAGCCAAATTTATCACACCAGAAGTTGACAAATTCTTTATTGGATTCAAAAATTCATTAGTAAACCCACGGGGGTCCCAGCCCCATGTTATGTTTGCCAAGATGTCCAGTTAACTAGGCTAAAAAGCAACAACAAATGTAATTTAACTCAAATGTATGACAAGCTAATAATGTACATTAATCCGGTCTGTGTTAATCCAGCGTTGTGTTTTTGCCCTCAACAAAAAGGCAAAAAAATCTTTGGCTAACATTTTGGCTATGAGCTGTGGTGTTCTCTCCTCTCGTGTAAAAAAGCTTTTTGAGTCTGTTGAGCGTCTTTGCTTTCTCTCGGGGGAGAGAAAACACAAAAAACGCAGGCTTTGCTAGTATTAGAGTTCTAGTTGTTGTCGCACTATATTGTATTTTGCTCAGTTTTGTCACTATTTTCATGTCCCTTTATATTTCTGATTCGGGAAAGATCTAACATCCGTTCAAGCTAATTAATATGCCTAGTAAATGTAGCTCCTACCAACAGTCAGACTCTGTCTTGCTCTGGCTTGCTCATTAGGGATAAATTCACATATTTACTATATATCTTTTTTTTTGTGAATCCATTTATTTCTGTAAAGCTGCTTTGTGACAATGTCCATTGTTAAAAGCGCTATACAAATAAAATTGAATTGAATTGAATTGAATTGTTATGTGTAAACAAAGATATCAAATGGAAAGATTTCTTTTGTGAAATTCAATACGGAGTGGAGTTGTTCTTTCTTCAGTTGTTGGATGAGCGACGCAAAAAGCACTGGTGACAATTACATCAACAGTCTACTGAACCGGGCTTCGCTGCCGTTTTTCCAACTGTGAATGGAAAACCGAATAACCTGGATATGTAATGTGCTCGTCCCAGGTGCCTGGGTTCGTGATTGTCTGCATTGTCTACACTCCTGCATATTAAGGCCAAATTGAACCAGCAGCACAGTGTTCTTTTGTGCAATATGTAACATGTGCAGCATAAATGTACAAGGTCATACTGGGCCATTTGGCAGCATGTGACCTTCAGACCTCAGAGCTACTTTACCTGATGAAGGTCGGGTACAATTCAGTGTTTACAAACACCACCATTTCAAAAGCCATAGTGATTCCCAGTCTCCCGATGCAAGCCACAGCTGTTTTTAACCAGAACAGGCCTGTAGGAAACAGATGTTTAAAGGGAAGGAAAACCCTTAGTGTGGTTGGGAGTTCATGCAAATGGTGCATAAAATAATTTATTAATATAATTTTTTACTAATCTGACACGAGACTGAAAAAAAGGTTCAGAAAAAAATTGTTCGTATCCTATGGCTGGCTCCTGAGTTTGTGTAAATTTCCATATAAGGAGACACACTAATGTGAATCTTGACCAATTGGCTTCAAACTGTATAATTGTTGAGAGTTCCTGTGAATTTATATACAAATTACACTGTCAAGTTTAAATCACTTACTGATTTCAATTACACACCAATTTAATAAACATTTTGTGAAACTCAATGGTTTCATATTAATGCAAATCTGTAAATTACAGCATATAAGATAAATTCAACTAGGACAAAAGTAATGGCATCCTATAAAAGCAGGAAGAGTTAGTGTGTGTCTGTGATAGCCGACACGCTGCAATGGCTGAGCTGCATTACTGGAAGATTTAGCACATGGCTTGTTTAGGAGGTGCTCTTTCATCATTTAGTTGCCATTTTATTGTTTTCAGGTTTCTGTGAAATTTCTTTTTTATGGAGTTTTGTGGACATGGCTAAATGTAAATCCATGCCCACACGAAATTTACGGGTGATTGGCATTTATTAACATATGCAGATGAGTACGAAGAAATTTAATGAGGGTTTTGTAAATTTGGTTGGAATTTTTAGTTTAGTTTGGTTACGAAAACATTTATACACATTTTTATTAAAAGATTGATAAATGAGGACAAAACAATCTAAGCTTTTGTTACCTATTAGCTACATTAGCCTGTACAAAACTACAAAAGCACATTTCTGACAGCAAACATGTCTCAACTGAATGACTGAATGAATACATTAGGCGTAAAGTGAAAACTGAAAATTTCTTCTTTGGCAAGACTGTTTCTTTAAAGCCTTCAGCATCGATTCATCAACATGCTTTTACTTCCATTAAACATATTACTACAGGCTGCAGTGTATAACTTACTCTCTGGAATGAAAGCCGTTATAAGGCAGGCGGCTCCGGAGACAATATTGGCTGTTGCAAACGGCAGCCGTCGACCGATACGGTCAATTGTGAAGAGGATGAGGATGGCAGCGGGGAATTCCACTAAGCCAGAGATGAGGAAGTCAATGTAGACATTTCCACCCAGGATCCCCAGACGCATGATCAGGCCCTGATACACCACAGCACTAGTGAACCTGGCAGGCAAACACACATCTCATACACACACCTCTGTGTTCTGCACTTCACAACCACGTGCTGTGGTTCTCAGACGTACCAGTTGTAGCTGAGGATGAATGTGTTCCTTCTCATCTTGGGGGTCCGGATCAAGTCCACGAACGAGGCAACAGCAGTGTCTGTGCTATCGTCTTTAAGTGTCTGTGGGAAAAAGACTTTTTCAAATAATATTTTTTAACCTGATTTTGTTTGTTTTTGATTATGTTCACTAAAAATTTCATTCCTTATCTTTTTTTTGTGTTTTCATTTTCATTCTCTTTCATTTCTAATCCCTGCTGTAAAAAAAATGATGACCATTAATTTATTTTATTAAAAGCCAGGATGATTTTTGAATGTCAGCTTGTGAGTATCATGCTAAAGCTCTACTGAAGTAAGGATTCTGTGGTGAATTTATAAGATCTCAAGTGTGTATTGGTGATGACATTTTACAATCATTTGCACAAAACCTTTCTGCTTGCTGAATAATTGTAAATGCATGCTTCAAATTAATTATCAACCCTACAACGCAGTAGTATGACCCCACCTCAATGTTTTTGGAGAGCGTCTTCTTGTTCACTTTGGCCATTTTCTTTGTGATCTCCACAGCTCTACTGGAGTTGTTCTGGGAGATAAGCCACCTCGGTGACTCAGGAATAAACCTGGAGGAAAAATCCATACAGTAAAACCATAAAAAAACGCCATCCGTGATTCAAAATGTTTAAAGCTGTATGACTTTATGAAGCCCATGAATCACCAGTAGTAAGCCAGGAAGCAGAGGTATGGAGCTGTGATGGCCACCTGCAGCCAGCGCCAGTTAGTGATGAGGTAGGCCATGAGGGGCAGGATGAGGATACCGATGCTGAAGAACATCTGAATGAACACAGCTACTGGCCTCCGGTACTCCACACCCACCAGCTCTGTAACTGAGAGCACAACAGAGGAGGCATGAATTCACTATATATGGTGGCCTGGGAAAACCCTTCATATGCTGAAAATGTACATTTTCTACTATATATAGTTCTGAAAACTGCATATTTTTAAATAAATTCCTGCATATTTTGAAATACAACACTCACACCCCCTACGTTCCTGTTAATATACCCATATTACCCTGTATTTATAAATATTTATTATATATGTTAGCTATTTCATTGCAACTACCTCATCCTGATGTTGCACAGCATTATATTGCACATACAACTGCACATATCTGCACTTTATTCACATATAGTCCATATTTTTTTTTGTGTCATCTATATACTTTTATATCGTACTGTGTATGGTTGTGTGTGTGACCAATTAAATTTGAATTTGAAAAATGTTTCACTTCTGCATGTATCTCAATCAGATGTACAGTTATAGTATTCTAAATATATTGGTTAATAGGGCTGGGCGATATGATGATATCAATATCATGAAATTTATGTCACAATATGCTTTTCTGAGATACTGTGGACATGTTTTTTTTAATTAATTATTTTTTAATAATTACAAACTGGCTGGATGTAGCTAATTTGCTGTTAAAGTTTTGTACTAAATTTAGCTAGGCTAACTTTAAAGAACACTGTGTAGTGTGTTTTGGTTTTTATTTCTGGGTTTCTTAGAACTGGGCTGTATACGAGTTGTATAACACTGCCTTCTCTTTATTTTCCAGAAAATTCCTTACATCAACATTGAATAACAGCGAGAGCTTGCTTTCTTACTCAGAACAAATGCTACCATCCAGCCGCCCTTAGACCCAAACCCATACAGCGCTCTGAACACCAGCAGGGAGATGTAATTAGGAGATACTGCCACTAGAATTCCTG
This sequence comes from Pangasianodon gigas, assembly GCA_022758105.1. Lineage (NCBI taxonomy): Eukaryota > Metazoa > Chordata > Actinopteri > Siluriformes > Pangasiidae > Pangasianodon > Pangasianodon gigas. Next base: position 16,341,019 of record CM040472.1, on the reverse strand, counting down.
TAACTGTATTCAGAACACAGGACATCAGGAAAGTTGATTTTCGACCAAACCTATAGAAACAGAGCAGAAGAAAAGTGTGTCAGTGTATTAAGGTTCTACTGGTACTGAAATACATCAATACACTGCATATATTTTAGTTCACTCTGTGAATGACGTTGCCTTCTTATATTGTTCCTAAATAAAACAGGCTCATGTATTTAAGCAAAATCAAACATACATAAGATACCATACACAAGGAACAGATTGACCTCTGCCTGTTATAAACCGCTAATGCTGGCCTTCCAAAAATGCTAAATAAACTTCTCCTCAAAGAAAACCATATCAATGAAAAAAAATCTGTTTATGTCAGCAGCCACATCTGTGAAAGTTGTTACTGTCTATCCATCCATCCTCTGTACCACTTATCCTACACAGGGTCAGGGGGGAGCCTGGAGCCCATCCCACGGGACTCGGGGCACAAGGCAGGGGACACCCTGGACACAGGGCACAATCACACACACCCATTCACACACTACTGACAATCTGGAAATGCCAGTCAGCCTACAATGCATGTCTTTTGACTGGGGGAGGAAACAGGAATACCCGGAGGAAACCCCCGAAGCACAGGGAGAGCATGCAAACTCTGCACACACACAGGGGGGAGGCAGGAATCAAACCCCCAACCCCGGAGATGCAAAGCACTAACCACCATACCCCCCAAGATGTTACTATAGAAACAATAACATATTAGTATGAGTGCATTAATTAAAAGAAAAAAAAACAACTGTCATTTGCATTGCAGTGGGAACTACTGTCAGACCTCTGACCAATCAGATTATTCAGGAATTCTGAAACCATGTTAAACAGTAGCTAACTAGGTAATTTGCAAACTTGCTTAGTTAGTTAAATAGAGTTCAAATAGGTTTGACACTAGCTAACTATGCAACATTAGCTATCGGTCAGAAATCCCTCCTCTCAAGCATGCAGCATGGTTCCCAGCGCGACGTGCGCTGCTCCAGTTTGATTTGTTTTGAGTTCGTCATGTGACTTGTTTTTGTCATGTGCTTTTGTTTAAATTTCTGTCCTTCCACCCCTGTCCTGTCATTGGTGTGTTTCCTGATTGTGTCCATGTGTTCCATGTTAAGATTGTAATTAGTTCATCTGTTTAAACCCTGCTGTTTATGTCTTTCATTGCGAAGTCTTACCATGCATCTGTTTTCCTGCTTCCTGTTCATTCTGGTTTTTGACTTGCTCATGTTTTTGTTCTGATCATGGATTATCCCCATTTGATGTAGTCTGCTTGTTCTCTGACCCCACACCTGGAATGATTACTGATTACCCAAAACAAACAACAATCATGTCCCACCCATCTCTACAGCATGTTATGCTAATTTGCTCAGTTAGGTTGCATTCAGTGTTGCTAACAAACATCCCCTTCTACAGCAATAAAGATAAAAAAAAAAAAAAGTGTTAAGGGTGCTTTCATCATGTCGGAGCAATAGCCGGTCATCTATAGGATCTAAAAGGCATGTGTAAGAGTCTTGTGAAGTCAGGGTTAAAAGATGGTTCATGCAGTGTGAGCTACCATGTGATCATGACCCTGAAGAACGAGTGATAGAAGTGTGCTGTACCTGTCGGCGAGGTATCCGATGGCAATGCTGCCTACTAAAAAGCCAACAGAGAGCGATGCCTGGCACATGTCTAATAACCAAGCATCCTCGCATACCATATTAAACTGTAAGAGAAGGAAACATAGAATATGATCAGACAGACAGCATTCTGTTATCAGACACCGACAGGATTGTTCTTACAGGTTATTCGCTGGTTCCTTATGGTTTTGTGATAATTTTATAAAAATGATTTTTTTTTGTGTGTGTGTGTGTTTCCAACATAGATCGATATTACAACAGAGTCCCAGTGGTTAAATCTGTGAAGTCTGATGGCTCTTACAGGAGTGTGGTGGTTGAGTGTGTGGATGGATCTGTTCCATAAGGAAACACGAAAACACTGATATATGAGTTATCTAGCAATACTAACAAACAACCTATTAATGAGATACTTTCAGCCCTACTGCTGCACATGTGACTCACATTCTGCTGTTGTGGATGTGTCCCTCATGGACACCCTGAAGATTTCATGTCTCACCCTTGCTTACACCTGGATAATGTAGATTTGTACCTAAGAACTGCTGCTGTATTCATAAAGACTGTTCTGTGCTCATCCCAGGACTCTTATTCACAATCTGCTCATGCGGAACATTCAGTACTGTTTGTCTTTCCTCTTCTACACCTGTATACTTTAATGATTCATAATCCCACTAGCTGGTGTCACCCAGATATACAAGATGATAGGTTCCTTTTTGAGTCAAGGTTTCTTCCTCATGGATTTTTTTCCTTGAGACTGTTGCCTCTGGTTTGTTCAATACGGATCTAAAGCCAAAAAAACCCCTGAACTGAATAAATCCACCAGACAAAAAGTCTCCTGATGGGATTTGAATGGGTTAATAATATAAGTAGAATTATTTAAAAGTTGTTCAGAGTTAGGAAGGCAGTGATGTGGATATTAAAAGTAAAGGATATGAAAGGATCAAAGGATATGAAAGATGTTAGCAGTTATAAAGCCAAAGGAAGGGGCATACATGTTATTAGAAAATATATCTATTAATATTTCTAATCACAATATGCAAGCCAGTTTAATTAATTCATTCATATTTAGTAACTGCTTTAGCCTGGTCAGGGCCACGATGGATCCAGAGCTTATCCTGGGAATTCATCGCAATCATCGCAGCCTTCCACGCACACACTCATGGGGCAATTTATCTTACCAATACACCTACTGGAATGTTTTTGGCAGGTCAAAGGAAAATGGAGAACCTGGAGGAAACTCACATGGACATGAGGAGAGCATGCCAAAACTCCAGACAGACAGCAACCTGGGCACAGGATCGAACCGGGGAGCCTGGAGCTGTGAGGTGGCAACGCTCTCTGCTGCACCACTATGAAGCCCAGTAAGGGAGATGCAAACTGACCTTTTTTTCACTATTAAATATCTTGTTATGAAGGAACATTGGTGAAACCTAACACACCAAATATCTAGTTGCTATAAATTAAATTTCATTGTATTCTTCATATGGTGCTTAAAAGTTGCACAAACCTTTGCACTCGGTTATTATTTTCACCTGCTCACTGAATATATCACAGATCTGTAACGGAATGAAAGCCAATTCCAATCATACCTCAGTGACGAAAGACTCTCTTCCCTCGTAATCATAGTCCCAGCCATCCTTGCAGGCACTTGTGGGCAGCGCAGCACTCCTTCCCTCAGCGATTTCACTGTCCGGGTCATCGCAGCTGAGCTCAGTGATGTTCCACTCCACGTCAAACCTCTCACACTGAGTGCGCACTACTCCAGCAGACGTGTTCTGAAAAGGCACCGTGAGCCTGAGCGCCTTCTCTAAGCTCCAGCCACAATGCATCTGACCCTGCTTCACCCCGGGGTTACGGCACCAGTGCTCAGGGGTGAAGCCCAGAAACACGATGCCCACATAAACTCCAGCGAAGGGCACTGAGACGAGACACATCATGGAGAAGATGCGCTTCTGGAACCAGCCGAATTTGCCGGCTTCTTCCAGGATGTCGTCAAAGGTGGTCATGGCAGCGGCAGCTTGATGGCTTCAGTGTACAGCGTCTGAGCAGCAACAGGGTATTTACACACTTCCAAGTGCAGAGTCCAGAGAAAGCAGGTTGACCCTCGAACCAGTCATGCTGAGCTTGATCAACGATGCTTTGAATTAGCACACAGGGCCCACATGTTACTCTTTAATAGAGACAGCTGTGTTGTGCAATGAGTCTCTCGATAGAAGATCAGCCAAAAGATCAGTTTCACTTGAACATGGGTTTAGTGCAAAATATAACATCAAAGTGTACACTCATACAAAGTACACTATATGGCCAAAAGTTTGTGGACACCTGACCATCACACTCATACATGCTTGTTGAACATCCCAATCCAGATTTAGTCCCACTTTGCTGATATAATAAGCTCCACTCTTCTGGGAAGGCTTTCCACTAGATTTTGGAGTGTGGCTGTGGGGATTTGTGTTCATTCAGCTACAAGAGCATTAGTGAGATCAGGCACTGATGTTGGATGAGGAGGTCTGGGGTGCAGTCAGTGTTCCAGTTCATCCCAAAGGTGTTCAGTGGGGTTGAGGTCAGGGCTCTGTGCAGGACACTCGAGTTCTTCCACTCCAACCTTAACACACCATGTCGTCATGGAGCTTGACTCGTTGTCATGCCGGAACATGCTGGTTTGGTTCCAGTGAAGAGAAACTGTAATGCTACAGCATACAAAGACATTCTCGACAATTGTGTGCTCCCAACTTTGTAGCAACAGTTTGGAGAAGAACCACATGGGTATGTTGCCAGGTGTGCACAAACTTTTGCCCATATAGTGTCTCTACACAGTATTTACACTCCTGGTCAATTATGAGCTTCAGTGAATTTTCAGAGATCTCACATTACCAAAATAATATGGAGAAGGAAATACAAATATCCAATCATTTTTACTCTTTAGTTGCATTTCCTTTGCTTTTATTTGTATTATTTTTTTACTATAATCGAAATTCATTAAACTTCATGCAGGTCTTGTGTCTGGCCCTGAACATTTCCCATGAAGTGTTCTGTGAGAATCGGTTATAAATGTCTATTTTTTAACATTTAAAGAAGGAGTCTCCAGTGGCAGCACTTTGTAACATTGTTTTTAGGACAGAAGAGTTTGTGCTTTGCAGTCCCTCTGTAACATGATATGCTGTGTTTTTAGTCTTGTTAACTAAAAATCATTAATTTTCCTTAAACTTTTTCACATTCTCCACAAAATACACTTGCTACAGAATGAAGAATGGTCATTTTTACATCCTCGATTTCGCTACAACATAAAATCCAGTGTTAATGATGTGGTGCAAGTGAAGTGCAAAAGTGTATCAACCATAGTTTCTTAGAGGAAACAAAAGGAAACGTGCACCTATTTCAGTTTTAAAAAACCTAGTTAGAAACAAGCGTCGGTGTAACTGATAAGAAAGAACCAAAGTAAAGAAGAATTTCAGGAAGACTGGCATCAAATGGTGGACATAAAAGTAATTAGAGAATATTTATATCACTTTCAGAAAGGATGCAAAACTTTGAACCAAAAATAATATCTTTCCATTTTTCATACTTGTGATAATGAAGGAATATTTGTGAAACCTAATAAAGTAAAAACTACAAGATACATTTATTTGGCTTTCATTTTTTCTAAGGGGAAGCAAACCTTTTCACTCAACCTTTGGAGTCTAAAATACATCAGAACATGTAAATATTTGAACGTAGCCAGCTACCCAGTGTGAAAATACCGCTTAGTGAAAACAGTAAATATTTTAACAGCCGTTCTTTTTTATTGAAATAATGTAATGTCTCAGTATGAACTTTTTTTAAATACAAAACAAAAAGAGCAGATAAGCAAACAGTTCAAAAGAAATTTTGGCAGAAAGAAGGCCATCAGTAGGAGACTCTGTATATGTGATTCAAAGAAAAAAAAAAAGAAAAAAAAAAGACACGTACCGAGTTTATGTGTACAGAGAGGAGTTAGTGACACCTTCAAACATTCAACCTCATCAGCAGTCTTTCTGCAAATCACAAAACCTTTCAGAGAAGTCATTTAGGCTCATCGCATTCAGACACGGTATGAAACATTAACGGCCCACGTCAAAAACAGGCCACTTCAGGACAAATCGACAGGAAGTTGGTTTATGATCAAATCGTACTATTTAGTCAAAACTACAACTGCAGAAAAACAGAAAAAAAGGCTGTCGGGGAAAAAACCCACATCACGTGTCACAGTCTTGAGTCTAAGGCCAAAATCACACTGTTATCGTCACCTTTTAACTTTTTAACCCTCATCCAGTGCTGAAAATATAATCCGAGTGCATCGTAAGTGTGACATTTTACATACAATAACTGTGCAAGTAATTAATTAAACAATTATTAAAATGCACAATAATACCTGAAAAGCAGAAATCAGAAAAAGCTGAAACAAAGACTGAGACAATAAGTTTCAGTGAGTTCGTGGAGGGAAAAGAGATCTCCCAGCATTAAAATACTGCGCATGTTCTGGGTAAGGGTTACACAGCATGCTTTTATGGCAAAAAGGGAAGTTAAAGCAATGCACGACATGTCCCTTTACTCGAAATGGTTTGGTATTTAAAAGGAAGTGGCAGATACGAAGCAGATTTTTTTATCCTGTGGGGCAAGTGATGCAAAAAGCACACAGTGAAAAAAACATCTGAGAAAACGTTAATGCGATTCCTCGTGGCTCCATGTGCAAAAATACTGGGAACCTCTAACACAGGATTTTCCGTATTCTCGACTGGCTACCGGGTGCCGAGGAAATAAGTGAGATGAATACAACCGAAATCCAAAAATCAACCCTTATAATTAAATAACAGATCATAACCCATCTTTTTTTGTCTTCACATAGAATAACATCTCTGTACAAATTAATTTTTAATCAAATCGACCCGACTCAGAGAAAGAAAGACACAAACAGTTAAATGATGAAATATTTTCATCACCAAGGCATCGACTGTCCGTTTGATAAGCACTGAACAGATATAAATAGATTTCCCTTTAGAAAAAAAATCAACAACTAATAAATCAACTAAATGACCAGAGCGAGTTTAGAGGGACGTTCAGAAGTTCATGACAGGAATCCTCAGACTTTAAGGAGGTCCTCGTCGCTGTCGTCTGGGTCTCCCTGCGCTTTCCTCGGATGTCTGGAGCTCGGTTTGGACGTGTTCTTTCTCCCCGTGTCGTCCAGCAGCCCCACCAGATCCTCATCGCTCTCGCTCTTCTTCAGGAAACGAGAGGAGGAAGAGGAAGCGGAGACTCGTCCCGAGTGGACTCGAACTCCGGGGACGGTCAGCACTTCCTCCTCGCTGTCCTGCTCGTCTAGGGAGAAGGAGCGCAGCGCGTCAGCACTCACCGGTTTGGTGGTGATGTGGCCGTTCTCGTGAGGTGTCTGCGCCGGAATCTCCACCTCCTCCATCAGCCACTCCATCTCGTCCTCACAGCCGTCCTCGTCCATGCTCACCTGGGACACAGCCGGATTATACGTAACTAATCCATACAGGACTGTATATGATATCGTGTGTGTAACATTCCAGAGAACAGAAGAAATGCTGCTCTATAACTGTTTCTGAATCCAGATTAAATGCTTGTTAACCTGGCCTTGAAGTAGCTCTTACGTCTTTCACAGTGACGTGCGTAAGTATTCACCCCCCTTGAACTTTTCCGCATTTTGTAGGAACTGAAATGAACATAACTGGGAATATAAGCCATGAATCTACACAAAACAGCTATAATATTGATGTAGGGGCAAAATCAATTTAGTTTGCAAAATTATTTACCGATTTAAAAAAAGGGTTGCATTAGCTGCGCAAGTAACTGCATAAGTATTCAGTCCTGTTGCTGTGAAATCTCTAAATTAGTTCTGCCATCAGAAGTTACATACTTAGCAATTAATCACATAATTAATTACATAATGGAGTTGACCTGCGTGCAATTAAACTGATCTCAATATAAATACACCGGCTCCTGGAAGAACTCAGAGTTTGTCAGAGAACTAAAACAAACAGCATCATGAAGACCAAAGAGCTATCAAAGCAAGTCCAATACAAAGTCCTGGCAAAGTATAAATCCCAAAAACATCCCGCTTTAACTGCACACAGGTCGACTCCATTCAACAAACTGTGTGACTTCTGATGGAAAATAGTTGTGCCGAAACTAATTTTGGGGTTTCACTTTCACAAAACTTTACATTTTTTTTAAATTTATAAATAATTAAATAAATAATTTGATTTCCCCCACTTCAAATATTATGGGTAATTTTGTGTAGATTCATGAGATATAATCCAAACGAAGTCCATTTCAAAATGTGGAAGCATTCAAGGGGATCAATACTTATGCAAGCCACTATAGTTTACATGTAATTTTATTTTATAATTTTTTTTAAGTAATCTAGTCATTTTTATAGATTTGTAGTCCCTTTATTAATGACTGTATATTGCTTCATTAATATGATTTTTCATAAATACTTGCTTTTGATCTTTTTCTATCTACATCACTTTGAGACTTTCTGACTCAAAATTACACATTTGATAAATAAAGTATTATTATTATTATTATTATTATTATTATTACTACCTTGGAGTATTTATAGGACACTTGATTTCTCCGTTTGCAGCAGCTGGTGAGTTTCTGTATAAAAAGCCCCCTAAAATAGAAACATTCATAACTTGATCAGCAAGAGAAATTCAGAAATAATGAAAAGCTTGAAATGAAAAAGTGTGTGTGTGTGTACCTCCTCTCTTGCTTGTAAAGCAGTAGAACAAGCAGACAGATGGTAAGCACCACCAGCAGCAGGCTAAGCATCACACCCAGAGCCTGACTCCGCCCTGATAATCCAGCATCCTCGCTGTCCTTAACCTGCTGGTTCATGGTGCTTCAAAAACAAACAAACAAAAAAAAAAAAAGAGGAATAAATGTTAAATCCATGGAATAAAAAAACCCACAGAAATCATAGCTTAGGATTGATTTGAGTCTTCATTATACTACAAGTGCATGGTAGTATTATAGACTAGGACTATATTAGTGCTTTTGAATATTATTTGAATATTCATGAGTTTATAATTCCTACTGTCACACAGAGTGAATATGGACAATAGAGCTACATTTGTATTGCATAATCCACAAAACGATCAAATTTACTGATTTCTCAAGCAAAGAAAATCATCCACTTTTATTTAATCATAAACTTGTTTTTTAAATGTTGTCATTTGTTTTTAGCTTGAGTTTTCATTTCTTAAATTAAACTTAAACCTCAACCATACACAGAGGAATTATTTTAATTTTAGTTCCTGCAACATTCTATATAATTCACTAGATAAGCTCACTACATAAGGGATGACATAATGGTGTTTTATACAACAGTTAGGTCCAGTCCATTAATCTGATTGGTCAAGCGGCTTTCCAAGAGTGCTTATATTTAGTATAACTGCACTGGGACGTTTCTGTGTGTATCACTCCTCTCGTCTGTGTTCGCCACGTAAAATTCCACTTCTAGCAACAGTCCCACTGAAACGGTTACTACAGTAGTGTTAATAACATCATCAGCGGACAGGGCAAATGATACTTTTCAGGAATATAACTTTTGACTTAAAATATGAAAGCTCGTCAGATGAAGATGAAAATTTCACCGGAAGCACCTTTAACAGGAATGTACAAATCAATATGAGCTAGCAAGCTAGCTAGCTAACGTGCTATAAAGTGAGTGTAGCTTCTTCAGGATCTATTTCTGCTAATGGAGCAAAAAATAAACAAAACATTTAGCCATATTGTGTCACATTTGTGCGATATTGCTTAAGTAGAACCAGGTCCAGTATCACCTTTTGGAAATTCCAATTAATTCCAATTTAAAGAAACAGTTTCTTTCTTCTTTCATAAATATTGTTGTGTATTTTGTTTTTTGTTGTGTTTGAACCGAGGATCTCAGACTGTAGTGTTACTTACAAAAGTTCACAGACTTTGTCGGTGTGCCAGACGAACAGGTACTGACACCCATCAGTCTCCAGCAGGAACTCGGGGATGCCCACTCCGGCCTCGGGCTTGCAGTGGAACAAAATGGCCGATGACATGGTCTTCGACTTGTCACGACCACACACAGACTCCGAAGGCACCAGGACGTCTAGACTGTCCCCTACAGATATAGTTTTAACAACAAAATGAAATATTTCAGCCTGGAAAATCCTCCAAACACATGTGCTGTAATGCATGTGTCTCACCTTTGATGTAGTACTTGGCCTTGTTGGAGGAGCCGATCTTCCTGCAGTAGGTGGCGTCCTTCTTCACCTGGCAGATATTAGCGCCCAGGCACTGGGATAAGGAGCTGTTCGTGATGCCTGATAGCTGGATGTGATAGATGTAGCTGTCACCATTGGGTCTGATGTCTCCTGTGGCTTTGTGGAGTCTAGGAGTCAAAGAAACATAAGGAGGAGGAGTTTATGACAATCCAGTGGAGACACAGAGAAGGTTACGATACTTTACCCTATGTTCACACTATGCTCATTTTCTATGTATGAGAAACACGGGACTTAAGAGATAGCAGCATGTGACAAAGCATATAAAAGAGTTCCACAATTATATGTAAATTAGTTATGACAAACCCAAACAAATGGCTCAAATGATTCCTCAGACCTAGAACGAAGTCTAAAAGGTAACATGAAATAAACTTAAATACATCTTTTTTTTAAAAAAAAAAAGAAGGGGTGTGTATAAATCGTATAGTGGGCTTTAGTCTAATCATTTTGGCTTTTCTCATTACTATCACACTGGACAAAACCCACAAGGCATTGAGGTTATTCTGCTTTCACTCACTATGCTCTTTGCCATTTTTGGTTGCATAACAGTTAAAAGTCAGACTCAGACCTGTAGTAAAGATCTCCCAGGCTGAACACGGCACCCGTCTGTGGAACTTTGATGGTGCCGTTCACCATCTCCACCTGCTCCCCTTGCTGCTTCACTGCACAGGCTGCTCGAGTCTCCCACTCCACCCAGAACTCACAGGCTGCCGTATCCACCCTGCACACACACACCACACACACACGAACATAAGGCCTAAAAGCACAAAAACACTCTAAAACCTATAACACTTCACAAAGTAGATGTTCTGGGAAAACCTGCTGGATGTTGCTGTGGGTGAAAAAATGATAAAAAATTAAAAATTGGGTTATACTGTAATGACACCTCACAGAACAATAAAAAATATTTCACCTAAGTGACATGAAATGTGTTTATTTAGGCTATTTTATAACTTTGTCGTGGAGTATGTCTGCAACTATTGTACGGTCTAAGGAGCAAGCACAACAAACTTGGTGGTAAAAACAGCCAGGCTGCCTAAAGATGTCTAAAACATTGCTAGCTCAGTGTGATTTCCTCACACACTGAATATCACACTTTGATCAAGTTGTTGGATAGCTACGTGTCATAGAATGACGGACATAATCCTAACCTGGCTGTCAGAGTGTCCGTGATGCTCCTGCCCCATCGTATCATCATCAAAACAGAGAATAGTGCCTAAACAATTAAGTTTTAAAACGTTTAAATGCCTAATAAAAAGACAGCAAGACATTTAGCTGACAGAACAGAAGTGAGTGAATAAATCAGTGATTATTTCCACACTGAGGTGTGGAGTGAAGAGACGTGATGAGGCTCGTGTTTAAACGCCGCGAGTGACTTTTACCTCAGGGGATGAGACAGAGGCCAGCTCACGCGTGGTGTTAACATCTGTCTCGATCGATCGAATCACAAGTGGACACATAGCCATTTACGCCTGGCATTAAAATGTGTCTCCTGTGACCATGTGCGTTTGGATTTCGAAACGTCCCGCGAATCCTAATTTATCTACCTTTTATGGACTGTTTCAAACGTTTTAATCATGTGGTCTGCTAACGAAACCGGAGATGAGACATGGAAAGAAGATACAAGCTGCATCTGCTTTCATCTCTGCTGTTATAGCATCACCTTTATCTGTTATCTTAGTGGTGGAGAGCTGTATTGTTCAGCGTGATTTCCAAACATCTCCAAAAAACATTGCCAAAATCTCTCAATAATTATGTATTTTACGATTTTTGATTACACTCCCTCGCAATGATTATGCATTTTTTTTGTTGGACGCATTGACTCATTGACTGTTCTCACTTTGATTATCAGCATCATCCACATTGTCTATTGTAAACTTACAATTCTTTGATGTTTGAAGTGTCACTAAAGGCATAATTTTCGTAAATAGATTAAGCTACGAACGTAGAGGTAGGTGGATTCCAGTTCAGGAAAGTTTGTTTTCAGAACTTCCTACAGCAACAATATTTTTCCATGTGAAGCATTGTCCCACACTGTCACACAAGTGCGAAAAGGTCAAAACTGCACTGTCTGGCTTAAAATGTTAATCTCCAACACTTGGTAATAAAGCATCCTTTAACTGTAAGTAAACTATAACTGTAAGTAAATCAACAGTAAGACCCAAAGACAATGCAGTGAGGCTGTTCTCACACCTAATTAACCTTGCATTAAAGGAATACACCACTGGTTTTTAACCTAATCTCTACCCACTACATTTGCAATGCATGTCTGATTACCATGGACAATAATCCTGACAATAATCCTTTGACAAACTCACTTATAATGGAAGTCTAAGGGCAAATATCGCGGAATAAATAACTACTTTTTACTCCAGTGTGGGAAAGTTGCAACAGTAAGCAAACAGCGAGGAAAATGTTCAGCATATCCACTACTTAAAAATAAGCAACTACTCCATTTTTTTTTTACTTTTCTAAGAACCCACAGTCCCAGCTTCTTGTTTTCTACTGGCTTACAAATCCAAGATTCATGAATTTACAGGTCAAAGTTCATCTAAATAAAACTGATATGATGTGAAAGTAATGACTACCAGAAAAACTACCAGAGGCAAATGCACATCTTTAACAACCCATGTCCTTTCCCCTTCAGTGAACTGGCACTTTTGCCCAGGGGATTTTATTCACATTCGGTTAAAGAAAATAGAAAAGTAAAGTTTTCAGGTGTCTCCCGTATCTTTGTAGCAAGGCGTCAAAAATCGTAAATGCTACAGCTAAAGCGTAGACGTCTGAAATTCTTGTTTGTAGTAATCAAACACTACACTACAGATGCAGTGAATAGGTTTAAAAAACACTGGAGCATTTGTTTAATCCTTTCTGTATCACTGGACTCACTTCAGGAGTTTCGGACGACCCACGGTGCTGCCGCATGACAGCTGCACGATGGTTTTGGCTGGTTTCGAATTCCCACACACAGCATCCCCCATGGTGTAATTCACCTGTATCTTTCCATCTGGAGAATGAGAAGACATGGTTAGTTTTTTTTCTCTTTTTTCCCCAAAATAACTAACGTGTTTGTGTCTGAGTGCACTGTAAAGGCCACTGACCAGTTAAGCCCATGGTCTGAGTAAATACTCGTCCCAGGGTCTCCGTCTTTCCCCTGGAGCGCCTGCGACACACGGCGGCTCCCTCTGGACAATCAGTCAGGCCTCCGTGGATTTCCTGGCACAGGTTCATGTAGTAACTGCAGAACAATGTGAGTCCAAAAGCCAGCTTAGACATTTGTGCCTTTAGTCTCCATGTTTTATTACTGATTAATCCAAATTCAAAGGGAAATACATTTTGACGCAGGTCTGCATCTGCACGGTCCAAGAGCGGCAGTGTTTTTTTTTTAACCAGCACTGGCACTTCATATCCAAAGCCAACAATAGAAATGTTGATGTTAGGTATAGGCACGTAGTGAAACTTTCCTTAAAACTACATGAGCAGAAATTGCAATTGCATTTTATAATATTTATAATATTATTCATAATACTATAATATTTTATTTTATAATATTTATATTATAAAATACTATTTTATAATATTTATAGTATTATATTTATGTTTCATTTCATTTGAGGGAAACTGATTTAAGTGTTCAGTCTATGGACGCAACCTTGAGTTATTTATTTTGAGTTATTATTATTATTATTATTATTATTATTAAACTGTTACAAGAAAAAGGAGAAGAGTAATGAACTCTGGACATGCAAGCTTTAGTACATCATAAAGTATAAGAGCCAATCATGCTTCAATATGCAAATACAGGCTAAGCAGAACTGTCTTATTAAAGAAAAGGGGTGGGGTATGTATAGGGGTGGGGGTGTTTTCAATTTGCATATTCATAAAATCTAGGGAGTGTAGCTGCTTGTGTCCTTTACTGTTGTCTAATAACTTTTGTTTGGTGGAAACACCACATTAAGAAATGTAATATAATGACATGATACATCCAACAAAACATGATATAAGCTGTTACATTTATAATATATATAGGTATAGAAAAGCATTTTCTTACGCGTCGCTCTTATCGGTGCTGCTGAACTTCCACGGCTCGGTGAGGGAGGAGAGAGTGCGCAGGTCGTAGGTTTGGTGGTGGCTCACCAGTTTGCACTCCATCTTTTTCGGAGGACAGACGACATTAGTGCGCCACTGGAAGGTGCTGGAACAAGCCTGCGTCTCACTGAGCAGCTGGGGATTGCCGTGGCCCACTGAACGGTCACACGTGAACAAGATTGTCGACTGCCTCTTAGCGGTCACTGAAAGATGAAATGTTTTTTATAGTTAACAGAAGATTATTGCTGTATTCTATGAATACAAAGGCTTAGTTCCAACAGAAAAAAAAAAGTCTAAAAAACATAAAATGTTTTTTTTAATATTTATTTATTTCAGTGAACAAATCATGCTTCATGCACCCTTTACAGGTTGAAAACTGTTTAGTTTTACCTGTAACTCCGCCCCAATTTGTGATGCAAGATTTTTTTTTTGTTTAACTGCTCATTATGAACCATTTGTAAAGATAATGCTGCTACTCTAACACTTTACTGCGCACTTCGGATCTCCATATTTACATACCTGTAGTTTATATTAGTGTAAAATACGTTGTCCATTTTTGTTAGCGTTAGTGTTAGTGAGTTTATGCGTCCTGTAAAAGGACACCGGGACGTACACTTCTCAATTTTATGGGTGATTCATTTCTTAAATAGACTGGGAAGGTGCAAATTAATGTTACAGCAACTAAATAAACTAAACCAAAAACATTCCCTACTTCCTTCATAAGCGCACTACATTTAGCATGAATACTGGCTTTCACAACCTAGTGCACACTAGAAAGGCGTTTGCAATTCAGCCTTTCCAGCTATTTAAACAGCTGAGCCAGCATTAAGGTTGTGTTGCGGTCACTTATTGACCTCATGAAACAATTTGACAGTAAAACACAGGCACATCACAATCACACGTACACACGGGTTTGCAAAGGTTGTTGTTGTTCCTCTTTCGGCTGCTACCGTTAGGGGTTGCCACAGCAGATCATTGGTCCGCGTATTTGATTTGGCACAGTTTTTACGCCGGATGCCCTTCCTGATGTAACCCTCCCCAATTTTTATCTGGGCTTGGGACCGGCACTGAGAGCGCACTGTTGCACGCAACCCCAGTAGCTGGGACTTGAATGCAGGCCACAGAGGTGAGAGCGCTGTGGCCTAACCACTAGTCCTCCAGGGACCCACACAGGTTTGAAAATGTACAGTTAATAAAATCCCCCTTTTTTAAAGAATCGCCATCAATTTCAACTATATTTGTAATTTGAATATTTGATATTAATAGTGATCTGTCCCTCTCTTTTACCCATCACACACACACTCTTGATCCGGCCCCTAAAGTGCTCTTGAAAAAATGTTTCTGAAGAAAGAAGGGGATGAATGGGGGAAAAAAATTGAACTTCAAACACTAGTAAGTAAGAGCACCACCTCCATTAGAACAGAAGCCCCACTGGCGGTCTTTGTCATAGTTAGCTGTGGTGGAGCACCACTTCCTGCCATTAGTCCTGCCGTCTTCTGTGCACTCAGAATAGGACTTGTTTAAGAACAAGAAGGGAAAAACGCACACAACTCCATCTGTGGTCACTGCAACGAGAAAGTGAGATCTCTATAAATCTATTTCTAAGATTTTCTGCTAAAGAAATCCCAAACATGACTGTAATGGGGTTTCATTTCTCCTTGAGCATTAGTCACCGGGTTATGGATGTTCAAATCACAGTTTGATGTACTCCTGAGATTCATAATTCTTAGTTTGGAACCAAACAAGTTTGGATATATATATTACTTATTGCATTGTCATGGCTATCGTCTCTCACACATAGTGAAAAGTGTCATGTATGACGAGGCTGACCTGAAGGACAGGGGTCTCCACCTCCATACTGCATGATGACGGCCTGCTCCTCTCGGCTGTAGTTCAGACTCATGGCTTGGCTCAGACCAAACGAGGATGCCGAAGTCCCGGAGACCAAACACACCGGACTCTTCTTACACGCCTTGTCCGTCACAGACCCACACACATTCAGCTTATACGTTCCAGAGGAAGCAGGAACCTACACAACACAACACAAGGAGCTCAGGGACTACAGGTTAAAATGCATAATAAAAGAAAAATGTATTCCTTAACACAAATATGCTGAGCTTTTCTTCTCTCACTATAATACATTTAGTATGTCACATATTAATACAGTACTAATTACTGTTTTATATTACACCCACTGTAATAATAAATTGCACAGAAACAAGATGCAGGGATACAAGTCTAGGGAAAAAATGGAATTTAATTTGATGCATATTTATAAACTTAATAAAAAGTTCCTCACTAACAACTTTAGTTCCTACCTGCAATTAGTTCCCTTTTTACTAACCGTGGTTTCATCTGATCCTGTTATTTATGACTTCTCATTTAATGTGTATAGAGACATAATGAAGAAAATAAATAAATCACCAAATAATAAAAAAATAGCAAAGATTGTTGCTGCCTCTGGTTAGCAAACATAGCTAGAACAGATGCTAGTATGAAGACTAGCATATAAAGTGTAAACGAAAAAAAAAAAACAATTTTTACACAGATTAATGCATTATTTAATTTGCGTTTAACTAATCTGCTTTAGAAGTTATATACAGTTACTACTGTTTTTCATCAGAACTAGAAAAATGCTGGACAGGCCACGCCCACAAGAGCCAAACTACAAGAGTCACAAGTGACTTGTCATTTGCTAGTGTGAAGGTCACTGATCTATTTTGCAAGCTTGTAGTTTAGGTCCTATGATTAACCTTCTAATGATAAAGCGGCACATGCTCAGTGGCTAGGTTTCGAGTTTCAACCTTTTTTAAAAATTTTTTTTAAAAAGTTCAAATCCTACGAGTGCCAGAGAGCCACTGTTGTGCATCCTCGCTCAACTAGAAGATGTTTTATATAAAAATAAAAGCATCTGCCATAAGAATAAATGTCAATGTGATTGTGAACATGTGGACAGCCACCTGAACGTCTCCTGACAGACGCGAGAGGTCAAAGGTGTACTGCAGCTGGGAGACTTGGAGCTTGCAGCCCT
Organism: Pangasianodon gigas; assembly: GCA_022758105.1. Lineage (NCBI taxonomy): Eukaryota > Metazoa > Chordata > Actinopteri > Siluriformes > Pangasiidae > Pangasianodon > Pangasianodon gigas. The sequence goes on along the minus strand of CM040472.1, from coordinate 16,323,974 downwards.
GCGCGCTGACCGTCTCCGGACACACCAGAGGCGTCGGCCACTCGAACACATACATGCAGTCCACCTGACGCATCATCTCAGGAGATCCCTGTATTCAGAAAAGAAAGCTCAAGGGCTGTTCAGGTAAGAGTCAATTCAAAGTCTTATCGACGCTGGGAGTACTAACCAGGTCTGTGTCTTTCTGGCAGGTGAAGATGATTCTGGAGGTGTAGTTGATGGAGGGATCAGCTTCACATGGTGTTGTACTGGTAAAATCAATCTCCACCTGGTGAAATCAGAAAATAATATATAAGGTACAAAAGAGGAGAGAAAACAGTAAGAAAAAAATAGGAAAAAAAAAAAAGAGAGATCATTACCTCATCAGTGGCAGAGTTATACTTAGGAGGGGACGTGGCATGTCCGATGTCCTGTTCAGGGCAAAACAACACAAGGGTATTTACCAAGAGTTCTCACAACCAGAAAACAGAACGTTCATTCACACTACAGCAGAAGCTGCTCACAGCAACCCAGATGCACCTGAAACCTCAAAAGCAAGCACTCCCCCCCCCCCCCCCCCCCCCCCCCCCCCCCCCCCCCCCCCCCCCCCCCCCCCCCCCCCCAAGATCCTCACATTAACTGAATGACGTGATCGGAAACAGATAGATGTAAAATGTAATGGAATAAACTCACAATGGGGTCTCCTTTAGGAGGGTCCATGCACACTGCCGCTCCAGGAGGACACTTGACACCTGGAATGGGGTTTAGAGGCTGGCAGATGTTAATGTAGAAGACACGGGACGTGTCCTTGCTCTCGTCTGCGTTCTCGCCCGTGTCCTCGTCCGTGGCAGTGTAGTACCCGCTGAGGTGAATCAGAGGACTCAGGTCTATCAGGCTGGTTTTGTTCCAAACTGAGCACCTCACCTAAATACAGACAACACGACCGTGCAGATTGATTAATAAATTAGACACTCATAACATCAAAGTGAGCTAAATCTTTACATTATAAAAAATAATAAATAATGAAAATTGTAAAGTAAATATTTTCACTTTTTATATAATAATAATTAATTATAAATTGTTAACAAAAATTAATTTATTGACATTTATTAACTAAATTAATTATATCTGATAAGGGTTTTTATGTTCTTAGTATAAAATGATTTCAATTAAAGGTTACATTTCTTATTAATCTTTTTTTTTTTTTTTTTTTTTACACCGAGGGTGCCATTAATTCTAGAGCTACTGCAGGTGATGATGAGGTCCTTTTGGTGCACCTGTTACCTCAGACTGGTTTTCAGCAGTAGTCTCGAGTCGTTACTGATTATAGATAATAACTGAAGAGTCCTGAGTTTTCATACACAAAGTGAGCAGTGTCACTGAATGTAATGAAGTTCAGATGTATGATCCATTATGCTTTAAGAATTCTGGTTAATATACAATCTACATTTTCACTTTACTTACAACATCTCTCTAAGGTCACAGAAGGTGCTGACGTCTGCATTTTGTACTTATTACCTACATGTGAAACGGTTTATATGCACAGGAAGGAGGCGCTGGTTAGATCTGAAATATTCCAGCACACAACTCATACATTCATTAAAACCACAAGGCTACATATTCCACAGTAAGCAAGTTTAGAATTTCAATTAGCAGTAAGGATACGGGTTCAAATATTAACAAGGTTATTACAGATGGAACGAAAAGGGACACTGATTGGTTGTTAGGAAGTACCAGGTAACCAATAAGAGTCAATCTTCATATGACTAGCAAAAAGCTTTTATACATGGAAATATTACTTTTTACTCTGATCAATAATTATATTATCTGAAGGGGTCTGAAGGGGTCTGAAGGGTTTAAAGAGCAGCTCCAGGGAATTTCATAATCTTAAACGGCATTATGTCTTCTTTTAACCAGTTCTGGCTTTAAACTAAAGTCATGTTTCATTACTAGAATACTAGAGTTTGAGATTAGTCACTGTCCATGATGTTTAAAAGGAACCGGGGCGACCTTGGCCCTGCAAATCCCAGACTTGTGAGAGATCAGCAAATATCAGACCCTGTAAATGTACAGCTTTAGAGATCAGGACGTAGAGGGAGCTTTACCGCTTGACTATACATGAGAAACCGGACAACACTGTGGGAGAATTTTTTCTCATTTCTACAGTATTGATGAAAAACAACTGGCAGATGATGCATGTCTTAATATACAGCTTTTCGTAAAGGTGCTGCACATGACTGACTGTGGGTTCTGAACTTCTTGAAGCGGATTTTTATTTATAATTTTGTTTTACTTTCAAACCAGAAGTATTCTGCTTTGGCAGTGAGTTTTAAATCAGAGGTGTCAAACTCAAATTGTGCCTGGACCATGTTAGCTTTTTTAAAAAGCCATAAACCAAGGCTTTTAAGTTTTAACATATTATCTATTTTATACATTAACCAATAACCTAGGCTCCAAAATAGGATGATCCTGCAAGAAAGAATGACTATTCTTCACTTTTAGGTGATAACTTTTATTATTTTGTAACAATATATGTTTTTTTTCTCAAATACTGAAAATATCTAACATTAATAAAGTTTTTTAAAAACAAGAAACCTTAAAAATTTTAGGAATGTACTTGTCCTTGGTCTCCCCTCTCTTGGCTTCAACTTTTCTTTTTTCAACACTATATTTTTCAACATTTCAGGATTTGGACTCGATCACCACTACGCTTTTCTGAATAGTTTTTAGAAGCATGTCTGACTTCTACGCATTAAACCGGCATCCATTTTAACCAGCGTAGCTTCAGCACTATGGCACATATAGCATGCAAGTGGCCCTATGCTATGGGTCAGAAGTGAATGTGCTACTTGCACTCAGAGCTGTGACGTATTTCCACTTTGAAATAGCACGAATCTTGCGTCTCCGGTAACACTGTTTACATTCGGCAGTACAGCGAGGCAGCAACGTCATGCAATACAGTCATTAGCTTGAGTGTTTGTATTTTAGATATTTAATAGGTAACTTCTTACCTTCATTAGTTGTTTTTGTATGATGAGGCATACAGTCTGACGCTTTTCTCCAGCTTACTAAAAGGAGCTTTGCAAATGTTTTTGCGAATATGATGAACGTTCATGTTCAGGAGCTCCTGCAGATACCGGGTGTAAAATAGCGCATTGTGATTTTCGTGGACGAGCCAGAAGCAGACGTGCTGTTTTGGTTATAATGCGATAGTGTTTGTGCAAGTAGACAATTATGTTCCTGATATTACAGATCCTGGTATTACGGTTCCTGGTATTACGGTTCCTGGGGCAATTTAATGTTATTTTTTGTAGGCTGAATGAAACGAGCAGGCCTTGAGGTTGAGGTGTATTTTACATCAACTGTGTTATATAGAGAACAGCATCAAATGGTGTTTGACCACGAAGGCAGAAAAAAAACAAATGCCACGGGAGATGCTGTTTAATCTGATACTGAAAAAACGGGTTAATATTGAATATAGCTTAGATTACTACTGTCTCCTGTAGTACCTGTTGTTCGCAGACCAGCGGTGTGTGCCAGGAAAAAAAGTGAGTGCACGTGTCCTTGTCCGAGTCGACCAGCACGGGCTTGCTGGTGCCGCCTCCCTCAGACTTGCAGATGAAGCTGATGATGCTCTTGTGTTTCAGCGACGGATTGGCCGCACAGACGTCTCCGCCCTCGTAGGTCAGCTCCACCACCTGGTCCTTATAGACCAGCTTCTTGCTAAACGTTCCTCCATTCACGGCTGTTTTAGTGTCTTTGATACACACTCCTGAGGTACAGACAAGGACATCAGAGCTGAACAGGGAACCAAGTTAACAGTTTTGCTAAAACAGGCAAATATGGAAGGTTGATTTTGGGGCATCACCTGCTTCTGAAGCACAGCCTGTGTTCTTCATGGGGCCACAGACATTGAGGCGATACATCCTCCTCACGTCTATGCTGTGGTACACCGTATATCCACCTTCCTGAGTGAGTGAGTTCAGGTCAAACAGATGCCCTGTGGAGTGAAAGAGCATGGACGATTTAGCTCCCTAATGAACAAACCAGAGGCTTACATTTCTCACTTCAATAAGCGTGTAAAGGGGACGGAAGCCTAGCTACGTTGGGACCCAGCAGATGTGTGTTAACGTTAAAGAGAACTTCTGAATAATGCGATTGTAAGAGGATGGTGATCTTGCTGTAGGACTCACCTGTGAGTGGATTAGTGACCTTGCAGTCTCCATGTTCTGTGCTGTTAAGAGGACACGCTGCTGCTGTAAACCACACAAAGCTGTACACACAGTCCTCTAGTGCAGTGATCAGAGTGGGCTTCGAGTCCTGCAGCCAGCCAGCCACACACACACACATTAAAAGGACATCACACACAATTCTCATTTCAACATTTAGCTAATAACAGGTTTATCTCTTTTAACAAGTCCTTGGCATACACCACAGGGTCTCCACACTTAGACTCACTGTCCTGCACTTTCAAACCGTCCATGATCCAAAACCACCTGATCCAACTTACCGAGAGCTTGAAAATTAGTTCAGGAGCTGCACCAGGTGTGGTTGGAGCAGCTGACACTCTGCAGGGCAGTGAACCTATCCAGGACTGGTCTTGAAATACCTTTGCACAGGGGATATAGGCTGCCGTCTAATGCTGGGGTTCTTAAAATCTTTGCAGCTAGGGCCCCTTTAACAGACCAATAAATTCCACAGACCTCTCAGTACACTTTTTTAAACGGATATGAACCAGCCTGTTCAAACATTAGGCTCATTATTTCATTGTGTTCACAATAATATTTTGGCTATTTACTGGAGAATCACTCATCTAGGGGAAGCAACACTTCACTGAACCTTTGATTGCATGATTAACCACATTGAGTCAGCACCGAAGCGTACTGTTAAATGTACCTCTGCCACACAAATTCGATCATTAATACACTAGTTCTGTTTCATATGGGACCTGGAGCAAAACTGATTTAAGCATGTAATTCTATAATTTATGGCTGCTGAAAACATTATTCATAAAAGCTATTGTCCTATAAACAATCAATATTAAGACAATAGACAATATTAAGAAAATAGTGTTTTAATGTGTATCTTAAATAGGTAGCAAATCCGAGTGAGCAGTGTAGAGAAAATGCATCTAAAATAATCATATTAAAACCGTGATTCGTTTCTGAGAGAAATTCAGTTCAAGAACAGCGCTGACCCTCTGTGTGTGTGTGTGCTGCACAATATTGCCTCACCACTTTGTTGTGATCGCATTTAAAGCGGATGATGGTGGATCGTTTGCGGTCTCCTCCCGGGCAGGTTGCACCGTCCGTGTACTTCAGCACCAGCGTGTTTCCCTCCCACTGTGGCTCGGATTGAGCTTCTCCCAGACTCACATACTTATCACCGTTCTTCTGACAAGCTGCAGCGCTGCTCGGGCAGCCCCATGAACCTGAAACACACACACACAACAGCTATAAAACATCAGAAGCCTTCTATTGTGCAAAGTACCAGAATATTTAGAGCCAGAAAACTGAAAATGGGCTTTATCAGTTGGCCAACAGTCCAGGAATAAATGTTCCAGTTGTATGTTTAGGGTATCTGCACAAAATTGGCATCAACAGGAACTAATGGCTTCAGGGGGTGGAGCTAACTGCATAGCTGGCTGCTGATTGGTTATGCACAAAATTTCAATTTCTCAAAAATTGCATAATCTCAAACTATTTTATGGCACAACAGAAGAACAAACAGAAATACTTCCTTTTTCTGATTATATGGAGTGTGACTTGTTTTGGGGCAACAATGAGGTGGGATTTTTACTGGAATTGGTCAAGAACATCTGAGCGGATGGGTGGGATTAGTCAAGAAGGTCTGAGTGAATGGATGGGATTATTCAAGAGGGTCTGAGTGAATGGGTGAGATTATTCAAGAGGGTCTGAGTGAATGGGTGAGATTATTCAAGAGGGTCTGAGTGAATGGGTGAGATTATTCAAGAGGGTCTGAGTGAATGGGTGAGATTATTCAAGAGGGTCTGAGTGAATGGGTGAGATTAGTTAAGAAGGTCTGAGTGAATGGGTGGGATTGGTCAAAAGCATGTGAGCGAATGGGTGGGATTTGTCAAGAGCGACTGAGCGAGTGGTTGGGATTTTTGAAAACTTAGCATTTTAAGTAGTTTATGGTTCAGATATTCCCCTCTGACATTAATAATGGTAAGCTATGGTGAGCAAAAATGATTGTATAAAATGAACTGCTGGCTCCTGTTTGGGTCAGTTCGTGCCCCAACAGGATTAGTTTCTAAACACAGATTAAACCTGAATTTAAATATTCTAGTTTAGAGTTACTCTGGACTAGTCTTAACTTCTGCTCATTACCTCGTATATAGATATCAGATTTAGACGTAGCTTTGACTCACCGCTCTGTGGTACGAGAGACTTGCACACGTTGATGTAGTAGCGCTGGTCTTTGTTCCCAGTCTGAGGCAGAACCACCCAGTTTCTGTTGTGCAGAGCCAAGGAGGACAGATCATACGAGTTTCCACTGCCATCACTGAAAAAGATGCGATTCAGAGACTGTGGTGAGACCAAAAACACACTTTTTCCTGTCTGTATGTCTGTCTGTCTACAGGCAAACCTTAACCTCATGGCAGAGGCAACCAAGTGTTGGGGTATTATATCCTGGTAGGAGTATTCATAAAACTTAATCAATTTTAACAAGAATCTCTGGATTACTTATTTTCAATATAATATGTTTTTGAGAGAAAAATCCTTAAAAAAGTAAGAATGATGTTTGTTAAAGGAGAGATAAGTAAAGGAAAATTAGTATCTCTTTGTATCTGTATTAGTGTCTTTTTGTATTAGTTTTATATTCATGGGTATCAGTGTTTCAGAAGTTGTGTTTAGAATAATAAGGAAGAAAAAGAACGCTGTAAGAAATAAGAAAAACAAATTAATGAAGCTTTTTCCTTTCTCACGAGGAAAGATTAAAATTTGGAAACTCAGGTATGAATTGCTAATTGTTTCACTTCACTTCACTTAAAGAGTTGTTTACAAGCAAATTTTAAGATTGGGAATGAAAGGATAACGCATGAATGCCGCACTGGAGAGCGCTAACTGCTAACTATTCTGTATGCATGAGCTAGTAAGTGAGCATTGGTGTGTGTGCACAGCTTGTGTGAGAGTATGAATCGAGTCGTTCTCACTTGTAGGAGCAGCTGGTGGTCTTAAAAGGAGGACAGGCCAAAGCTGTGTGCCATTCAAACAAGTAGGTGCAGTCTGCTGTCTCTCTGATAAACGCTGGCGTCCCCTACAGTGATCATACAGAGAAAACACACTCAGAAAATAGAAACGTACCACACTTGACTCATAAAACTGAACAGATTGATAAAGTCATACCGAGTTGTTGCTGTGGTCACAGGAAAACATAATGACTGTTGATCGCTCATAAATCCTGTGGCAGGTTTCCCCGTGTGTGTAGTTGATCATTATAATGCCATCATCAAGCGTTAAGTTTTGATTAGCCAGTCCTGAAAAGGGTAAACAAAACACAAATCATGGCACTATTCACGTTAAAAGGACATAATTTGGTTGATTTAAACAAACGAAAAACACCATACTGACCAGATACCCTGTGAATGGCACCCTCTACTTGGCAGGAGGAGACCATGTCCTCAGCTCCATGTGAACACACTGACGTCTTAAGAGGGCCGCATACAGCAAAGTGATATTCATACTGCGAGCTCTTCACCTCATAATCCTTCCCAGACAGTGGAGTCAAGTCAAACTCGTACCCACTCCTGGGGTCCTTTACCTTACAGTTTGCACCTGATCGAACAAAATAAGACAATATATTTATTTACACATAAAAGGCAGTAAAAGTTGGAACATAGTACACAGTTTCCAGAAGATTGCACAGGTGATGAAGGACTTCTGTCTAAAACCTTTTTTAGCTCTTATTTCTGGAATTCTTTTCTGAAAAGTACTGTTCTCCAAATTTGCCACCTCTAAATTTCTTACTGAGGAACATTTCAGTTATTCTATCTATTGTATCCCCCCCCACATATAAAGATGATATGTGTGTCAGCAATAGAGGTGCATACAGGACCAGACTGTTAATCCCAATCCCACCCACTCCAGAAGGAATTCATCCCATCCATGTGCGCAGACTCTCTTGACCAATCCCACCCACTTGCTCAGACTCTCCTGACCAATCCTGCCCACTCTTGAAGACTCTCTTGACCAATCCTGCCCACGTGCTCAGATTCTACTTACCAATCCTAACCACTTGCTCAGACTCTCCTGACCAATCCCACCCACTTGCTCAGACTCTCCTGACCAATCCCACCCACTTGCTCAAACTCTCTTGTCCAATCCCTCCCACTTGCTCAGACTCTCCCGACCAATCCCACCCACCTGCTCAGACTCACCTGACCAATCCCACCCACTTGCTCAGACTCTCCTGACTAATCCCGCCCACTTGCTCAGACTCTCCTGACTAATCCCGCCCACTTGCTCAGACTCTCCTGACCTATCCTGCCCACTCCTGCAGACTCTCCTGACCAATCCCACAGTTTACTGCTGACTGTTTCTACAGTCCTAATTATTATTTTTGGTCATACCTGCTTGTGATATCAGGCAGTGCCACATGAGCACTCAGTTCACTCGCATGTTAATTAACCTGGCTTTTTTGTCCTGTGAGTTCCATATCTGACAGCCCACTCCCACCTGCATGAGAGTGACCACTGCCTGCTCCTGTAACTTTTTTGTTCACCCCATGCACAACTCTAGTCAGCACTGAACATGCCAATAACAGAATGGCTAGAGCTATAAATAATAAACTGCACCAGAGTGACCTTCCTGACCCTATAGACTTGTGCACACAGGTGATGTAATTAGAGCAGGAACAAAACACAGTCTATGATAGGACCAAAAAGCAAACGCATGCGCAAATGCAAATGCAAGCACAAAAACACACACACACGGGAACCGTTATGCTAAGCCAAGTTCCCAAAAAACACCAAAGAAAGATATAATTGTAATATATAGATATATAAAATATAAATATATATAGAGAGAATATTTATAGAAAAAATATAAATATATAGAGAATATATAATTGATGAGAAATTGAGACTGAAAAGTGGAGGCACACCTGTAGTTTGGTAACCTATTTTTAAAGCCATTTGGATCATTTAGTATTTAAATCGTACCTTGTACTCTCTTAACCGGGCAAGCCTCCGAGGTCCTCCAGATGAAGACGTATTCACAGCCGTCCTTACGATCAAAAATCGGTGACCCCTACAAATAGCAAAAGAGCAGAAATTTTGGTTTTGTTTGCCAATTTAAAAATGTAAGCAAACCATTTTCTAACTTTTTTCAAAAGTAGTAGGAAATTCCATATATGGAATAATAAGACACAAAATGAGAAATAGCAGATAAATCAAACAGGCTGATGGTGCTTACAGGGCTATCGTCACACTGGAAGATCACGCGTGTTGAGTAACGCCCTCCTGTGCCACACTTATCCCCGTTCTGATAGACGATGCTGATGGAGCCATCTGAGCTGGCTTGCAGGCTGGACTGCACAAAGCCCAGGTTCACACCTCGGCCATTTAACTGACCGCATGCTCCGATTACTCCAACTGCAAATAACAAAAGACTCTTAGTGTCAAGACCTCTTTAATCAGACAGTACTTGTTATTACCTTCTTAATATACAGACACACAGGCAGAAGTTCAACTAAACTGTTCAGAGACTTTGTTTTGCCTTATGGGTAAGAGAACAAGGAAAAGGAAATAATTTGTTTCACAGCCGTTCCACAGAATTAAATGTAACTATACACACAGACAATGAGTTGTTCTTTAATTAATAAAAAAAGTGTCAAAATTGGCAAATTGCTATGGTACAAGGAATAAAATACTTCTGAAAGTGCTGTTATTGGAAAATAATCAACCTCAGGGCAATAACAGTAACAGTGCTACAGCTCGGGTTGCATCATACCACCCAGTCGTTAATTATTTTCCTATAACTGCACACCCCCAAGCATGAACCCTTAATGAGCCTAATCTGCATATTCGTATTTCCATGAACATATGCAGTGCATCATTTATGTGTAGTAAACACTTAGGCATGGAGAAAGAATACACTTCAACTTATAGTCTATGTGTGAGTTACCTGGGCAGCCCTGGACAAATGGCAGAGGTTTACACACACTGATGAAGAACTTCTGAGATTTGGCCTGGTCTGACGTGTCTAAGGGAATGTAGGTCTTATTATCCAGACTGAGGTCACTCAGGTCGTACTCATTTCCCTGAGAGTCTGCACACATGACAAAACAGGTTAGTGGAAAGACAGGACTACTACGACTATAACTATGATGATTATGACTTCTAGGACTACTAATACTACTACTACTACTACTACTATGACTACCACTCTGACTACTACTACTGCTGCTACAATTACTACGACTACGAGTACAACGAGTATCACTACAACTACCACTACAATGAATATGACTACTAGGACTACTACTATTACGCCTACAGCTACGACTACAATGTCAACGACTACTACAAGTACAACTACCACTCTGACTATTACTATGACGACTACTACAACTACTACTTTTACCACAACTATAAGTACAACAAGTATCACTATTACTACCGCAACGATGATTAGGACTACTATGACTACTACTATTACAGCCATGACTACTACGACGACAAGTACGACTACCACTCTGGCTCCTACTACGACAACTACTACTGCTAGATTTACTATGAACATAGCAAGTATTACTATGACTACCACTACAAAGACTTCTACAACTACTACAACAATCATCACTACAACTACTACTACGGAGACTACTATAACTATGACTTTGTAGTTGTAAAAGTAGTAGTCCTCATAGTAGTCGTTATAGTCGTAGTAAAAATGGTAGCAGTCATCGTAGAAGTAATTGTAGAAGTAGTCATAGTTATAGTAGTCTCCGTAGTAGTAGTTGTAGTGATGATTGTTGTAGTAGTTGTAGAAGTCTTTGTAGTATAGTATATATCATAGTTATAGTAGTTGTAGTGATGATTGTTGTAGTAGTTGTAGAAGTGCACTACAAAGACTTCTACAACTACTACAACAATCATCACTACAACTACTACTACAGAGACTACTATAACTATGACTACTTCTACAATTACTTCTATGATGACTGCTACCATTTTTACTACGACTATAACGACTACTATGAGGACTACTACTTTTACAACTACTACTACAAATAGTCACCACTATTACTACTATGACTACTACTACTATTACTATGACAACTACTACAACTACCACTGACTATTACTATGTTCATCTATTATTATGATCTATCTATCTATCTATCTATCTATCAATCAATCATAGTAAAAAGCTCTTTGAATTTTAATTTAAAAGAATGCACATTCTATAATATAGTTTATACATAAATAAAAATGATTTAGAGAAGTCAGAAATAAAACATTGCATTATTCTGAAACAAGACAACAATTCGAAATTTTTTTAAAAACCCAGAAACAATTTTTAAAAGCAAAGTGTGGGAATACATGTTATTAGAGAATATTTATATAACGTTCAGAATGTTAAGCGCAAACCTCTAAATTTAGATTTTTTTTTCATTATTAATATTCTAATATATACATCTTTACCATTTCTATTAGTTGTGATCATGAAGAAACAACTGTTTAACTTAAATGTCTTGTAGATATGGAAATTTTTTGGTCCTAAAAGGTGCAAACCTTTGCTGTCCACTATACTAATGACATTGAATAATGATTTTTTTACTAAAAAAAAAAAAAAATTTTAATAAAAAAAAAAATCCCTACATCCCATTAGAAATGTTAGCTTACCAGTGACACGGCAATCTACCGGTGCAGGCTCGCAAGCCAGCGCTGTAGAGAACTCGAAAAGAGCGTCATGCTGCACGTGTGTGGACGTGCTCATCTCCTCACGAATGAGCTTCAGGGAGCCGTTAGTGGCACTCTGATCACACACAAAATTAATGCTGAATGTGGCTCTGGTGCCTGCAGTGTGAGAGAGACGGTTCAGTGGGGGGGGAGTAAAACCACTCATCCAAAATACAGAAAATGGAAGAAAAAAAAAGCAAGCACACATATGAACAATCACACTAGCAAGCACTTGCAGTCTGTCACTTGTGGGCATGTGCTGTCAGTTCAGATGAGAAATGATAATCAAAATGTACAGCCTACAGCCCATTATATGACTTACATACATCGGCTTTCTTTAAATGTGGATTCACATGTCACATGCTCAGCTTCATATTTATTTGTTGGCAGATTAGCAAAGCAAGTCTTGCTAATATTTTTTTTTTGGTGTGAATATAAGGCTATGGTATCCACGTGCAATGCCACAGTCAATTCACTAATCATTATACAGTTTTGCAGTGCAAGATACGAAGCATGAACCCACCCAGCAGTTTATCCATCTCTCCTTTGTAGGTGAGAGTAAGCAGACCATCAGTGGACAACTGCAGAGATCTCTCCATTCCTACGAAACTATGAGGCTTGCCGTCCTCCACCACACAGCCTGCTACGTCTGTCTTGTCCGTTCCGCACTGCCGAGCAGCCGAGCAGATGTTCACCTGCCCAAGACACATGGAAAATACCGCTCCATTAAGAGGTTAAAAAAACCTCTCAAAAAGTATGCCTTGCTTTTTAGGGGGAGTCGGTAAATAAACGTGTACTTACGATGAACTCTTTTCCATTCGCAGTTGTCCTGTATGCGTTTTCGGAGGCCAGAGGGAGCAGGTTGAACTCAAAGCCGGTGTTGGGATGCTTCAAAGAACAAGTCTAACACACAAAAAATGAAATACAAACACAAAGCAAATGATTAAAACCTCATTTATTTATTTGACTGCACGTCAAGACAATGTTACATCCTTATTTCACAACCACAGCGCTGTAGATTTCTTGATTCTGATTGGTCAGAAAGTGTTTTCCATATCAGCAGCTCTGACAGCAGTGCAGCTGAAAATCATTAAGTTAATGAACTCGTTCTAATATGTTTCTATATGTTGTTTCTATAGTAACAACATTTTCAATATAGTCCTTTCACAAATCACTTAAGTTAGAAACTAGAGTAAGTGTATATACGGGGTTTTACGGTAACCAGCACGCACTTGGGTGAAAAAAGCTGCCGCTTGTTTGTTTCAGTGAGGATGTAAACACAAGAACGGTTAACGTTCTTTCTTCCTATTTTAGGAAAAATATGCTATATTCAACAATTAATAAGAAACCGTGCATGTCTATATTTTAATGATTTGAAAAGTTTTAATAAATCAGATGAGTCATGGCTTTCCCTGGTGGTTACAGTAAAACGCTGTATACACACACAGTCCAGTTTCTACCACCATGAGCTTTGCAGCACTGTTTGAACGTACGTACATTTAACAGTGCAGAAGATGAAACAGCTTTTTAATCACTTTCTAATTATCAGTATCATTAAAATTATTTGCAAAGTGTTTTTTCTGTGAAAATTTTCAGACTTTTTTCCTCTTTTGGCCAAAAAAAGTGACCATTTTTGTCTGAATACATAGTTACCTGATATACTGTTAATATACTATAATATACTGTTACCTGATATGCAAGTCAAATATACACTGCTAGATTTTATTTCATATTGCTGAACTCAAAACACTCTCCATTTACCGTGAAAGAAAGCTGCATCAGTGCATCTTTAAAGTGGGAAAATAGAGTCAAAAGACAAGTGCACCGGACAAAACATTACTAATATGAGATAGGGAGAAGGAGGCGGAGCTTCCAGTGGTGTCAGTTCATATCAGAGAGTATAAAACACCTAAGCAACTGTCAATCATTCCAGATTCATATGTCGATCTGTCATTTTAACAGTGGGAAAATAAGACTGCTGTTTTGGCGTATTTTTGAGCGTACTCTTCTGTGGAGCTCCTATACAAAATGTGTAAATGTTGGCAGGTTTGTATGGCCTAACGTAACTTCTCAGCTGAAGAACGCAGAGAGTGTGTGGTGCTGAGACGCACCTGATTGGTGTCTACAGCAGTTGAAATGGCGCAGGCTGCCTCGGTGTCCCACATGAAGTTCACTGTGCAGTCCTGAATTGATATGAACCTTGGACCGGATGACTGCTTGCCATAGAGATAATGAGAGATAAAATCACAAAGTTGATGCATTCTAATATACATATAAGACATTTTAAAGATGATTCAGAGTTGATGCGTTCCTCACCACAGGTCCTTTGGAGCAGACGAAGTGAATGCGGGTGGTGTAGGTGCTCATCTTCCCGTCCATCTCGCACACCGAGCCGTTTGTGTACTCCAGCATCAGCTGATTGTCCTCTAGGATCACAGGGCCTTTTGTAGCCATGCCCAGGTTACTGATGGTCACTGTTTCAGATGGTATCTCCTGTAAAATTCCCACATGTGACAGGTTACAGTTTCAAGAAGATTGTCAATTGGCCCTTGTATAATCTGTGTAGCATGTAAACTACATGAGATGAGCTTGTATACATTATCGCTTGCCAGAACATATTGCACTGTTTAAAAACGATTTAAATTTATAATATTTACAAACTCAAACGTCAAAAATCCACAGGGATCCCATGGTTTACTTCTAGTCACTATTTTTTATACCATTAGTAAACACTTTTACTAAATTTCTTGGTTAAATGACTCATGTCCTTTTGATGTAAACAGAGAATGCATTTGCATATCCATATTTCTTGGCATACTTAAATTTATTATTATATATATTATTTATTTTTTTAATGATTGGCAATATTTCTAATTAAAAGAACGATGGTTCAATCTCAAATGGCAGTTCAGAGGGTATATAATGCACTAGGTATGTTCTACAATGCTGTTACATCCTGTGTAATGAGCATAAATAGTGAATATAAAACTATTCAGGATTTGGCCTAACTAACTAAATAAATAACTAATAAAACAAACAAACAAATAAGCTTTAAAAATTATTCCTGCAGGTATATGAGCTGAAGATCGGGTGTATTTTTACTTGGAGCACGTAAGAAATTTAAGGGGGGAAAAGATGTTAAAAAAAATAAAAACAAATCCAAAACATTATTCTTCATATTAGAATTGAGAGACACATTTTTTTTGTTTTTTTGTTAAGAAAGGACTTCATCCTCCTTGGTTTACGTGATAAGCAGAATGTAGCTCAACTGCTAATGCTCATTTCGCCATTATAAAATTATAACCTCAACCTAATACTCAAATGCACTTAAATATTAAATATCTTGTTTAAATATGCTTTGAATGCACACAGCTTCCTGAAACTAGCCAATACAAATGGTAGTTTTGAAAAATTGGCCATGCCTTGTTAAGTTTGACCAACTGTGTGTGTAAATTCAAAGTAATATCAAAAACCCTGCAATCAATCAATAAACAAACAAACAAACAAACTCACACTCCAAGACAGAATGAAATCTAAAATAGCTGAGCTTTGCAAAATACCAAATTTAACACGACATGGAGTTACAGATATACTAAACGTTACGGTTAGACCATCATCAGTATGAAAAATAAAAATAAAAATGCCACAAACCATAATTGTATGTGCAAAAACATCATCACATGACCATTTAGCTTTACTGATGACACGCTACTAATTTTTAAAAAAAAGGAAAATAGAAACGTTTACCTGACCACTCTCATATTTTATCTGGCACACTGAGGCGAGTCGGTCGCAGCCCGGCACGGGTCTGAGCGGCCGGCACACGTTGATGTAGTACATCCTCATGGATTTGGTGTCCATGGCCTCCCAGTTAGCAGATCCGCTCGACCTCGACAAACTGTGGGATGGAGAGAGAAAAAAAAACAACCATTCACTACAAATACAAGAGAAGAAACGCAGGATAGACAGCTAACAGAGCGGATCAGTATAACATACAGAAGTTTAGTTAACTTTTCTTACAAGTTCTCATAAATCACAGAAACAATATTCAGGAAGAACATCGCTCACCTGGACAAGTCAAACTGCTGTAAAGTAACAGGGTCAGTAACCACACACTCCCATGGCCTCTCCGGACAGGCGTATGAGGTGTACCACCTGAAGTTGTAGGTATATTCATCCTCAGCCTGGGGGAAACAACATGACAACAAACATTCCTTCATTTTTAAAGAAACAATGAGTACTTCTATGTTTATAATAATAATAATAATAATAATAATAATTTTTTACTAGTATATAATAATCACTATTGTTCATAATCACCATCACAGTATTATTATTATTATTATTATTATTATTGTTGTTGTTGCAATAAAACAAATGCATTATTAGTAGTTAAAGCAGTAGTAGTAATAGTGGTAGAAGTAGCAGTAGGAGTAACAGAAGCAGGAGTAATAGTAGTAGTAAAAGTAGTAGTAGTAGTAGTAGTAGTAAAAATAATAGTAGAATAAGTAGCAGGAGTAGTAGTAGCAGTAGGAGGAGGAGAAGTAGTAAGAGTAGAAGTAGTAGTAAAAGCAGTAGTAGTAGAAGTAATAGTAGAACAAGTAGCACTAGTTACAGTAGCAGGAGTAACAGTAGCAGGAGTAACAGTAGTAGTAGTAGAAGTAGCAGTAGTAGTAGAAGTAATAGCAGAATAAGTAGCAGTAGTAACAATAGAAGAAGAAACAGTAGCAGTAGTAATAGTAGAATAAGTAGCAGTAGTAACAGTAGGAGCAGAAGTAGCAACAGTAGTAGTAGTAGTAGTAGATGTATTTATTGTTTTTGTAATTCTATTTAAAATATCCATGCTTTTAATATTGAAAATATTACTTTTGTACATTCCTAGTTTTTAAAAACATTAGTCTTGGAGCTCAAGTGCAAACATGTCTTGACTGATTGGACTATAAGTAGAAAATTGTGTAAATGTCATTTTTTCACTAGTGCATCCCTGCCCACGTAATAAACAGCTTATGTATGACCTTATAAAGAAATTAAAAGCATAAATTCAGCTGCTGTGTGAAACCATACAACTCACTACCACTAACACATCCACCCCCACCCCTCTCTCTCTCTCTCTCTCTCTCTCTCTGTGTGTGTGCAGTTTCATACCTGAAACTCAGGTTTACCCAGCCCGGCCTCTCGGTCACACAGGAAGGAGATGTGTGTGGAGCGCTGTGTGTGTTCCTTGTTGTTGTACCGAGAGCCGTTTGTGTAGTCCAGCTCGATCATGCCATCATAATACGACAGACTGGAGTTAAACTCGCCCAGGTTCCAGGAATTAGTTTTAGTACTGTCAAACGAGAACAGGGAACCTCAGAAACGAAAAAGAGTCCAGAAATCTTCCAAGAAAAACAAGTTTCTGTTTAAGTGAAGTGAAGCATGGACTTGCCTCTTGTCAACCTGACAGGCTCCTGATTTCTCAGGGCAGCCTCCAGCCTTAACACTCCCACACACATTAATAAAGTAGTCATATTTGTCATTGGATACGTTGTAGTAACCTCCATCAGCCTTCCGCAGCGGGGTCAGGTCAAAAGAAATTCCTAGAAATAGAGGAACATGTTTATTCAACATCTGCTGCAGAGATTTTTATTTTTATTTTTATTTTAAAGGAGCAGTTTGTCATTTGGAGAGCCGTTTGAAATAAAAACATTGTTGAGTCTTCTTCTAACTCTCAACCTACTCCATCCTTTTTGTTAAAACTACACATTGCTAGTTGTGTTTTAAGGAAAAACGGGAAAGCTGAGCCAGTTCTGATCAGGTTGGGGGCGGAGCTAATTTCAGGACCAGAAAAATGTAACCAGAAACCATAAAGAAATCAACCAGATGAATTACATGGTAATATTGCAAGTGACAGTTTTTTTCTAAGATATTTTTGAAATTACAGGATTATTATAGCGCTAGAAACATTTTTAACTTTAAACATCCTTAGGTTTCAGTGAAATGAAATGAACCTGCAAGTATTTAAGAGCTATAAGACGTCGTACGCAGCAGGCTATAAGATATTTCTCTACCTGTGGTGGAGTTTTCCACTTTACAGTCGTCCCCCTTTGTTCTGGTGAGCACACAGGCGGCAGCAGTCTGCCACTCGAACTCATAAACGCAGCCGTCCCTGGACACGCTCCGCATGATGGGGGCGCTGTCCATGTCACCCGGCTTACACTTCAGAGTAATGATACTTTTAATCTTTGTGTTTTTCCTGCACTCATCTCCGTCTGAGTATATGAGCCTCAAGTCTTTCCCTGTCAGGTCTTTCTGCGGTGAGGAGAGGAATTTGCCCAGGCTTCTGCACTTTCCTTTTCCTGATGAAATAACAACTAATTAGTAAAACATTCACAATAGAGCCAGTTCACTACACCTTCTTTTTTTTTTTTTTAAAACAAGAATTGCACACACAGGAAGTGTCACTAAGATAGTAATGCGTTTACAAGGGAAATACAAAAGTACAGCAAAAACAATTATAAGGAGTAAACAAGAACAAAGTACACAGGAGTAGTGACAGTAGGATGCAAACAAAAACAATAAATAAATTAATATAATATATATATATAATAAGATAAGATAATCCTTTATTCATCCCCAATAGGGAAATTTGCATTGTTACAGCAGCAGATATAAAGATATAAAAGAGACACACCAAGAATGCACAACAACACAAACACACAACAGTATTAAAGTGACAATATATCCATATGTGTAAAATGTGTAAGTAAATACAAATAAATAAAGTGTATGTATGGAAATATATATATATATATATATATATATATATATATATATATATATATATATATATATATATATAAAATTATTTAAATTTTTAAATTTTGAATTTTTTTAAATTATTTAAATTTGTATGATACATAAAAATACTTCAAAAGTACAAACTGTAACCATAAGCTTTACCTATATATGGATATAATATCTGGACAAACTAACTAAATTACGTATAGACAGACCAACTGACAGACAGACAGACAGACAGACAGATAGATAGACAGACAGACAGACAGACAGACAGATAGACAGACAGATAGATAGACAGACCGCAAAAGTACGAACTCACTCACTGTGCTTACAGAAATTGCAATTTTTTTCCTCTTGCCAGGACGTGTGAAATGAATAGAGTTCTACACACTGGGCATTAGAATTATAACTACAGTAGCATTAATACCTGTTGGAAACGTTATGTAACGTAACACTCACCCACAGCACATACAGCTGCATCTTCAGGACACGAGGCAGTCCCATTCTGCTTGATGATTTTATTACACACGTTAACGTAGTACAGTTTTTTGTCCGTCTCTGGAACGTTAGCATCCACCGCCACCCAGTTTTGTTGTGCATCGGATGCTGAAAGGCAAATAACAGACGCAAGACGTAAAGATGTTTAATTTTTAAAGAATTAAAAAAAAAAAAAACCTAGGTAGCCATTCGTGTTTCGTACCATGCAGCATTCGCCACTGTTGGCTAACTGCAGCACTGATGAGATCACATTAACCGCACAAGTTCCCTTCGTATGCTGGGTGTATTACAGGAAGCGTCACGTAGCTAAGGAATGACTAAAGAACTTGATCCCTGATGTAATAGCGCTGGATAATATGACTACACAACTTAGATATTGCAATACAATAACACCACGAATGTCTTTCATAATATGACTCCACTCTTATGTTGACAACTACACTAAATATCACGATACATATCATGTACCATGATGATATGAATATCTTCGACTTACTTATAACAAGGCAAAAATAACGTGTATAGAATTATATCATAGCTGATGCGGAATTCTTGACTCTGATTGGTCAGAAGGTGTTGATTAAATTTCTTTTATACCACAGAGCGGTTGAATTCTGGAATCTGATTGGTCGGAAGGTGTGCTTTATTTTTGCACGGCTCAGACAGTAGTTCTGGCTGTAACATGACCGATAGGTTAATATTAATGCGCTCATTCTTATACGTTATTGTTTCTACGGTAACAGCTCATACCTAGTGACTTGTACAGCGGACGCTCCATGTCATCTAAGACTAAGAATGAACAGAATAAAAAACGTGTTGATGTTTAACAAAGTAAAACGCATAATCGTTAATGTGGCAATGTTTTGTTATGACATGTTTGTTTAACATTTATGGAAGGAGTCTTGGTTGTTAGCGTTTTGTAACAGTCACAGTGCTTTGCGAAGTTTCCCAGGACAGAGACGCTTCAAGTCGTGCCGCATCACACCCCACTGGCGTGCATTATTAATTTCCTTACATAACAGTAGCTCTGTCAGTTGTGCAGCTGCAAATCATAGGTTTATATTAATGCTCTCGTTCTAATACATTATTAGTAACAACTTAATGATGTACAGCAGACACTCCACATAAATGGATTGAAAACATGTCTAATTGTTTATATGGTGAAGTTTCCCTCAAGGAGATGTTTATAACAAGAGACAGATGCTAATGTGGATCAGCATATGAGCTTATGCTAGCTAAGGACCGAAGTTAATTATTTAGCTAGCTAGCACATGGCTGTTAAGTCTACTATGAACAGTATAAAGATACAATAACAGTAAATTTGAGACAAATCCATTAGAGATATTCAGATTTTCCTAAGATGTGTTAGTAAATTACTAAAAGAAAATAATCTAACTAACTAAAAATACACTTAGCACTGACCACAAACCAAACTTTCACAGTTTCTGCCATTGTAAGGAATATAAAAGGAATAAAACACTTCAGGATGTGCTGTTATTGGTAAATAATCAACCTCGGGGTGTTTACAGTAACTCCGCTTCACAAGGTGCATTGCACCACCTTGTCGTTGATTATTTTCCTAGAACTTCACACCCTGTCATGTTTTATTCCTTATTATTATTTGTCTCCTACAATATCTGAAAGTTAGAAACTATACAAGCACATTGTAGCATTATAGATAAAACTAGCGCTCACCTGCGTAGCGAGTGAGACGGGACAGGTCATAATGCATTTTGCCATCAGTGACTCTGCACATCAGGTCTTTGGTTTCCTTTACACATGCGTATGATGTCTGCCAGTTAAAGTAATACGTGCAGTCGACCTCTCCTGTGAACACGGGGTTGCCGTTCCCTGTAAAAATAAAACCATTCAAATTCAATAATAGTAGGGATGAATTTAGATTAGAAGACAAAACAATAACAACAAACCATCAGCAGCTCCTATGGCCAGAGGGTGGTGTATTAATGACTAAAATAGGTAATTCAAGTGCAAAATAAAAAAAGATTTTGACTACATTGTAAAAAATGACAAGACCGGGGATTGTGAAATTATTTGCTGATGATATTTTTGCCCTACACATGCATCGTTTCATGAAATCGTGAACATTTTTAGAGATAAGAATTGCACTTTGAAGAAAGATTATGGAAAAACAAGAGTTTAGTCTTTAAGAGAGTGATACAGATGAATAAAGCATAGTATGGCCCAGACATGAACTAATTTGAATAAAAAAATTCAGGTTTAATTTCAGGTTGCGTTTAAATAACTCTTGTCTTAATTAGTCAGAGCAGAGGCTCTTCAGACACAGAAGCACAAGACTTGATGACAGAATAAGGAAACAAAGGCAGGAAGGAATGACAGGAAGTATGAAGGAGTGAATGAGTAACTGTCTGAGCGACTAACTGAGTTACTGAATGACTAAGTGAGCGAGTTACTGACTGAATAAGTAAATGACTGAATAATGGAGTGACTGAGCAGTTGAGTGACTGATTGATTGACTGAACTAGTGTCTGAGTGAATGACTGGGCAACGACCAAATGATGGAGTGCCTGACTGAATGAATGAGCGAATGACTGAGTGACTGACTAACTGAATAATGACATGACTGAATAAAAGACTGACTGAGCGAGTGACTGAGCGAGCGACAGACTCTGCAAATGACTGAGTGCATGACTGAGTGACCGACCGAGTGATTGGCTGAGTGACTGACCGACTGACTGAATGAGTGACTGACTGGCTGAATGAGTGAACGACTGAGTGAATGACTAAATGAATGACAGACCGACTGACTGAATAAGAGACTGACTGACTCAGTGACCAAGTGACTGACTGACTGACCGACTCAGTGACCAAGTGACTGACTGACTGAATGACTGAGTGACTGACTGAATGACTGACTGACCGACTCAGTGACCAAGTGACTGACTGACTGAATGACTGAGTGACTGACTGAATGACTGAGTGATCTAGTGACTGACTCAGTGACCAAGTGACTGACTGACTGAATGACTGACTGAGCGACTGACCGACTCAGTGACCAAGTGGCTGACTGACTGAATGACAGAGTGACTGAGTGCATGACTGACTGACTGACTGACTGACCCACTGACCGACTCAGTGACCAAGTGGCTGACTGACTGAATGACTGAATGAGCGACTGACTGACTCAGTGACCAAGTGGCTGACTGACTGAATGACTGACTGAGCGACTGACCGACTCAGTGACCAAGTGGCTGACTGACTGAATGACAGAGTGACTGAGTGCATGACTGACTGACCGACTGACTGACCCACTGACCGACTCAGTGACCAAGTGGCTGACTGACTGAATGACTGACTGAGCGACTGACTGACTCAGTGACCAAGTGGCTGACTGACTGAATGACTGACTGAGCGACTGACCGACTCAGTGACCAAGTGGCTGACTGACTGAATGACAGAGTGACTGACTGACCGACTGACTGAGCGACTGACCCACTGACCCACACCCAGTGACCAAGTGACTGACTGAATGAATGACTGACTGAGCGACTGACCGACTCAGTGACCAAGTGACTGACTGACTGAATGACTGAGTGACTGACTGAATGACTGAGTGAGCTAGTGACTGACTCAGTGACCAAGTGACTGAATGACTGACTGTCACTGACCTGCAGTTGTGTTGCACTCAAAGTTAATGATGGTCATTCGCCGGAAGCCTGAGCTGCAGCCATTTCCTCCTGGATAGATGAGAGTCAGATCTCCATCAGAGTACCTGGGTATGAGCAGAGACATCCTTAAACCCTGTTTCTCACAGCTTCACCCATTATGAAAATTCTGACCTTTTACTGCGGTTTACTGTGCAGTTCTGTTTTTCAGTATATCTTATGCTGTGGTAGACACTTTGGAAGTCAAACTTGTAATCATAATTAGTTTGGAAAGTTCAGTTTGTGGTCAGTGCTAAGTGTAATTACAGTCTATTTTAAGTCATACAAAGTCTATTTAAGTAATATAGGGCAAACTTAAATTTTATTATAATCCCAAAAAGAATAAAAAAAATGGCCTTGTGTCACTCGCACTTAAACCATACCATGGATCTGCATGGATATATTGTATGCAATCAGAGTGGTGTTAGATAGATCTGCTATTCGTTACTTTTAAAAACAGAGCACTGCACTATATTTATTATATAAAGTACGGCAGATGAGAAAGTCAGATTTTGCCCACCTGAGTGTTTGATTCTGGTACCTCCCAGCGACTTTGTTGACACTTTCTCCCACCTTCACCTGGCAAGACGACACATAACCCTTCTCATCAGCACACTCGCCGGCTCTGGTTTCCCCACACACATTAAGATAGAACATGTAGGTGTCCTTCCCGATCTTAGCCTCAGCAGTGTAGGGAGCGTCTCCAGCTGCAGGATGCATTAGGACAATTAACCAGAAGATCAATAAATAAATTTAAAATTAAAAAAAAAAAAAAAAAAAGAGGCATAAAGTGCATAAAAATGGTTGTACAATATACTGATTTATATTTATTAATTACGTGTAAAAGTTGCTACATAAACTACTATTTATTATTATCAGGGTTCCCACTGATCCCCTTCTTAATCTCATTTTCTACACATTCTCTAAGAGCTGTGGTAACTGCATCTTTCCTCATTGCTCCAGTGGTGATATAGTTTGGGCTCCTTGTCCTGTGTCATGACTTACAGCCGTGTGTGAGGTGTGTGAGGTCGATAGAGATGTCATGCTGTTGGTTGGTCAGTTTGCAGTCGTGACTCTCCAGGTAGTCTCTGTGACAGGCGTACTCCGTCACCCACTCCACCTCGTAGCGACAGTTCCCCTCAGCGGTCAGCTTGGGGTCACTTCCCTGAGAAGAAATGGAGCTCAATTCAATCCATTTTTAGCATTTTTAACAACAGACATTTTCACAAAGCAGCTTTACTGAAATCTAGATGCAATGGACAAGCAATGGAGGAGACAGTGGCGAGAAAAAAACTGCTCCTAAAAAAATAAGTTAGAGAAAGATTTATGCATTTAAACCTCCTGCTGGTTATTATTCAGCTTTTAGACTTAGAATTGGTTCTAAATACAGACTCAACATTTTGGTTTAGAGAGAAAAAAGTGACGGCCTTATTTATCATGGTATTTATCCGAAATGCTCTGTGCTGGATCAGAAGGTCAGCTCCTGTTGCACCCAAACAATGCAGCCGTTTGTGCTCAATGCAGCTTGGGTTTATTCTGACTTTATTCTGGGAAGCATGACCTTCAGATACAAGCGCTCCACACACCCAGAATAAACTTCCGAGCTGCTGGAAAGTGATTTACATTTACCTATTCTTATACAGTATTATTTACATATAATTATGCATCACTAATGAAAGCAACCACAGTGGGTTCAGACTTCCTTCACTGGGAATGTTGCTCAGTGTGTGATCTAATTTTAGATCTAGATTTACATTAAACTAACTGCTTGTGAGGAAGTTTGAACTTGGCAACATTTGGCTGACTCTAATTCACACAGGGACCAGGGACCTCTGGTTGAGTTCAACACTTCTTTTATCTAATGTCTGTGAAAATAAATCATGAAAAGGGGGAGAAGAAAATAAATATAACATTTAAAATGTTATAAAAAGTTATCACAATACCCACAATATCTCAGAATAGTGGACTGTGATGTAATTGATCATGATATAGATATTATATCGTTTTAAACCACAGCGCATTTGAATTCTCGAATCTGATTGGTCAGAAGGTGTTAATTATATTTGTATAGCAGCACGGCTCAGACAGTAGTTCTGACTGTAACACGAACGACAGGTTTATATTAATGCGCTCGCTCTAATACGTTATTGTTACTGTAGTAACAGCTCGTACACAGGGACTTGTACGGCAGATAACAATCTAAGACTAAAAACGTGCTGCTGTTTATCAAA
>CM040472.1:16274440-16285104 GCA_022758105.1 Pangasianodon gigas | reverse complement strand
TTTTTTTTTTTTTTTTTTTTTTTTTTTTAAATTCATTATTATCTTATTTTAAAGCATGGACTGTAACTAGCAGCTGTAACCTGGTGTATAGTTGTATACTGCCATCTAGTGTACAGATTCCTGTACTACACCTGTTCACTCCTGAAATCCACCCGTACCAACAGATCAAACTATCACATGATTGCTGTTTTAAGGATCGAGCTCGAGGTGAGACAAACTTCCGGAGACTGTAGGTTTGTTGAAAAAAATGAAGTAATGGAGAAGATTATCAGGTTGGTTGTATGATATAAACGCCATGTCAGGATGGCCGAGCGGTCTAAGGCGCTGCGTTCAGGTCGCAGTCTCCCCTGGAGGCGTGGGTTCGAATCCCACTTCTGACAACAACCTTTTGCCTTTCTTTCACCTCCTATCTTTATTTTTACTTCACTTCTCCCTTTCTTTAGCTCATTCTTTCTATTTCCCCTTACCTATTTCTATTCCCTTTCTTTAATTCTTTCCCTTCTTTTTCTGTTCTTTGTTTGATTCTTTCTTCTCTCTCCTTTCTTTCTTTTCCTTCTTGCGTTTTCCCTATTTTACCCATCTCTTTTCCTATCATTTCTCTTTATTTCTTTCCCTCTCTTTCTTTCTTCTGTCCCTTTCTCTTTCTGGTCCTTTTCTTCCTTTCTTTTTCCTTCTTTCTTTCCATTTCTCTCTCTAGTGTTTTCTTTACTTGATTATTTTTTTAATCAGGTGCTTTTTAAAATTTCTTTATTTATCTTTATTCGTTCCTTACTTTTTCATGTTTTCCTGCCTTTCTTTCTATCTTTCTTTCCACTGAGCAGTTGTCACACTTCATTAGCTCTACCTCAGTTACAAACACAAGACATTTCTTCAACATTTTTTTCCCCACATTTTATTCCAGGAATAAATGTCTACATAATCTACTATAATAAAACTAAACTTGGCCAAAAACATGCATAATAAAGGTTTTTTGTTTGTTTTTTTTAAAGGACAATATCACAATAAACTTACTACTTATCTCAAAAACAGTACTCTTCTTCTGAACTCCTGAACACATTATTTCAAACTAAACATACAGATATGCACAGTAAAAAAAAAAAAAACTAACTAAAATTTTTTTTTTAAAAATAAAGCACTGCAGATGATGCTCACTGCAGAGGAAATAAAAAGTAAAATCTGCTTTTGCACAATAATCCCAAAAAATATAAGAACACAAATGAAAATACTTATTACACTCAATTACAACAATCAAGTACTTGTCTGTTTTCTTTTACACCACAAACGAATATTCATGGACTCAAGTCCATGTTTTTAAAACCTACATTTAAGACCCCCCCCAAAAAAAAAACTTCCAAATTTCAAAAAGAGTACACTGACAGCATATTCATATTCACCAAATATTTTGGAAGAGATTAATAATCATACTATCAGTGATCAAGCAATAAAATATCAAAACATTTTCTCAGCATAAATTCCTGTTTTGTGACACGCAGGGAATCCACTTCACTGCAGTCCGTTGACACCTGTGGAATTAATGTTTTGGATGTAATTAAAATCATAGGTTAATATTAATGCACTCATTCTAATAATAGTTACTATTGAAACAATAGGGACGTGTATGGTGGACACACTACTATTTTTTTAGCTATTATAGAACAAGTCTCCAGTGTCAGTGCTCTCTAAGTCGCCTGACACAGGAAAGTTTTCAGGACAGAGGACTTTGAGGTTTCTCAGTACCATGATAAGCTGATTTTTTTTTCTTGATGAAAAAAAGAGGCTGGGGAGGGAAGGAATGTTTATAGCTGCTAACTATAAACAGGAACTAAACAGGAACTAACTTGTTTTGTAGTTTCTATCAAAAACATATCCTCATGCTAGTTTACTAGGTCAGAGACTAAGAATAACACCAAGCTAAAACATTGCTGGAGGGGGTAAGTATGACATAAGACAATAGGAATTTTTAAAATAGAATAAGCAAGAGGGATTTTTTTTTTTTAATAGAAGTGGTCTTTAGTCCTCACTGAAGACCGCAAGACCGCATTCTACCATTTGGGTTCCAGGACAAAGAAAAGTTTTGATGCATGTCTTCACTGTTTCTTGAGGGATGGAGGGTCCAGTTGAGTCATGCTAGAAGTTTGAGGGAAGCGTTGTGCAGAGCAAGGTGTGGTAAGTGCCTAAACGTAGGTGGACACTGGTCCATTTTTGGTTTTCTTTAAATCTGATGACAACAGCTTCAGGAAGGCAGAAGACAGAATGCAGCAACGGCATCATGTTGGAGAACAAAAGTCTTGCAGCTGCATTCTGTATCAGTTATATTGGTCAGATGGCGCGCAAACATACCAGGAGTGAGTTGCAGCGTCCAATACTGATAAGACAAAGGGACTGAACAAGCACTTGAGTGTCCTCAGTGGACAGAGAAGGTCGGATCCTCCTGATGTTCTAAAGGAGAAGCCTGTGTGATTGTGTCAGTTTAGCAATATGAGGCAAGAAGGGTAAATGGTTGCCCAGAACTGTCCCAAGGTTGCTTGCACCGTCAGATGGTGTGATCTCAATGCTGTCCAGGGAGATCACAAGATCTTGATGTGAAGATGCATCCCCAGGGATGTACAGAAGTCCAGTCTTGCTGGGATTTAGTTACAGTTAATGAACTGCCATCCATGATGCGATGTCTGTGAGATATACTGAGATCTGTACAGAAACATGAGTTGAGTGTCATCAGCGTAGAAGGCTCATGAGCATGGACAGGACGGTCTTCACCGTGATTGACCGTGTCGAAGGCTGCTGAAAGGCAGACGGTGAAGACTGATGACCGTTTGGCTGATCTAGTGGCATGAAGCTTTTCAGTTACAGCCACAAGGGCAGCTTCTGTATAGTATTCCGCTTTGAAGCCAGTTTGGTTAGGAACTTGGAATTTGTTCTGGGTAAGACAAAGAGACAACTAAAATGCATACAGCATGTTCAAGAACCCTTGCAATGCAGCTGCAAGACAATGTTTTCAACCTCCACAAGTTCTCCCACATCACCCCCTTTTGTTGCATTCCCTTTTCTGCCTTCCTGTACCTGCTCACATCAGATATACAACACTGATGCTTGCCTTTAAAGCCAAAAACAGAGCAGTGCCCACCTACCTTAAGGTACTTTCCACACCCCACTCTGCATCACAAACCCTTTGAACTTTTGTCTTTTAAATTTTCTTTCACTTTCTACTAACCTCCCCCAACAACGTTTTAGGTTGATGGTATTCTCAGATCCTGACCTAGTGAACTAGCAGGAGGATATGTTTTTTGATAGAAACTACAAAGCACATCTGTAAGTTGCTCTGGATAAGTCGCTCCGGATAAGGACATCTGTTAAATGATGTAAATGGGCTCATTGCACAAACACTTCCATGTTATTCTTAGCACGGCTCCTGTGTTTCCAGTTCTTCACTAAACTTGCGATGGCAGTATTTTACGGTTGGTGTCTGCATGAGCACACAAAGATGAGCATCAATGATGCTCACCAGATATGTAAGAATTCTTGCAAAGCCCCTTCTAGCAAGGTGGAGAAAGGCTTCAAACTGTATGCTTCGTCATACACTCTACACAACTACAAAGGTAAGAAAATAACTATTTACAGAAACAAGCACCGAAGCAAATATAGTAAAGTTGCCTCAGCCATTGATATTTACCATACATTCAGCAATAAAGAGCAGCTTGTCAAAAATAACTAAAAATGTACACTCTGGAAAGAAAACTGCTCACTGAAAACCGTTCACACAGTTCAACAGCAAAGTTCCCTGTGCTGTTGTGAATAGAGGGGTCTTCAGTTAAAACTGAATACCACCCATGATATTGGTTTCTAGACACATACATTAAATTATTTGTGTGATTTTCTTTGACAATTTATCACATCAGTTTGTTTGTTTTTTTTCTTACCACAATAATCAATACACTATAAAGGTAATTGCTGCTAACATATGTTAGCCATGTAATAATACTAATAACACAACCATAATAATAATAATAATAATTTGGTACAATGGTTGCAGTGTGTATTTACCAACCATTGTCTCTTGAGATCACTCTGGACTTGAAAGCTAAGGAAGCTTCAAGAGCAGTTAAATTTTGAAGATGCTGTACATATCAAAATTACAGAGCACAAATTTCAAAAATCCCAATTTTTGTGTGTAAATTAGGCTAAAGGCAAAGCATCTTGGATTCCCAGGGAAAAGTACATGCTTTCAGGTGGTAAAACAAATACATTTCTTATGTTCCACACAAAAGGCTAATCTTCTACAGTGATGTTAAACACTCGATGCTTAGTATATGCCCAGTGTAAAATCCACACATATAACAGACATAATATAATATAATAAGGTACTTACATTGGCTTAAACGAGACTGCAGGCCATAATATGTTTTCTGTGCTGATCCATGTTTGTCAGAGCGTCCACTGAAGGGGTCTTCAGTCTCTCCTTCCGTACTACAGCCTTCAGAAATTTCTTCATCATCATTTGATGACACGTCTTCCAAATATCTATGTGGCACTTTCTCCATCTTTGATTGTGTTTGTTCATGCTTGCCAGATACAGCTTCGGAGACATTCTCTACAGAGTTGGACTTGATTTCCCATTTATGGCCTAGCCCATGCTGAAACCGTATTCCAAGCACAGTGTCTATGTAGTGTGCATGACCAGCATCAACCAACTCTTTAGCAACATTTCTGTTAGATGTGACAACATCAACCTCCCACTGTGCATCTGAAACATACTGCCTGAAGTGTATCTTAAGATTTTTTTGATGCATACACTGTTGGAAAAACATAGCAGCATTGTCAGACCACTGTAGCTCATCAGCTGGCTTAATTCCTCTTAACAAGCAAGGGTAAGTGATCTTCGGAAGTCCAGCAAGCTCAACAGGAAGTGCTTTAAGGTTGCAGACATCTTGGCATGCTAGATGTACGCAATACCCATAATCAACGAGATTAATGATCACTGATATGTCGTTACATTGTATTATCTCTGCTCTGCACCATTTCTTCTTCTCTTCAGACTTTACCAGGCAGCCGGTACCAGGAATCAGATGAGCCTCTGGCAACGGAGCCAAGTCTTCTGGTAGGTCTTCAAGGATATTTGATACAGCATTCATGATGAGAAGTAGGTTCTCAAGTACAATGTAAAATTCACCAGGTGTGGTGACTGCTGCTGCAAATCCTGAGTATTCATGATCCTTTTTAACAGGTGCAAGAAACAGATGTCGTATCTCATCTTCTTTGTCCATTGGCTTCTCTGGGGGAATGGCCAAAGGAGCAGGGCAATCGCCTTCTGAAGTTGGCTGATGTACAACAGACTGACATTTTTTTACAGTGATATCCTGTCCATCTACTCCTACACTCTCTGGCAGTTCAACAGAGGTTTTAAGCGTATTTGAACCAGACCACCCACATGAATTGTTTGATATATTCAAAAGTTCATTCTCTGCAACCCTGATATTTATTTCAGGCTTCTGTGGCAAATCGCTTTGACAAACATCTTGTTTCTCGTCACATTTACATTTGTAGGCACAAGCTTTTCTTTTTGTTCTTAATTTCTGCATGCAACCTGTGGCTCTTGTGGCCTGTACTTTTTCCAAGGTTTTCTCTTGAACCATTTTACTGTCTTTGGTTCCACTTTCAAACTTTTTGGTCTCTTCTATAATGCTGGCTGTATCTGCTTCAGTCTTTTCGCAGATACTTGTAAGGGCAGTGTCATCTTCATGTACTGCTGCATACAGCTCTTGCCTTTGCTTGGCTTGACCTGAATCTGGTACCTTGTCTTCTTTTCCTCCAGCAGGATCAGATTCTCTTGACTCATTCGAAGGGGCAAGTCCCTGAATGCTCACTTCCCATGCATAGCCAAGATTCTGCACAAACTCCACCATCAGAGGTTTGTCATGTGTGTCACTGAGAAAAGACTCAACATCCTCCAAATTGTATGGTTTTGAAAGTTTGCAGTGAGTGCTTAATCTTGCCTCAGACAGAAACTTGCTTGCTAATGGGTGAATTTTCTTCTTGTCAACAGTTGCTGTATTTCCATAGTCAACAAATTCAACCGTTAGGTAACCACTGGATGCTACACTGTTGACAGCAGCTCGATATAAGGCCAAGTCCTCATCATACCTAGCAGCAACCAGATCCCCTACTTTTACACTTGAGGTAACACTTTGCAAACTTTCTGTGAAAGGGCTGCTATTTAGTTCCTCCCTCATTTTAAGGATTTTTTTTTCATCCTTTTCCATTTGGATAAAGAAGCTGTCAATAGAGTCACAGTGAGAAATGAACCCCATGCTTCTCAAACCTGGTGTGATTTTGATGGCTGGTAGATCACTAACTTTTGGCAACACCTTAGAGGGCTGTAAGTTAGAAGTGCTTGGAATAGTGCACTTTTCTTTCTGCAGTTGCTTTGTGGGCTTCAGGCTAGGTTTTTCTTTTCCCTGGCCATTTTTTGCCGGACTACCATTTAGATTGTGAGACTTTTGTGGAGATTTTAATTTTGATGATTTCTTTTGACACGACTGTCCATTTCCCTGTATGACTTTGCTATGGCCTGGCATCCTCTGTGATTTGACCACAGATTCCGCATGATGTTTCCCCTTGTTCTTAAATTTGTTGCCCCCAGAAGATATATTCACAACATCTTTGCAGCAAACACTTATAGGTTTTCTGACAGATTTACTTTTTTGTCCATGAATTGCAATAATCTCTCTTACTTTCTCATTGATATGAATGTCACCATCAAACAGGTCACAAATGAAATGCCCGCTGCTGTTTGTTGCTACAAACTTTGCTCGAAGCCCCTTGTTGAGAGTGGCCTTCTCAAGCCATGTATTAACTTCAGGCAAATGTTCCTCCTCAGGAATACTTAAAAGACTACACCTTAAAGCCTGCATGGGTGTCAAAAGCAAATCAACTGCCTTTATGGGGATAGATAGCACATTCTTTTTTTCAGCAACCTGCTTGGTTCCATAATCTACAAAGAATACATTAAAGTGTAGACTGGACTGAGCAGGCCAAACAAATGACCTGTACCACTTACCGTCTTCAGAATATTTGGCCAAGCAAACACTGCCAGTTTTACCGGTATGCATCTGACTCATTAATTCTTCACTTTCCTTCATAGCTCTGTCCATAAGCTGCTCAATAATTTCAGTATTTCTGTCCAGCTGGAGATAAATTTCCCACGGACTGACAACATGAGTGGGGAACACCAACTCTTCACTTCCAAGGGTAATGTCAAAAGAAGAATAAACAAAAGTGCATGGATAAACAGATGGAGATAGTTGGTTTGGACACTGTATTTCCTTGGCAACACCCCTTTCTATGAGATGTGTGGAGGCTCGTTGAAGAGGTGTGTACAAGTCAACCACATTGCAGAGGCCTTTTTTTGCAACATAGACCTGGGAGTAGATTTTGCATCTCAGATTACATGAACTTCCAGAAGTAAAATCCTTTAACAATGTGCTTGCTTCGTCAGACCACACATGTCCTCCAACTGGGTCAATTAAGTTGTACAAAC
Source organism: Pangasianodon gigas (assembly GCA_022758105.1). Classification (NCBI taxonomy): domain Eukaryota; kingdom Metazoa; phylum Chordata; class Actinopteri; order Siluriformes; family Pangasiidae; genus Pangasianodon; species Pangasianodon gigas. Next base: position 16,277,570 of record CM040472.1, on the reverse strand, counting down.
TACATCTGAATGCTTGCCCTTCAAGCTCAAGGAACTCAGGATTTAGCGCTTGAAGGTTCTGCAGCTTTTCTTGCACAACCATGCCATAGTCAACTAGAATCACCTTAACGTTTAGATCTGTTCCTCCAAGAATGCACCCCCTGTACCACTTATTATCCAGTTGAAACCGGACAGCACAACATACACTGTGGGGCTGCAACACAGAGTTGTTTGTCTTGTAAAACATTTGCAGTCTTTCCATTAATCTGTCCAAGTCCTTCTTGTTTTTCTTGTTCTGGCACCAAAAATCTGATGGGGAATCGACATGTGAACACTGGACACTAATCACAGCACCTGGCTTAAGTTTCTGACCTTTGAAAATTTCTTCAGCACTGCATTTTTGTGTCTCAGTGTGGATTTGTTTGTCCGTGGCAATTTCTTGCCTTATCACCTTGCTAGGGAGTTTCTGTGACACACTTTTACAAGAATTCTCAGAAAACCGCCCTCTCGCAAATGTCTTGCCAGTCTTGCCTGTTTTGTTATTTTTTTCTACAGGTGTGCCAGGAGTTTTTATCACACTGTATGTCCAGTATTCTGCCATATTTGCACTTGTCAAAAGCGTTGTAATACTTTCAGTCTTCTCAAACCCTTTCTCGTACAACTCCACAACAAACACATCACTCCTTCTGTAAATGACGTGAACCAGGAGTGCTTTATTTGAGGTGGCGTTCCTGAAGAAGTCTGTTGCTGTAGCTGTCCAGACATCTTCCAGTGGAACAACATGAGCCAAGGAACAATTGAAAGCAAATTCTGGCTCCACAGTAAATTCAGTGGGTATTTTCTTTATCAACATGCTTGGCACCTTTTCTGTGTTTCCAAAGTCAATAAAAAACACCTCAGCACCATATTCAAGAATATCCACCACAAGAGCTCTGTAGTAATGCATGTCTTTTTCGTACATGGCGCAACAGAGTTGACCAGGCACTGGATCCTGAAGGGTTTCCTCATTCAGTTGTAATCTACTAAACCGATCGGTCAGTCTATTCATCATGGCCTCAAATCGATCATTGGACTTTGCTGTTCTCATCCAGAAATCATGAGGACTCTGAACATGCTCAACGTAACCCTCAAACACAGAGCCATCCTGTATGTGTTCAAAAGCAACCAAATTTTTTGAGATTCCCACCTTTTTTGTCTCATTTGGGATGTAACACAATGGGTGCACATTAGTGAGAATATCAGTGCTTGTCATTTTATCGACTTCTTTAGATTGTACCGTTTTGATAAGTGCACATTCAACCACATTGCTGAGCGTGACTGAACAGACATTCTTTTCCTTGCTTAAGTCATCGACTGTAATCACAAGCTCCTTACCCAGTAATCCTTTTCTGAGAAGCACCAGTTGCTGGTTCACTGTGGCTTTGTCTTTGCCACCCAAACAAGAAAGAGAACATGGAAATGTCATGACTGGTCTCAGGAGAAAATCTGATGGTAACTGAATGATGTTTTCCACTTTTACAGATTCACAATACCCATAGTCAACAAACACAACTCGAACTTGGGAGTTAACAGGGAGGCACTGCACAAAACCTCTGTGCCATTTCTCATCTTTGCCTTTGATTGCACATAGTAAGCCCAGATTTTCGCCAGGCCTGTCTCTGAAGTCACCATTCCTTGACTCACACACAAGTGCCAATTTTTCTGACATCTCTTTCAGGTCCTTTGCAGCAGAGGACAACTGGCAGTAAAATAACCCAGGGTTTACGGCAGCAGCTATTCTAACTCTTTCTTTCTGTCCAACAACCAACTTAGGGCCACTGAGCGAAAGAATATTTTCATAGCCACATAAATTAGAGGATTTAAAGGAAATCTCTTGGGCAATTTGCTTTTCAATGAGCAAATCTGGGACAGACTCACTGCTTTGTTGAATTGGTACTTCTATCACCAGTTCCACCAGCAGCAGAAACGTGTCTGTATCCACATGTCTGCCTAAGCTCAATCTTAGTAAATCTTTGGTTATTTCTGGCACTTCCAGAATAAGAACCTTGTACGGCAGAAGACCATGGATATAACCTTTGATATGTCTGCCTATCAAAGAGGAGAAATATGCCTCCGATGGTTGGTCCCAGCATTCCTGAACTGGCAGCACATTAGCAATGAACCCACAGACAATCTTTGGTGGGAGCATGAGTAAGGAATCAGAAATTGTAGACAAATGTTTGGGACCAACAGTAAGAATATTTCCATGATCCAGCAGGAACACATCAAACAAATCTCCTGATTTGTTCTGAACTCTTCCCCTGTACCAGCGACTAGATAGCAAATCTTCCACCAAACACAAGTCTCCAACTTCCATAGATACTGTTGTTTTGGGGACATTCTGAATTTCCACTTGGAGAATATTGTAGTCCAGCTCACATATGGTAGCATATTGACCTTGAAAGTGGACCAACGTATTCCCAGGATTGCAGTCAGTGTGTGTTAATTTCAGGTCCACTGGCCAGAGGGCACATGGAGCAGGATGCTTTGAATCCTCCCTTGATCTAAAAGAACAAGTACTTAAATAAACAGCAAGAAATAAGCATTTTCATAATGATCAATGTAAAAATCCAATGTGGTTTTTAGAAAGAAAAAAAAAAAAAGAAAAAAAAAATTAAAAATTTAGAAAGGACAATCACTATTTTTGTTAAGAGGTATGGAACAAGAGCCAAGCCTGAATTTTGCGAGAAGGTTTACAATATGCTATTCCCAGGACGTAACATGGCTTATGTAAGTGAAGTGTTTAACATTATATACCAAAATATACTCACAAATATACTCAGGTTTCATCAAATGTCTGAAGGTATCAGCAAGACTTTTTAATGATAGTTCAAATGTAATTTAAAGGAAAAATCCACCTGAATTAATCTTTATAATTAACGCCAGTGACACTTCAACAGTGCTCAAGATTTATTTAACCCTCTGGGGTCTGAGGGTGTTTTGGGGCCCTGGACAAATTTTGACATGCCCTGACATTTGTGCTTTTTTCAGTTGCTTTTAAATATATTAATGGCTAAAGTCTGATAATACTGTAATCAGCACAAACTGGGCTACAATAATATGTGAGCAGCATGTTTATACATGATTGTGTTTTTGAGAAAACAGCGTTTAT
>CM040472.1:16079961-16262516 GCA_022758105.1 Pangasianodon gigas | reverse complement strand
ATGGAGGAACTCTGTAAAAAATGGCTGTAATTCCTAAACGGTTAATGCAATATTTTTGTTAAACCCCTTGTATTAAAGCTGAAAGTCTACGCTTCAGTCACATCTTGACTGCTTCATTTCAAATCCACTGTGGTGGTGTACAGAGGCAAAATTACCAAAACTGTGTCACTGTCCCAATATTTATGGACCTGACTGTATGTGCTTGTTGAACATCCCATTCCAGATTTATTCCCCCTTTGCTGTTATAATAAGCTCCACTCTTCTGGGAAGGCTTTCCACTAGATTTTGGAGCGTGGCTGTGGGGATTTGTGTTCATTCAGCTACAAGAGCATTAGTGAGGTCAGGCGTTGATGTTGGGTGAGGAGGTTTGGGGTGCAGTCGGTGTTCCAGTTCATCCCAAAGGTGTTCAGTGGGGTTGAGGTCAGGGCTCTGTGCAGAACACTCGAGTTCTTCCACTCCAACCTTAACACACCATGTCTTCATGGAGCTCGCTTTGTGCACAGGGGCATTGTCATGCTGGATCAGGTTTGGGCCTCTTAGTTCCAGTGAAGGGAAATTGTAAAGCTACAACATACACAGACATCCTACACAATTGTGTGCTTCCAACTTTGTGGCAACAGTTTGGGGAAGAAACACATATGGGTGTGATGGTCAAGTGTCCACAAACCTTTGGCCATATAATGTATAATTTTTTTATAGTGTATTATTACAGTACTTTTTATCATTTATCATTTTCACTGCTTGACTGTACATCACTTTGATGCATAAAAGGTGGTCCAAAATTAAAGCTTATTATGAGAGTGAGTCAAATGAAAACCTTAAAAGTACGAGATAAATTAGAATAGAAAATTTTCTAGAGGAATACTGACACTCGTTACGCACTGGAACACTTACACTGAATGAAATGGAGATTATGTAGGAAAATGATACACTTTTGTGGCAATGGTTAAATGCAAAATGTAAAAAAAATTAAGGGTATCATTTGACTCACCATCATATTATTATTATTATTATTATTATTATTATTATTATTATTATTATTATTATATCTAGCTACAATGCTGGACTATAAGTGAGTCTGAAGAAAACAGATTTTTTGTTCTTTTCTCAGTACAGTGAAATGTCTCAAAATTCTTCTCCATGGTACTCACACACACACACACACACACACAGATTAGAGTGAAAGATTTTGGAGTGCACCTTTAACAAAGATCAATGTTTCTCATATAAAACACAGCATGTTTGTCTGTGTGTTATTGCCATGTGGATGTAGATTAATTAAATCAGGCCTGAAAGTGAAGCGTGCGGTGTGACGGCTCTGGATGGAGGTGTAGTCTAGCTGAAAGGCAACACCAGCAGGTTTTAAGGAGATGATGGCCCCTCAGGTTAATCATTAATACTCCCAGTCTACTGCCAGTCTTCTGTAAATAAGATAAATGCCCTCAAGGCACTCGCCTCAGTGACGTACCATTTCAGACACAGCACAGCTTTAATTAGGACCGGAAGGTGTTACCTGTTTCAGTGGATTAACAGATTGACGTGGAAAAAAGTGTTTTTTTCCCAAAACCCTACGTGCTGGGAGAGTCATCCAGTCAGACTTGTACCGGATCTGAGATGTGCGTCTTTGGATCTACTTTGGATGAGTCTATTGTTTTTAAGGTGTTAATGCTTACAACTGAGTGACGTCGCATTCGAAATTCAGTTCCAGCTGTTTCCTTTTAATCATCTCCATTACACACCAATGAAAAGAAACAGTGGAAGTCCAGTGAAGACTAATAATACGTTTCATCAGCTACAGCCACCGCAGCCGAAGAGGACTTACAGTGCCGATGATCTCCATCACACCAACACCGGCGACCTCCAAGATCTCAGAAACAACATGTTCTTCAAAGACAAGTTTGATGAAGAGGAGGAGGATTCAGGGATTAAATCAGGTGGGTCACATTGGTTAGAGTTTGATATTGATTATTAGGAGGAGACATTAGGAGTAAAACCAGTGCTAATTAGAGGAAATGGGATATAAATGTTATTATTCAGCTTCATATTATTGAGCAATTTTACTATAATAACTACATGGGGGCGGGGGGGGGGGGGGGGGGGGCTTCTTATTCATCAACAAAGAATCATTGTAAAAAAATTAATTAGGCCAATAATTTCTTCTTCTTCTTCTTCTTATCTTATTTTATATTATCTTTTTATTATTATTAAATCTACGGCCTAAAGTGAGGTCAGGTTTATACCTGAATTGTGCAAATTTCAATGTTTTCTTCTGCACAGATAATGTTTTTCTTCGTTTGGCCTGCATCCTCATTATTATTCAGACCTGCTTTAACCTGATGTGGAATTAAAATGCTGTTTTAAAGTCTGACAGCCAAATAAAGTGAAAAGAAATTGAGAGAAATTTACAAAGATGGCTAATTAACCTGATTTTCATGGCAATCATCCTCAATATATACTCAATGTATAGGCTATTAGATGCTTAATTGAATGTAATCCACATCTCACTTATATAATTTAAATTATTTATTTTTAAAAAACATGATTATGATCGGCTCCTTTTCTATCACTTGTTTTTTGTATATAATTTTATTTATATTTCAAAATGCCTGTTTTTCATCCATGACTGGTTCATTTTTAGTATATTACAATTTTTGTATTTTAATTATTTATCAAAATTGTCTTTTTTTTACATCCATGATTGCCTCATTTTCTATCACAATCTTCCTCATCTTCTATTTCTTATTGTTGTCCTTCTTCTTTTCTCATTGTTATTCTTCTTTGTCTTCTTCTGTTTAATGTTGTTGTCGTTGTTATTCCTCTTTCTTCTTCTTCTTCTTCTTCTTCTTCTTCTTCATCTTTTTGAAAATGAAGTCATGATTCAGCCAACTTTATAAATTCATAATTTAGTCGTACACAGTCTTATAAACCTTTTACAAAAGCACAGGAAATTGTCTCTGCCTTTCTGTGAAGTATAATCAAATTTTCTGCCACACTAAACCTTTGGTCAGTGATACACGGTTCTACTTAGATAAAAATTCATTTATACAGAGTATAATTTATTTAACAGAGGCTGACGAAAGCAATGGAACCATCTCCTCTGAAGATGACTTAGACCACCTTGAATATTCGAAGAATTTCTCTCTGAAGCAAACGGTGACAAAGAAAAGCATCAGTGAAATCATCAAGGACAAGAAGAAACAAACTCAGTTAACACTTCAATGGTATTGCCATCTTTATCCTCATCTGTGGTGATCCTTAAGATTGTTTTAGCAACGTTTCTTGCTAACATTTTGTTTTCAATTAGGCTTGAGGAAAATTATATAGTTTGTGAAGGAGTCTGCTTGCCTCGCTGCATCCTCTATGCACATTACCTAGACTTCTGTCGCAAGGAGAAATTAGATCCTGCTTGCGCTGCCACTTTCGGCAAGGTAAGCATTGTTATGTAGAATTATTTAAAAATTTGAAACGTTATTGAGTGTTTAACAGTCGTGTAATTTCAATCAGTGAGCACAAGAAGCACTGAATGTATATTTTTGGTGTAACTATAGACTATACGGCAAAAATTCCCTCTCCTGACGACTCGAAGACTCGGCACCAGAGGCCACTCAAAGTAAGGAGCACCAAATAATATTTTATTTATTAGTCAAATATATTTAAGCATCAGAGTTTATACCTTACAATGTGTTTTCAGTGCGGTTTTCTGTTTTTTTAGGTATCATTACTATGGAATCGGGATTAAGGAGAGCAGTGCTTATTATCATTCAGTGTACTCAGGAAAAGGTCTGACCAGGTAAACCTAAAGCTCCCAGCTTCTTCTTCTCAGTTAGTAGAAAAGTAAAAGGAAAAATGAAAGGGGAATCATGGAAGGTTTCATGTATTAGGGAAAATGGTGATGTAATACAGCTGAGTGCAAAAGTTTGCACCCCTGATGTTTTTGCATGGAAAAAAAATAAAATATACCTCTATTTTACAATTTATCTACAATTCATAAAATTGTACAAAGTTTAAAAAGTGGAATTATCCTACGATAAGACAAAATCAACAGAAAGATTGGTTGGAAAGTTGGAAAAAACGTTTTGCAATCACCCTCTCAAACTTCAGGCCTGTTTTGAAGCAGGATTAAAACTGAATATTGGAAATAAATAAGTAAGTAAGTAAGAAAGTAAGAAAGTAAGTAAGTAAGTAAATAAATAAATTCCAGTAAATATTGTAAATAAATGAAGGGATTCAGTAGCTGAGAATTGGTGTATGTTAAAATACACAAACTGACAATTTTTTTTCCTTGTAATATTGAAAGAACATTTTAATTGTTGATAAATGTGACAAATATTTCTTTGTCTTCTTCATTTCATTTTAAAGGGGAGGCAAACTTTTGCACTTGACTACGAAATTTGCGAAGTATGTTTAATAGATTTTTTCTGTATTTTTTCTTTGCATTTTATATTGATTGTAAAATTTCTTTGAGAGTGTATTATTCTCATATGTTTCATGTTTGTCACAGATTCTCTGGGAGCAAGCTCAAAAATGAGGTTGTGATTTTTTTATGTTAATATTTAAACTTTAACACTTATTTTCATATAATACAATACACAGAACAATAATTATGCCACTTTGAGTTTTTGTGAGTAAAACAAAATTATGACGAGTAAAATTGTTTGATAATGAAATGATCATGAAAAGAAAGCTCTATAAAAAATAAAAAGCTCTATATCTATATCTATATCTACATCTACATATGTCTCTTGTTTGTAATTCACAGGGAGGTTTCACACGAAAATATTCTCTCAGTTCTAAAACAGGAACGTTGCTCCCCGAATTCCCAAGTGCACAACATTTATTGCTTCACGAGTCCATTTCGAAAGAAAAGGTTTGTTTATTGCGGGTCCTGTTAACACTGAGCACACTCAAAACAAATGGGTAATAAACTGTAGCTTTCCTTGTCGCATCAAGGATATACTGTATATTTTTCATTTTTAGTAAGTACTGTATCGTTTACCTGGGAGGTGCTTGAAATTTACTCTAGAGTAAGTGGACATTGAGGTCCAATTATGTAGACTCTGGGGCAAAAACATTGGGGAAAAAATATAGGACTTACTTCATGCTAATGCATAAAACAGGTATTATATATTTTGTACATTAAGTACATACTCTGTAGGCCATTAAAACTGAAAACACTGACATGCTCATCTGTAAAAGTCTCCAAGTTTACTCGAAAAACTTCATTTTAAAATAAATCTCAAGTAAAAGCCATCCTTACTAACTTACAGTATGTTGCATCTTGCTTCAGCCTTTACTCATTTGTTAACTATTTATTCATTGCTAAATTAAAAACGTTAAATCTCATGCACTTCCTTTTTTAAACCCCATTTTTTAAATCTCAAATTGGGCCAAACAAAAATGACTGAAATATAGTGTTTTTAATAAATAACATTACTGTATATTCACATTTTTCAGGTAAAAAGATAGCAAGTGTACAAAAGGCTATAGTTTAGTACCTATTTTTCTGACTATTCAGTCTGTATATATATATATATTTTTTTACAACTGTATACATGAACTTTCTTCCCTGATGCATTTCTAATTTAGGTTGACACACTGATCATGATGTACAAAACTCACTGCCAGTGTATTCTCGACAACGCCATCAGTGTCAACTTTGAAGAGGTACGACTTTAAGACCAATCTGAAAAAAATAGTTGAATTGTACATAATTTAAAACCACATTCTCAATAAACTCAAATCATAATAATACCACAACGCTGTTGAATTCTCGAATCTGACTGATCCGAAGGTGTTGATTCATTTTCCATAACAGCAGCTCCGACAGTAGCAAAAGCAAATCATAGGTTTACATTAATGCGCTTGTTCTGCTATATTACTGTTTCTATAGTAACAACCAACACAGGGTGGATACTAAGCCTAATAATAAACAGATTATTGCTGTTATTTAGGAAAGAAAAACGAATAATAATGATATGGTGAAGTTTTCTGTAAGGAGATGTTTAGATGTTCTGGAAGGAGTCTCCAGTGCCAGTAAGAGTCAGTTAGTTTTCTGCCATGGGAAAGTCCTCAGGACTTCTGGTTTCTCTGTAACATGACAAGCTGTGTTTTTTTTTTATTATTATTATTAACTCCAATAGAAAAAAGAGCTGTTAGTGAAGGAACGACTGTTTATAGCTGCTATAACGTAAGCGATTGAACTTGTTTCGTGGACATTCAACAATATTAAATGTAACTATAAATGGGGAAAAGTATGACTTGTTGATGTTTCATTAATTAAAAAAAAGTTTAATTATTGGAAACTTGCTGTGGTGTTTTAAGACTAATAAAACTCTTCAGGATGTGCTGTTATAGAAAATGAATCCACGTTAAAGTGTTAACAGTAACACTGTTTCATCACACCACCGTGTTGTTGATTATTTTCCTATAACAGCAAGTCATTGATTCCTTCCATGTATTTCAGATCCAGAACTTCTTGCTGCATTTCTGGCAAGGCATGCCGGACCATCTCTTACCTCTGCTGGAGAATCCAGTAATCGTGGATATTTTTTGTGTGTGTGACTCCATACTATACAAGGTGTGTATGTATGTGTGTGTGTGTGTAGGTGTGTGTGATATGTGCAACCCAATATCATGTAGAATTAAGTTTATTTTTGTTAGATTTAATATAAATGAAGTTGTATATGATTGCAAAGCTATGACTGCCTGCGATAAGTCTGGCCTCACTGTAATGGCTCGCTCACTTTTCACACAAGTTGCCTCGCAACTGCAAATCCTTACAAACTTGTAATCATGTTGGTGTGTGTGTTGGCACGAGGTCATGATCTCATGTCAAACTGCTTGTGTTTCTCAGGTCCTGACTGATGTTCTCATTCCTGCCACAATGCAGGATATGCCGGAAAGGTTCGTTTCCTTCCGTGGTTGTGTGTAGTTTGTAAGAAAGCTGCGTATCAGCCAATAGCTGTCAAGGCTTAACAATTTATTACTCATTAGTTTGACAGTTTTTTCAATGTGGAAAGTTTGCTTAAGGATTTTTTTTCCCAGTATATCCACAATGTCCACAATGTGCTTGAACTATGTGAAGTAACATTCAGTAATTTTGGGACAATGTTTCTAGTCTTTTGGCAGATATCCGAAATTTTGCAAAACTCTGGGAGCCCTGGATGGTTTCATCCTTGGAAAATCTGCCAAAAATCCTGTCAGAAAAGAAGCTGCCAATAGCTCGGCGCTTTGTCTCCTCCTTAAAGCGCCAGACTTCTTTCTTACACCTTGCTCAGGTCAGCATTTCCCAACAACACTTTTGCACGCATGATAGAAACAGTATTCTTGATTTTTTTTTAACAGCAATGGTTTTTTTTTCTGTAGATCGCAAGACCAGCTCTTTTTGACCAAAACATTGTGACGGCCATGGTGAACGACATTGACAAAGTAGATCTAAACAGCATCGGCTCCCAGGCGCTCCTCTCAAACACTAGCGACCAGGACCTGGATTTCTACTCCGAATGTGAGTCAAAATACCAAACACGACTTGTTTTTATTTTCATAGAAACAGCATAAGCATAGTATTAGCATTAATCTTAGCAGTATTGGCAACCCATCAAGATTTCCCAGCTAGTTAATGTAGTGTTAAGCCATAAACATTTGATTGATTTGTAGATATTGATAAGGAAAGCAATTATTTTGACTGGGTGGATGAATGTAGCTACCTACACTTTTTTGCTGTCAGTTGGAAGATTTTGGCAAATAAATTTATGGAATAAATAAAGAATAAAACAATGGAAAGTGCTGTTATAGGAAAATAATCAACGACAGGATGGTGCAATGAAGCGGAGTTACTGTTATCACCCCAAAGTTGATTATTTTCCTATAACAATGCATACCCAAGTGTTTTAATCCTCTTATACCACAGCAATTTGCCAACGATTATATTTTTTCTTTATTACAGAGCATCATGTCGTCATTTTTATATGTCTATAGTTACGTTTAATGTTGTGGAATGTCCACCAAACACGTTATTTAGCTTTAGCAGTTATATCTGCTATAAACAGTCATTGGCTTGCTTTCTTTCTTCATTGGCTTATATAATCAAGTTAATAAGAGTTTATGCAGAGTGTAAACTCCTCTTTTGGGAAGACTTTGTTGGAAAAAATAAAGATACAGCTTTACCTCTGACTGTTACAAAGCTCTGACACTGGAGACTCCTTCCAAAATAATTACATCCACCATACAAGTCCCTGTGAATGAGCTGTTACTATAGTAACGATAACGTATTAGAACATGTGCATTAATATAAACTCGTGATTTGCCTTACAGCCAGAACTACTCTCAGAGCTCATCTTATAGAAAATTAATCAACATATTCTGACCAGTCAAATGTGCTGGATTTAGAAAATACCACTCATGAGATTTGGGCCTCAGTCTGTTGACTAATCTAAATGTATATTTCTGGCTACACTATTATACCTCATTGCAAATATGGTGTACTTTTTTATTGTGCTTAAAATTGCTCTTTTTCCTGTTTTCATGTCATAGATGACTCTGTCACAGTGTTCCAAGAGTTAAAGGAGCTCCTAAGAAAAAACGCCACGGTCGAGTCTTTTATTGATTGGCTGGACTCTGTGGTGGAACAGAAAGTCATTAAGGTTGGTTAAAACTAAAATACACACTCATCAGATCCACAGTAACTGCAACTGAGCGAATATAATCTTTATTTCCGCTCTTTCATCAGCCCAGTAAACAGAACGGCCGCTCGGTGAAAAAACGAGCCCAGGACTTTTTACTGAAATGGAGTTTTTTTGGAGCTCGTGTGATGCACAGCCTCACCTTAAACAACGCCACGAGTTTTGGTAAGTCTTTTTAGGATTTCATGTGTCTTAGAGATACATTTCATTCTCTTCATACACTTCAGCCTCTTCTTGATTCTGGTAAATGTAAAGAGTTTTTTTTTTTCTCCCACAACACAAACCCTCCACTCAGTTTAGTTACAAAGCCACAATGTGCTGTAAAATGTAGTGACCCGTCCTGAGTAAACAAATCTTTATCTCTTGGACGCGTGTGCACTGATTAGGAAGAGCCCAGCTCTAGTTATGTTAGCTTTTGATGGCTCTGCGGACACACACACACACACACACACCCCTAGCCAAACAGTCGCACTTAGAGAGGCCATTACATGACCTCACTGGACACACAACAGGCAGAGATTCAGACAGCTTAAATAAAAAGAACCTTTTTGTAAAGTCTGAACATTTCACCATCTTCCCATGCTTCAGCTCTGATTGCAGAGCATTTTAAATGGCAGAAATAGCAAGCATTTTTATTTTAGCTCCCCAAAACAACACGTTTGGGCCTCTTTTGAGTCCCAGGATGCGGAGAACACAGATACAACTGAGACATAAAAGCAGAATTTAGATAAAAATGTGTTGAATTTGGAGATTTAGGGGAAATTCTGAACATTTCTGAACATATTAAACATTTTTAGTGATTTGTTTTCATACCATCTGGATATTTTATTCTAATAATTGCAAAATATCCTCATGGAGTTAGTTATTTGCATAGGGCTTGTTAAATTACTAAATTAATAAAGATACAAAGAATTTGTGATGAGGTTTTTAGTAAATTTCGTAAACATAGTTTACAAGAAAAATCCAGAAATATGGGGAACATAGAGGTTAAAAGATCCGAGACGAGTACTCTTTATAAGTAGAAATACAGTCAACTCCAGAATTATTGGCCCCCTTTAAGGGAATGGGCAACAATGTTTGTATAAAATAAACTTTTAAAGTTTACATTTAGTAATTAAAGAAATGACACCCCTTCCAAATAAATAAATAAATAAAAAGAAATGTTGTACTGTTAAGATGCCTTAAGTAATAAAATAAGTAATAAAACAATAAGTAATAAAAAGTAATAAAATAAAAATGTAAAAAAAAAAAAAGTTTAAAAAATAATAAAATAATTACTGTATTGAGCAGTAAAACAATAAGTTTTAAAAATAAAAATAAATTTGCCTTTTTATGTTTAAAACTGCATAAATTCTTTGTTACACTGTCCCGCAGGTTTTTTTTTTTTTTCAGTCATTTCAGGTTTTTTAGACAACTTGCTACACATCTTCTTTCTCTGCACTTAAAATCCCAGACAGCCTTGATGATGTTTTTATTAGAAATGTGGTCCATTATGGTCCACTATATATATATATATATATATATATATATATATATATATATATATATATATATATATATATATATATATATATATATATATATATATATATATATATATATATATATATATATATATTTTTAATGATTGGAAATGTATTTCTTTTTCTTTTTCTTTTTTATTGACACAAATGCATTAGGCATAAAATAGGCAACAAGTTAACATTTATATATATTATAAAAAAAAGACTTTTGCACAGTTCTGTAAATAGTTAAAATGCCATTAAGTACAGTTTTAAACTATTAAACTATTAAACTATTATATAAAAAATAGTAAAAATTGTATTCGGTTAAACAAAAAATAGCCAGAATTAAACACAAAACCTTCCAATTTTGCTTCGTAGATATAAGAGAGGAAGAATTCTTTCCTATAAAGAAGTACACTGATCTCATTTGTCACTACTCCTCTGTAATAATTAAAACTTTCAGCTGTAATAAATGTGTCTCAAGCTATAGCTCATCTAACTCATTGAGAAAATCTCTTCTCAGGCTCCTTCCACCTCATTCGCATGCTGTTGGATGAATATATCCTGCTGGCAATTGAAACACAGTTCAATAATGATAAAGAGCAAGATCTACAGAATCTCCTGGATAAATATATGAGAAATGCAGGTAAACTCGTTGTTTAGTTTTTTTTATGATTATTATTTTGACTCCTGCAGGTTTGTTCAGTAAGCTGATGTAACCATACTGTTTTTTAAATGTCTTCAGATGCCAGTAAGGCGACGTTCACGGCTTCCCCGAGTTCATGCTTCCTGGCAAATCGTAATAAAGCAGGGCTTGTGAACAACGATTCATCTGTAAAGAATGAGACCCAGCCAGAGTATGCACACCTGTCTGTCCCAGGAACTCAGCACGGACTTGGGGCCACCATGGTGGTGTACCAGGGGCCAGACACAGACAGCTTTACACTATCTGGTAAACACTTTAAATCAGAATAAAACTCTACAGGAGTGTCTGAGTATGAAATTATGTCACAATTTATGAACACTAATATACTTCTCAAACAACATCACATCATTTTTCACAATCTAGGTCAGTCGTTTTGAGACAATATGTAACTTTTATCTGGGATTGAGGATGAACATTAGCTCTATTAGTAAAGAACCTAAACCTAACTACTGAACTTTATTACCTTATTAACACTGTGACACTGCGGCGTTAAATATATTCACACAGAGTTGGCGATTTCATTTCGAAAGACACATCACTAGATACACAGGGAAAGTTATTGATCTCAGACTTCTGTTAAACAGGTGCTTAACTTGATTTTATGGGCAGCTCATTCAGATTATTTGAAATGACTTGTGTGCAATTACCATCTCCGAGGTTGCCAGGTTTTTCTCAAGTAGAGCTCTGGAGGTGAGAGATTTTCAGTTGTATCTAGGCCAATCACATTAAATCAAGCACTTGCCTTTAAGCCAGAAAAAAAAATTAGGTGAAAGGAAATGAGCCAATTACAGATTTAAATAAATAATTTTTTTAAAAAGTAAATAAATAAACTCTAAACAAAAATTGGCTGATAGAAAATGACCAGACTAAAAAGGTAATTTGGATATGTAAATAAATAAAAGTACATACAACTGAGAATTATACTGTGTATACTGTGATTGCCATGAATAACCATAGTGAAAATGAAAATCGTGTTAATTTGCCATATATGTCCAATTTTTTTTCTCAATTTAGGAATCATCTTCATGTAAAATGGCTGCCAGTGTATAAAACAGCACTTTAATCCCACTGTAGTATAAAGCAGGTCTGAATAATCATGGAGATGTCGAAGCAATGAAAATGATAACGATTTTTGCAGGAGAAAAATATATATTTGCAC
Organism: Pangasianodon gigas; assembly: GCA_022758105.1. Lineage (NCBI taxonomy): Eukaryota > Metazoa > Chordata > Actinopteri > Siluriformes > Pangasiidae > Pangasianodon > Pangasianodon gigas. The sequence continues at coordinate 16,250,465 of CM040472.1, read as the reverse complement.
ATAAAATACTAAAACAGTTAGAGTAAAATGAATTGGATTGAATATTATATAAGAAGACACAGCAATGCTAATTAATAATCATAAAATATTAAAGGACATACTGTTGCAAAACCACAAAGTTAAAAGTAAGCCTTTTTTTTTTTATAAAAGAAAGATTGCTAAATTTCCCTTAAAAATATGCAAAGGTTTGTTGCATGGATGGATTTCCCAAACTAAAAGAGATTTTCCTTAGTTGTATTAGTGCATTATGTATTTAGTAATGAGTCTAAATGCACATTGGATTTGACGAGTGTTGAAACCTGAGTTCTCAGGAGCAAAGTCAGATATTGACTATATATTTCACAAATCTCTTAAAGTCAAATTATGCAATGTATCAAAAAACCAAGCTAAAAATGTGGTGTAATATTTCTTTTTCAAGGCCAGTTGGACTACTCCCAGAGCAGTGGTCCATTGATCACCCCTCCCATCTCTCCGGCCATGGCGAACCGAGGCAGTGTGATCAACCAGGGCCCGATGGCAGTGAGATCACCGAGCAGCTGCCCTGTCCAGCCTCATGCACCCTGCCAGGCTTTCCCTGATGCCATGTACCAAAGCCTGCCTGCCTCCACCTACTACACCAGCTCCTCCACCTACCAGCCTACGAGTCTGACACAGACCCACACGCCCCCCTCGGCTTACCAGGCTCGCAGCGAGTGTTCACGCTATTCCTCCTTCAGTGGTCAGCAGCTGGTTAAGGACTGCTTTAATAGCAGCTGCAGTGGTGTAGCGTACAGCTCCAGAGCCTCGTCAGTAAGCTACCCGTCCACCTCTGAGCCCACCATCGAGGTTCAGGGAGTACAGCTAATGGACTACGGATTTGCAGGGAGTGGAGGAGGATGTTCAGGTCCAGCATACACCAGCGCAGCACACAGTGGTGAGGATGGCAAAGCTGTTGCACTTTTGTTGGGTAATTAGCACCAAGTAAATAATGTGGGATCAAGATTGTCAGGTTTGGCTCTTCTAAATATTGCCAATGGTCAATAAAATTGGTCCAACTAATAAACTATACATTGAAATCTTGGATTATTTAATAACTAAAAGACGCTTACAATAATTAAACACATTACACATATAAATATAGGGCCGTAGTCATTTACCTATGTAGTTCATGCCTCTGAAGTCTTATCCAAGTTTTATCCTGAGTAGAAACATCCAAGAATGAGTTATTCAAAAGTGTCTTAAACACAAGCACTCACTTTAAAAAAACACAGGGATAGAAAATACGGACTAAAGAAGGAGGTAGATTTTTTTCTTTGCTGTTAAATATAATACAATGTTACATAAAAGAAGAAATGATTTAAAAATCAAACTAATATGAAGATATATGAGAAGACGGCAAGCATTTAAATAGTCCTAGTTGTAATTATTACATTAATCACTACAAATTTGGTTTCATTTAACAATATGGCTTCCATCGGTATTATTCAGCAGCTTTTAATAAAGCACTTGATCCTATTTATTAGCTTGTTATGTTTTTACATTGTGCTCTGATATTTACTCATCAGAATGAATCCATGAGAGCTTAATCGAGGTCATGAAATTGTAATGTCTGTGTGTGATATTGGTTATTTTATCACACTTTTAATTATGGTTTTTGATTTATCAAATTAATAAAACAATGCTGAAGTTTTTATTATTTCAATGTGCTCTACTGTAAAGAATGCCCACGGTTTGAAAGATAAGCTGACCAAGCAGTCGTCTGCTACACTTGCAGCTCACTTTAAGTGTTGTTTATAATTTTGCCCATAAACAATTTGGTCCTTGAGCTAAGCAATGTCTCCTCGGGTGTCCTCCATATGAAAAAAAAAAAAAACCTTTTTGTGGTCTTTACATGGACGATATAATTAATTAATTAATAGAGTCATATTTATGTGACTTCTATTTATTGATATTGGACTCAAACTGTATTTCATAGTTTTTGAGTGTATTTACAGCCCAAAATATACATTTCAGTGTGATATAGTGTGGTTATATTAAACTGGCACTGGACTTATTACTGCTCCTCACCTCTGTTTTAGTGAAACTCCACTCCGTGTGTAACTCCTGAGTAACTTCTGAATAGCACTGAATTATGTAGTTATGTACATCTGTTTTCTGAATACAGATGTGAGCAATTTTCCTGACTGCGCATACCTAACTTCTGAATACAGCCGCTATTGCAGATATGATCATTAGACTAAAAATCTAGTTTTGTCTGTAATTTAAGTGCTTTCCTTCCTCACTTCCAGGCTACTATGGGAACAGTGGCTATGTGGACACGCAGAGGATGGGCTCCCTAATCGATCAGCATGTATCAGTGATCAGCAGTGTGACCTCCACTCGCTCTGTCCCTGCATACGCTGAGGTCCATGACCCTCTCAACATCCTGAATGACACGGGCAGAAAGCCAACAACACCTTACTACCCTGCACAACCACCTCTAATTACACGCTCAGCAGGTGAGAAGACAAAACTTTCCTATTTTATAAGGATTTTATTACAAGAAACGATGGGAGAGAGTTCACACGAGGAGTTTGGAGCATATTGTGACTGATTTTATTTAACATATACTTTCTATTTTTGCTGGGTGACTTAATAGAGAATATAAACCAAATAACAGGCTATCCAACTCAGTCTCACAGAAAAAAATTGACGTGCAACATGTTTGCGCACCTTCTATACCATAATTAGTTTGATTAGCTACGTTGTTATACATCACGTATTTGTGACAGAACGTCCGTATTCATTTTATATAAGTTGTATGTGAATGTTTATTTCTATGAGGGTTGGGCTAGTGCATTTTGAAAACTGTTAAATGTTATTTATGTCATTTACCATCCAGATTAATTGCTGATAGTTTATCATGCACTGAAGAAATTGTGATAATTGAAAAGCTAGATTTTTAAATGTCATAATAATAATTTGTTCTTGAGTTTCTGAAATCAAAGAAATAATAATAATAATAATAATAATAATAATAATGTGATTTTTAAACATGTACATCTTCAAAGGATTCTGATGATATTCAGAGTAGGAGAAAAAAATAAGTGATATCAATTTTTAATGATCAGTTTGTGATGTCACAAAATAGGCTCAAAAGCTTTTAGACCAATCACGTCCAATATGCAAATTTTAAGTGGGTGTTAATGTGATGTATGGAATCTTTGAGCCACAGAATATGCATTCTGAGCTAGCAAGAAACCTAGCTGGAAATGTAACTAGCTTAGAAAATAACAATAGAAGAGTATGGTTGTTATGATATATTTTGAGGGTTGGCTGAAGTTAAATACATTTCTGAGAATATAACGATGCAAATCTTGAGTCAGATGCGAACTAGTATTCTCTCAGTTAATTAGCTGACTAGCTATTTGAGATGGCAGGAGGGCAAGGGGGTGTTTTTCAGTTTTCATAGCTCCTGATAATTTTATAAGAGTAAAGGTGTAGAGATATAGGCCTATTTAGCCCATAATCAGTAATTTTCTTCACAATGTATCTGTTGCAGGTTCTTCGATAGCCCCTCCGATCCCTTGCTCTGTTTCTCCGTGTATGTATGGCGCTGCTGCTCAGTATCACCATTCCCAAGATGCCTTGCTACCTCACCATAGCGGCGCTGAGGTGCGGGACATGGTGTCCTCCCTGCCTCCTATCAACACCGTGTTCATGGGGTCAACCGGAGGACCACCGTGACTGTTAATAAACCTTATTAACTGACTTTTCGAAGGAAATAGTATTGAAATAAACTCCCCATGTCACAGACTCTTCAGTGATACTAGGTGGACTAGAGGAGAGTCAGCAGGTCTGTATTTAAAAATGGGTATTTTAGAGAAAAAAATATTGTATATATAAAATTATTTAAATGTAAATGTAACACAAATGTAAATGTAATGCTATGATGCTATCTGTGTCTGCTATCTGTATCCGTTTAGTGTTACAAACATCAGTATCTGCCCCTGTATCTGTATGCTGTCTTTGGATTTAAATCTGAAGTGGGCGTGGCCCAAACCAGGTTTAGGCGTGGCCTAAACCAGTAGGGTGTATGTTTATACCTTCGTAGCCACTGGAAAGCTGGAAAAAAAAAAGACCTCAAAGGTAGAAACGGCAGCATTGCCAGCATAGTGTGTGATGTTTGCGTAGATAATGGAGAATAAAACTGTGTGACAAATGCGAGCAAGCATTCTAGCAGTTGATTAGCCGACTAGCTAAAAAAAAACTCAGCACTGTCAGCATGTTTGTAACAATTTTAGTTGGTTCTATTTCCCAAAATATAAACAAAACAGTAGCCTAATTTAAACCATCATGACCCTGACCAGGCAGTTACTAAAGATGAATGAATAAACACTGTAAATGGATCAGGCAGCACTGCAGACTTTCATTTTAATGAATGTGGTCTTTTTTTTTGTCCTGAGCTTCGTATCTGACAGCATGAAATTAAAAACCTCCTGCTCGCTCAACTTTTTTGTTGTGTCCGGGGGGATTCCAGGCCGGAAGCACACCTCAAGTCTAAATCAGATTCCTTAGGAACTTTTCCGACAAGCTTTCTTTAATAAAAAAACAAAAAAATCCAAAAGTATTAAATATTATATATGTATTATATATTGTGAGATTAGTCTTTGGAGATTTTTAATTAGAGAGGTTAATTAAAGACATGACATCACGTTGTACCTTAAATTGCCTTTTAGTGCAGGATTTCTGATATTTATGGTGGTTTAACCCCACAGGTATGCTGTACTGTAAAAATTCAAGAATGTTGACTATGTTCCACATTCTGGGGTTTTAACAACATGTACATCTGACAATTGTCATCATTGATGAAATGAACTTTTATACTGAAATTATTTCTGAATGAGTTGTGTGCACTAATAATGCTCCAAGCTTGTACACTAAGAGAGTAAAATTATTGTGCAATATCAGAGAAAGGAGCAATAGCACAGGTTTACAAACTGTCGTGTGCTGCTCTGTGCTTGATGTGATCTTTATCTTTTCACCTAACACCCGTGAAAAGAGATGTTTAACAGATAAACCGGACAAACCCTCTGTGGTCCAGCTCGAGATTACAGGCAGGAAACACCACTGAAGAAGCTGTGGATCAAAGTCAGTTATCTGCACGGTGGCAGATTAGCTGATTTCTCCTTTGTACAAAGGCTGAAGATAAAGGTGTGATAAAGATGTTGACCAAAACCAAAGCCAATAGAGATGTTTGAGGTCACAAGCTGTTTATACATCATGACCCTGCGGAAAGGGGGAAAAAAGGAGTGTTTTATCCCTCTCTGTGTTCTCCAATTTGAGCTTTGTTAGCCTTTCAGCAGATGGAAGCTAATAAAACCATAATCAGTAACATTAGATTGGGAGCTGCATTTGTGTACAGAAATGATACGGCCTCAGAGCTGCATGCTGTATTTGTATATATACTGAGCTGATACATACTCGGATGAGGATTTCACCATTTGTCCATTTGTCCATATTGTTTATAAAGAACAGAGAATTAATGATTAAAAAAAACAAAACTGACCACATATTGTGCTGCCTTTTGTCTACTCAAGGCAGGGGGGAGGACCCATTGCTCAGCCCTCGAGCTGGGAACAGATGGCCCGAAATGTAATGATTACAAAATCCCGACGTTTAAAATAGTTTAATTACAAAGTCAATAATGCCCCCAACAATTGCCAGGCCTGTAGTATAAAAACAACAGAAGGCGGAACGCAAACTTTGGGAGAATGTTTAACCAGAACTTTGCATTAGGCAGGGAGCCTCCATATGTACCACAGCCGGACCAAAGATCAACAGATCCGGTGTAATTACGCGACATCATCAGCCTGACGAAGAGAAAGTCACACACACACACACACGCACACACATACACACATTTACACATCACTGGCAGGAGTGTGAGCCTGGAGAAAAGGAAATACATCTTAATTAGATCTGAAGTCTACTAGTTTACAAATTAAAATGAGTTTTTATCAATGTTTGTCTTTTGTCATTTACATTACATACATGTGTTGGGTTTTTTTTTTTTACACACCTGTGTGTCTAGTTAAGGACAACTCATTTTGTTAGTTTCAGAACAAACAGTGTGTTATAACACTCATCATTAACAGTTAGATGTATGAGGAACTGAGGAACTGCTGGTGTGTTTACATTTAACATATGAAACAGATTTAAGGGTATACAGATAAGGGAATAAATGAACCTCAAATAAGTAGGGAATAAAACACGTGTTACAACCTGGAATTTAATTCTTTCCTTATAACAACACATACCAGCATTTTGTCAATGTTTAAAATTGTTATTTCATAAAGAATGACACATTGTATGTTTTTATCCGTTTATTTGGATGTTTTGGAACATCAAGTTATCACTTACATTATAGCAGCTACAATATAAACAGTCGTTCTCTTCCCAGCCTCTCGTTTTCACTTTCTTAAAATTATTAAGACAAGCTTGTCACGCTACGAAGAAACTGCAAAGTGTCCTGAAGACTTCCCTGTGTCGGAAAACTTAATGCTACTGCTTTACCTCTGACTGCTACAAAGCACTGATACTGGAGACTCCTTCCATAAATGCGCCTCACAAAATATAACCATCTTCTAAATGTGGAGCATCTGCCATAGAAGTCCCTGTGAATGTATTACTAAAGAAACAATAACGTATTAAAATGTGCTTACTAATATAAACCTGTGATTTGCAACTGCACTACTGCTGTTATTGAAAATCATTCATCTTCTGACCAATCAGAATCCAGAATATAATAATACTGTGGTATAATGTTGCTATAAATCAGGGAGCTGAAAATCTAAATGAAAAATCTAAAGTTAGTACTAAACGCATGACAGGTAAGAGTTATTTCATCACAAAATATAACAGCCAATCAGTGTGAATATGCAAATGAGGATTGTGACATCAGTTTGCAGTGGGAAGAGGACGTTTTTCTAACTTTTTCTAACAACGTTTTTGTGGAATTACCACATCAAGCTATCTATTATTCAATATAAGCTGATATATAGTCTTTACAAGTAGGCTACTTTCAAGGAAAGCAATTTTTATATAGAATATAAATACTTTTATAAGAATTCAGCCCATAATTTGTGATCTGTTCAGTTTATTTATCATTCATCCCTCTCGAGTGATTGGGACTAATCACGCCTTATTCCTACCAGCAGATGTCACTGAAGTCACTTCATTTCTCTTATCCTTTCGTGACAGTGGCTTTTTTTTTAGTTAGCTAATTTAGCTAATCTATAAAGTAGTAAACAGTTATTTGCTCTGTAGTTTGTTTAATATTGTAATTCATTTATTATTCTTTGGTTGATATATACATTGTATTAAAACAACTCATTACAAAAAAAACATTAAATAACTGTATCTTTCTGAATAGGAACAAATGAAGTGAAAAAAATATCTCCAGAAGTGGTGTCTTTTTACTTTATTATAGATAGTCAGCACCTGGGTAGGATGTCTGATGGGAAATTTAGGGATAAATTCACACATATACAATTTATTTCTGTAAAGCTGCTTTGTGACAATGTCCATTGTTAAAAGCGCTATACAGAAAAAATAAAATTGAATTGAATGGGAATCAGCTGTGATTGGCTGATTAATATACATTTAATCAGTTTGTCTCTATAACCATTACAATTTTTCAGGTTTTGATTATCAACCAATATAGCATTTGTGACTTAGCAAACGGATATCAGGTCGATTTTCGTGTTACGTTTAGGAGTTAAGTGAAGTGATATGACGTGTGGCCAAGTATGGTGACCCATACTCGGAATTTGTGCTCTGCATTTAACCCATCCAAGTGGGGACACACACACACACACACACACACACACCCCCGGAGCAGTGGGCAGCCTATTCTTGCTGCAGCGCCCAGGGAGCAGTTGGGGGTTTGGTGCCTTGCTTAAGGGTCTCACCTCAGTCGTGGTATTGAGGGTGGAAGAGAGCGCTGGTCATTCACTCCCCCCACCTACAATCCCTGTCGGACCTGAGACTCGAACCCACGACCTTCGGGTTGCAAGTCCAACTCTAACCATTAGGCCACCATTTTGTAATAGTGTATGCAAGCGTTTGCAATTTGAGCTACAGAAATACAGTTTTGCTAAAGATAGACGTTAAGTGAGAAGTGATTGAAAGAATTTTGGAAATTGTGTTGACAAAATGTGTATTGTATTCAAGCCATGAAAATACTGTTTATATTGTTTGGCTCAAACTGAGTGTTTTTGTTCTAACTGTGTGACAAGGTTTTCGAGAGTGTTACCCTTCAGCAGTCTAGTTACAGTATATATACTGTATACATCATTGCTCTGTCCGACACCGCAATAAAAAGCTCTACACAACCACACAGATTACTTTCTGAAAGGAAATGTTAACAAATGTATCAGGAGATCAACAGGAATAATGTTTCCTGTGCACTCGAGATGGCACGGTCGAGAGGAAAACCAGCGTGGCATCTGTAGCAACACTTACATGTGAGAACTCACACACAGCAGGTTATCAGTAACACCGGGCCTAATGGCTGATTACTGAAGTCTTTCAGTCAGAGTCGCTGTTGATGAGCTGTTTTTTTTCTCGCCGTATTATTTATTCTGTGGATAAATATTGACACACCGACTCATTAACCTACATCATTAGAATTTGAAACAAAATGTTAATAACGAGGTTATTTTTTGCTCATGATGCTGTACTGTGCAAATGTATTTTTATATCTTACATTTTATCTTCAATGCATATGCCGTGTGTGTGTGTGTGTGTGTGTGTGTGCGTGTGTGTTTTAACATATTAGCTTTAAATATAGACTTTTTTATATTCTACAAGAGTGCCTTGGATCTTAAATATCCTGATTTGAGGATTTGCTGCTTCATATTTGAAAGGTCGTTAAAGGTTAAATCTAGCACCCTTAAAAAGTGTTAAGTTCCTCTTTAAAGGTTTTATGCAGAACTCAGAACAACTGTGTTAAGTAAAAAGAAAGCATTTTAGCTACACTATACGTAAAAATCCTTGAAAAACTCTAGAATGACTCTCTTTTCTAAGAGTGTATGATGATTTGTTGGAATGAAGGAACCCTAACTGGATGGTTAACGGTTCTAGCTTTCTAAAGATGTTCTACTTTTTCATAAAAGGAAGCAATCTGCTGTAGGGTTTAAACAGTTTCCTCTAGAAGGACAAACCAAACTCTTTTAGGATGCAAGATTTAACTTTTTAACTTTTTTTCAAAGTGTGTACCTACTGCTTATTTCTTTATTATTATACAGTTATCTGTACATATATACATGATAATTCTCATTATATTTCCAAAAATCTCTTAATAAAACTGGACCACTCATTAAACCCGAGAAACTGATGGAGTTTTAAAGGTAAAAAAGTATCACACCAAATACTTTTTACTGTTTTTTTTTTTTTATTATTATTGTTTACTGCCCTTTGTAATATTCGGTTTGATATTTACTCTTAACTTACAACTAACAGCTATCATAAATTTTCATACTAATTGTGAATTCATAAAAATTTGCAATCGTGAGATCGTGTTGATCATTTTACTGACTTAATAAATGATCATGATTTTGCACTGAGCTGGTCTCTACTTTCTCCCTCTCTACCTTGCACATGTATATATATATATATATATATATATATATATATATATATATATATATACTCAATGACCAGGAATTGTTTGTAATCTATACTAGCTTAACTATTTATAACACCTAATATTTGCAAAGAGTTTTTAAAGATCATTGTTAAATAGTAAAATGACTGGTACATCATGGACTAAAGGGATGACAGGGAGGTGATTAACCACTTAACCTTAATCTTAAATATTAGTTGATGCTTTATATCTGAGGTGAACAATTAGATCTGACACAAGGCCAAATTCTCACAGAGCAAATATTCATCATTTTCAGTCTAATAGCTAACAATGTCATTTTTGAGTATGTTTTCCCCTGCGGCATACTCATCATGTCACCTTACACACACGCACGCACACACACACACACACACACACACACGTCTCCAGTGTGACAGAGTGTTGCCTATGAGCAGTTATACATTTCACTAGGTTCTGATGGTAGGATAGTATTCAGTGTGTTTTGTGTGTGTATTTATGTGTAGGTTTGTTAAGAAACTTCCAGCAAAACAGTCATGTTGCATAAAAAAGGGTGTTTTTAATGAAGCTTTTGTTAATTGTCTAAAATAATTCATTATTGAACACTGAAAAGGAGGAAGAATTCAAAACGATTCTGTTAAAATATTAATGATTCAATACACCATCAAATCAGCTGCGTCCAATCAGTTTGTAATTATAACAAGAAAATCTATACTAAAAGAAAAAGATCTATCATCCCAAAGCACAGTAAAAAAAAATGTTGATATGGTGAAGTTTCCTGTAAGGAGACGTTTATTCATGGAAGGAGTCTCCAGTGTCAGTGCTTTGTAACAGTCATATTGTGCAGTCACAAATGATGGTTTTCCTAAAAACTGTTATATTTCTAGACCCAGCTGTAGTCCTGCATTAAAGCTAAAGCAAATATTTAAAAAAGGTGAATCTCATGAACAGTGTCATTTAATCTAAATCTCTGTGACACCGCATTGCATCACTGTAATTCCACATGAGGGCAGTGCAGTGCCAGAAACCAGTGACCACAGCTTTATGCTTTATTTCACTCATTATTATTATTATTATTATTATTATTATTATTATTATTATTATTATTATTATTATTATGTCACCAACCTGATCAATATACAGCATCAATCTGAAATCCTGTACATTGACTGAATTAGTGTTAAACGTTTATGGTAAATAAATACACTAATGTACATTATAGTTAGATCACAATCTGATTTTCATTTTCTTTTCTGCATTTCATTTAATATTGTAGTATATGTACTGGATATGTTAGAGACATATATGCAACATTGTTGTCCCCTAAATAATAAAAAGTAAAAAGGTGTGAATGCTGGTTTACAAGAAATGATATGAAATGCTTTAAATCTGCTCGAGTCAGGTCATGAAGAGGTCAAACTTGGGATTTCACCTCTTTGACTTTCTGCTCTTTGTCAGGATTTTTTGTATTAGATTAAAGGAAACAGTCTCTGCCCAAAAAAATCCTTTAAATGTGTGTAACCTGGCTATAAAAACATGTACAGAAGATGTGAGATATGGAAAATAAGAACAACTGTAACCTAATAAATAAAAATGAACACGATACAGATCTGTATAGGTATAGGGTATACAGTATTTATCCTTCCAACCTTTTCAGCACAGTGTACAGTCCAGAAGCCAGAGGTTGTCTATCAGTTTATACGTTTTGACTAACATGAAGCCCAAGAATTCCACAACTGCGTGTGTCTTAACCCGAAGCAAGCAGCAGGCCGGTGTAACTGTATTTGGAGAGCGGCAGCAGACATTGTAGGCATTTCTCTCATTGGTGGTAAATATCTGGAGGAATCTCTCAGTGTTTTCCTGCCAGAGCTGCTCTGAATGACTGCAGCACTGCACCAAAGCGAGACCGAGGCCTCACTGAAGCCCACAACAAGTGCGCAAGTGTCCAGGAAATGACTGCGTAGAAAAACTAGATTCATTCTGCCAGAATGACATAATATTAGATTACATTTCATGCAAAATGAATGATAATATGCCATACAAGATATGACAACTTCCTAGAATTCTGAATAACAGTAAAATTTATCTATAAATTTATCAAATTTATCTAATATTTCTCTTTAAACCACAGCACTGTGGAATAAAGTTGATTAATTTTCTATAACAGTAGCTCTGACAGTAGTGCCGACTACAAGACACTTATTCTAATATGCAACACTGTACACAGGAACTTGTATGATGGACATTCTACATAAACGGATAATAATAATAATAATAATAATAGTAGTAGTAGTAGTAGTAGTAGTAGTCGTAGTAGTAGATATGGTGGAGTTGCCTGGAAGGAGATGTTTATTTAAGATTTATGGAAGGAGTCTCCAGTGTCAGCACTTTGTAAGAGTCAAAGGTCAAACTGTAACATTAAGTTTTGCAACAAAAAGTCTTCAGGAAAGAGGAGTTTGCGCTTTGTGCTTTTTCGTTTACATGATAAGCTTCATTAACTTCAAACGTTGAAAAGTTACATCAGCACTCAAGGAAAGTTTCTTGTATTCAGTGTCGGGTTACGGAGCTTCCTGTTCAGATCATTAAAATGACCTGCATGTAGTTCACACCTCTGAGGTTGCCAGATTTTTCTGTTTAAAGGCAAGGCTTTACAATAGCATCTACACCACCATCTTTAAACACAAAGGATTCTATATCAAGGGATAGAAAATGCAAAAGCAAAAGCAAATCATGTTTTTTTTTTTTTGCCGTTGCTGTTAAATGTACTATGATGTAACTTAAATGCAAGAGACAATTTAAAAATGTAAGAGAAAAAAGGAGTAATATGATGATATATGAGTGAGAAGATGGCATGAATTGAAATAAACATCGAATAGGAGTCTAGTATATTGCCAGTATTTAGCAGCTTGAATAGTCCTACTTGATATTATCACATTAATCACTGCACATTTGGTTTCATTTGACAGTATGGCTTCCACAAGAAAAATGGGCTTAAGTCCACGCCTTTGTGCAAAAACTCATGTCTGAGTAGTATTAAATCCATAGTTACAGTACGTATGAGGTCTGAATACAGATGTGCATGATTTCTGTATTAACTCCTCATGACACAATCATAACTCAACTCTGAAAACAACAAATCATATGTACGTGTGAGTTTTAACAGCGTCTTTAGTACTGAATACACCTTGCTTTAAAAATAAAAATATCAGTGCTTACATCTCAGTTGTTTGGCCCGGTCATGACCGTGATCATCTTTAATAATTTCAACACCACCTGTGTGGCCTGGTTCAAGGTTCAAGGCTCTTTATTTGTATTACTGTGTGTATCAGTGGACCTGTGTATCAATGTTGTTGTTTTTTTTTAAATACTTAGACTTGTAATGCATTTTGCACAAGCAGGAAATTATCAAAAGACCACAATTATTGTACGATGACCATCCCAATTATTCCACCTCAGTCATTCAATGGTTGAGTATTGTTCGATCCTGAAAATCTTTTCATCCCTCGTTGCAACTTTAAACTTTATATCCTACATGCACTGAAGCAAAATTGGAAAAAAAGAAATCCGTTAAATGGAGGATGTGCAGGTCAAGGGAAAGTGATTTTAAACTGCTTTTTTGAAGCGCTGTATCAGACGTGTGGGACCACAATGCCTCGTTTCCTATTTGCAGATTAAAAAAGAAATCTTTCAGAGTTCACTGCTTTTGAACACTGCATGATTGACCTTGATTTTGTTCTTCTCTGCTTTTAGTTGGTCAAAGATTTTTATTCTCTTTAGTTATGCTTTAGTCTCCTCTGGCCAGCGAGACTTCACTGAAACGCCTCCCAAACACACTCTAAATTTCTGACTTGAAGAAATCATGTAGTCATTATAATTGAATCATCTTTTACAGAAAAGTCACACAAACTTCACACATGAAAAATAAACCCATCAACTTTACACATGTGCTTTTTTAGACACTTTATATTATATTTCATACATTTTTCACATATAAGGCATGTGGTTTTATTTTCACATGTGATTTTCTCACAAATGATTCATTTATTTTATATTTTTCACATGATCACATGATGTCATAACAAGTTGAAATGCACATTCACGTGTTTTTCACGTGATCACATGTTGCTCTCATAATTACATGTGAAAAACATGACAGTTTAACTGCTGCTAAGGTGTATTAATTGTTGGGCGATTCCAGGATTGTAGTACCACTTAGCCCCGAAAAAGTAACTTTTTTTTCAATTGTTTTAATCATTTTAAACAATGAATCTTGAAAAAAAAAGAAACACAAAAAAGGTATCTTGGCTTAGATGACAGAGTTGAGCATAGAATTAGCAAATACACAAAATGTGGTTAGGACATTAAGAACCTTCTTAATATTTATTTTTTTATTCCTATTTACTTTCACTATATAATTTGAGTGACAGACTTTCAAAGTGACCTCATCAGTCAATATCCCAATATCATTGAAAGTAAAGGATAAAAAAAATGAGAAAATCTTAATTTTCTTCTTCACATGATCGTCAGGAAATTTGGATGATAAAACTTCCCGTTGAACATGCGGCTTGTGGAATATTCCAAATATTCCATGGGGGTGGATGTTTTCAGGTAACAGGATTGATCTGAAATGTACCTTTTTCAGAAGCGATCATGGACGACTCATGGAAAAGGATGTTTCAAGCACAAGATTACTGCACAATGATTATATTTCAAGTTGTAGTCAATTATAAGTGCTGTAGAGGTTTAATTAATGTCGTATCTAAAGTTATTTATCTTAAACATGCACATACGTTATTGACACTTTATCTGTCTTTTATCTCCACTTTACATACATATTTGTAAATGTTATATCAGTGCATATTACACAAATGTCACCGAATTCATGGAATCACCCTTTTCTGTAACTTTAGAAACCGATTTGTGAATTATTTCAACAGTTGGCCCTTTTGTTGGTTCAGTTTTTTTTTTTTTTTTTTTTGCATTTAAATAAAAAAAATAATTAATTTAGTCACTTGGCCTCTTGCAGACTTCTTAATAAGGCTCCTGAATGAATGAATCCTAATTGTGTGATGTGTTTTACGTAAACACTGAACACTCCTCCAGCTGGTCCTTTTCTACCCTCTGTACTTGTATGATCTCTGTTTTTTTTCTTTTGCCTGACCGTCTTTAGTGCAGAATGCATCTTTACACGCCGCTCCATTAGCAGGGAGAAGTGAAAGGAGCCTATTCACACACTTTATTTATAATCAAAGTGGGAGGTGAATTGTGCACTGAAGAACACTTAATGTTAGTGCAATGAAAGCGCCTCAGATCTCAAGGCTATTTTTCTCATCGTTACACCAGTTTCTTCATATGTTTACAGTAAATCAAATGCAATCTCTAAAATATTCTTTTAGAACCTGTGAGATTTACTGTTAGAGATCATATTTACTATTTTCTTTACTTTTTCTCCCCATAGAGGATCTTATCATTGGCTCTAACATGCCATGAATAAATAAATCTGTATTTCAACCTACACACTCAGAAAAAAGGGTGCGATTCTAAACCGCATCATTCTTTGTACACCTTTTGTACCTTTAATATGTATCTTTTACTTAGAAAGGTGCAAAAGCATACCTTTAAAGCTTTAATCTAAAAGGTAATTGCATCCAATATATATATATATATATATATATATATATATATATATATATATATATATATATATATATATGTATTTATACAAGCATACTACATGCACATTTCCATATTTGAAAGATACATATTAAAGGTACAAAAGATAAAAGTACCACTCTACCAACAAGGAAAAGTACCCTTTTTTTTCTGAGAGTGGATTGTGTACGTACATTTATGTACGTGTGTCAAATAAAGTCAAATTAAACCCGTTTTGCTTCTCTCCTTTTTTTTGTTGCATGCTCCACACCTGACTGATCCACATTGGTGAGACTCTTTTGTTCCATCGCTGGGACATGTGATGTCTAAAGAGACGCCCAGGCGTGTTGGAGCTTTCTTTAATGGACCTGGTGTTGTGTTCATTGATTTGGTGTATGCATCTGGGATTTTGCACACCACACACATTAACACACCTATTATAAAATATTAAACGCATCTGGGTTTTTTTATACTACCGCACTGTTGAATTCTGTTAATGTGATTGGTCAGAAGGCGTTGAATTTTCTCTTTCAAGTTATCGTTTCTATAGTAACAGCTCATTCGCAGAGACTTTTATGGCGTTCTCTCCACATGACCTAAGACTAATAATAAAAAAATTATTAAAAAACATAATTTAACAAAGAAAAATCATGAGTCGGTGATGATTGGTGACGATTTCTGTGAGATGTTTAATTAGCACTTTTGGAAGGAGTCTCCAGTGTCAGCACTTTGTAACAGTCAGAGGTAAAGCTGTAACTTTAAGTTTCCCGACGTGGGAAAGTGTTAAGGTAGGTATCTCAGTAACAAGCATCATTAACTTTGAGAGAGAGAAAAGAGAGGCAAGTGAAGGAACAAATGTTTATAGCTGCTATAAGTGATAACAGGAACTTTTGACGGATGCTTCACAATATTAAATGTAACTATGAACTATATCTTTATAATCTATAATAATTGCAATCATGAGTAAATTGCTGTGATATAAGAGGAATAAAATACTGCAGGACATGCTGTTATTGGAAAATAATCAACTTTGGGCTGGTAACAGTAACTAGGCTTCGGTATGTGAACTCATTCAGTCTTATAGGGTTGTGATATACAAACATCTTAACTGGTCTTATTTTTTTCTTTAGAGCCATAGATGAACTCAATCAGTGTTTTCCCAACTCAGTGAATTTAACATGCCACCTCAGGTCAAAGAGTGGAGGAGTGTTTTATTCATTATGTGTACAGTTCCTTGGAAAAAGGCCTTCATTTAGATAACCAGGTCCGTATTTTTTTTTATTTATAGCGAAAACTTGTTTAGGCATATCTTTCCTGTGATACAGCCTAACTCCAACTTATATATATATATATATATATATACACACACACAGATCAGTCATAACATTAAAATCACAGACAGGTGAAGTGAATAACATTGATTATCTCGTCACCTGGCACATGTCAAGGGGTGGGAACAAGTGAACAAGCAAGTGAACAGTCAGTTCTCGAAGCTGATGCGTTGGAAGCAGGAAAAATGGGCAAGAGTAAGGATCTGAGTGACTTTGACAAGGTCCAAATTGTGACGACTAGACATCTGGGTCAGAGCATCTCTAAAACAGCAGGTCTTGTGGAGTGTTCTCAGTATGCAGTGGTTAGTGCCTACCAAAAGTGGTCCGTCTGGTCTGATCCCACAGAAGAGTTACTGTAGCACAAATTGCTGAAAAAGTTAATGCTGGCTATGATAGAAAGGTGTCAGAACACACAGTGCATCGCAGCTTGCTGTGTATGGGCCTGCATAGCCGCAGACCAGTCCGAGTGCCCATGCTGACCCCTGTCCACCACCGAAAGCACCTACAATGGGCACATGAGCATCAGACCTGGACCATGGAGCAATGGAAGAAGGTGACGAATCAAGTTTTCTTTTATATCATGTGGATGGCTGGGTGCGTGTGTGTGTCGCTTACCTGGGGAAGAGATGGCACCAGGATGCACTATGGGAAGAAGGCAAGCTGGCAGAGGCAGTGTGATGCTCTGGGCAATGTTCTGCTGGGAAACCTTGGGTCCTGGCATTCATGATCCTTCATGGCAATGATATTCCCTAATGGCAGTGGCCTCTTTCAGCAGGATAATGCGCCCTGCCACACTGCAAAAAACATTCAGGAATGGTTTGAGGAACATGACAAAAAATTTAAGGTGTTGACTTGGCCTTCAAATTCCCCAGATCTCAATCCGATTGAGCTTCTGTGGGATGTGCTGGACAAACACAGCTTGGTGCCAGATACCACAGCACACCTTCAGAGGTCTTGAGGAGCCCATGCCTCGACGGGTCAGAGCTGTTTTGGCGGCACAAGGGGCATGTTGTTTTAATATTATGGCTGATTGGTGAAAAAAAATATATATATATATATATATATATATATATATATATATATATGTATACAAACACACATATATATATATTGCTTTTAAATGGATTTAATTGATTTAATAAATAAAAAGGTAATCCTTTCAGTCAGGGAATTGAATTTCTCTTGCATGTCTGTTTTTTTTTTTATAATATATAATTTATCTGTGTGAACCTGGTGGCTTATGAGAAAATGATTACACTGAAATCCTCAATGTCAGGGGCATTTCATTTTTCCCCCCATTTTCTTTGCGTCCACTTGCATCTTTCCATGCTCTTGTTTTACTCTCTGTATTGACTTACTACTCCACCTTGTCTAGCTTGACCTTCTATTATAAGTTGCTTAGAAACCCGGGAGAAAAGATTGAGATGCTTCATCCAAGCCTTTGTATCTCGTCTCTTTCATGCTGTTTTTGTCAGCCTCTATCCTGCCATGCAAGGGCGCCATAATAGCGGAACGGCTCCTCGTTTTCATTGTAAGAACCCATCCCACTGGTGTGTCACCTCAGCTCGCAGACTTTTAATTTATTTTCCACTTCACATCTCTCTTCTTCTTCTTCTTCTTCCTCTTCTTCTTCTTTTTTTGGAGCTTTTACCTTTTTTTGCATGTATTAAATGAACACAGGGACACCACAGATGTAGATTTTAACCATGCTTTTATAGATCAGACCCTTCCCCACTCATATATGCACCTCTAATAAAGGGAAAAAAGCCTGCATCCAGAGTGACAAACAGCATGTGGAGTCAACAATCATGTTTTGATTTGCACCTGTTGTGGTGTTAGCGAGAGGAGAAGAACATGATCTTTCTCTCATTAATGAGCTCCGTTTGTTGAATGGCTCCTCCGGTCGGTGCCGTCTTTTTCATCCTGCGGTCTGCCCTGCCTTTTGTGCTCACCTCCCAGCTCACCTAAAGGAGATAGCATTATACGGACATTCAATTAAAGTCTTTGGGGACAGAAAAAAAAATGTTAGGCGGAGGACCGAGAAGAAAGCCAGGAAGAAAGGCTTATTCTTCCAGGCCTGGAAATGATTCTTAATTAGGAGATATGTTTAGATGTTTAATGAAGGAGATGCTAAGGATAACAGCATCAAGGCAGCGCTTAACAAACACTCAGGTTATCCCGAAAGGAGCAAAGCTAAAATGTGAGAAATGTTTTTCAAATGGTGTATTTAAGGCTGCATAATTACGGCTTTTAGAGCGGCCAGGACGGGTGACTCTGACACGCCGAATACCTGGGCACGCGGGGCTAAGCTCGGCCCAGAGAGCCGGAATTCCCTCTTTCATTCCCGTCACGGTATCAAAGTACTCATGAATGATTTGTGCCTTAATGAGGCTGATAAGTTAATTAATATAAATTCCAGTCATAATGAGATCATTAGTAAATCTTTAGATCCGTCTAATCAGGTTGCCTGCGTCACAGCACTAATGATTTTGACAGTCATGTAGTCATGGGCTACTTTCTTATTGCAATGGTGGAAATTAGGCTTAAAGGAAAAACTTTTAATATGTTTCTATTGAAATACTCATTATTCCTGTGAGAAGTTAGTGCTTGTGTGTTGTCCCGATGTCACAGGAGGACATTGTTGTTGTTAGCGCAGATACAATGGCGTTTATTAAGAGAAAAAAATTTCACTGATCTCAAACATAAGGGATAATGTCAAGGTTTTATGGCTAGCTCCAAAAAACAAAAGAGCAAGACCACTGGAGAAATCCAGTGTAGAAGGAGTGGTGATGTTGGTGCTAACATTGGACTCAAAGTCCCAGAATGCAATGTAGCTATATGACAGAGTTGCAATAATTTACGGCAGCTTGGCTAGTTAGCGATCTACACAATGATGAGCGCTTCATTAGCATAAATGTTGTTATATTATAATTATAATAATATCTTTTGCTAATAAGGAATGGTCACAATGGTTCAGGCTAAACTTCAGGTCTGCAGCTTGGTATGATTTAAGTGAGGGCCCAATTAGGATTTCACTTAAGGCCCCAAAAGATTCAGAACCAGCCCTGTTTTCTTCATTTTCACCATTTTCTTTTGCTTTTAACAACGTGAACATAAAACATGTTTTCTTGCACACCCCATTGTTGCTTGCATACTATACAAAGCAGTCCAACATTATACTAAAATACAGAAAATACAGAAAACTGCATGAGGTCCGCCATCTTGGAATTGTCGATCTCACATGGCATCCATGTCATGTGATCTCCACAAACAGCATTTTCAGATTTATGGCATTTCAGACCTCCGGAGGCCTAGCATAATCGTGGAAGTTAGCCACATCCATTGAGTATGGCGTGTTAGTTTCATGTCATGTTTTATTTTATATTACAGACTCAAAAACTTGTGCCATCATCAGTTCACCATCATCTCCGCCCTTTCATTATAATAAAATACAGAAAATACAGAAAACAGCATCAGGATGACATCCGCCATCTTGGAATTGTGGCGATCACATGTCAGACATGTCATGTGATCTCCACAAAACAGTGTTTCCGGATTTATCCACTTGATTTGAGATGCGATTTCCTTTACAGAAAAGTCACATGGACTTCAAATGTGAAAAATCACATGGTTATTATTGCTCCCGTGATGTCACCTGAACTCACGTGTGAAACGTCATGTTGAAATGCACCTTAGCATGTTTTTTCAGATGTTATTACTCACATGATCACATGTGAAATGGATATTTTATCATTTTTCTGTAAGGGTTCGGTGGCTGAAAATGTTGTTTTAGTCCGGAAGGAAAGGCAAAACAGAGAAGAAAAGATGTTCACAAATTTTACATGATTTAATGTACTTGATCTAGTGTACATGATTTAATTATACTTATTATAAATATAATTTAGATTTGTAAATTTCTTTATACTGTGAAGGTCAACACAGATAGATGAGATATTTAGCACAAGAACCTTCAGTCAATTTTATTTGTTCTACTGGAACAACAAGCACACATACGCATTCCCTCTCTTTATATCCTTCACATACACACACGCTGAGCTGTTTGCCCCCTGGTGCTTTTGAGCGGTTTCGTTTCTTCGTTTTCTTTTTCAGCTGTCCTACTAGAGTTTCAGAGCCGTTTCTAACTTGGTGCCTGTCCCTGCAGCGTGGAGGCGCGGCCACATGACCGTTGATTCATGGGGACGCCCATAGAGCTGTCATTTCCAGGGCAGGTGTCGAGAAACTGGCCGGGCGCCTGAGCAAAGAAAAAGATTCTGACCTCATCCTGAAATACTGCAAGATGATGGCCCGCCGGTCACAGGACCCAAGGTAGTGACATAAAAGGGCTTTTCTAGGTACAGAAATGAAACCTGATCAAGTCCAAGCAGAAGTCGCAGCCATGCTGGAGTCTTACGAAGGGCATCGTGAATGACAGAGAAGGCGGTCATCTGTACGGCTTTGTTTTCAGCAGTTCATTCACACTGTGTGTTTATTTAGCTAGCTGGAATAAAGATACAAATGAACCTGATGAAAATGAGAACAAATATACAGTAAATGAGCATCTTTCAATGATAAAAAGATAATACATTTCATTTTTGGCATCTCCATCAGATTATTATTTCATAACAAATATCTTAAAGTGGAATATTTAGAATTTTTGTTTCTGCACCAACCACAACAGCACTACTAAGAAAAGCACACAAAATGGTGTGAAGAAGTGAGAAGTGTGGCTGGGGCTGATTTCTGTCTAACCCAGACTGTAGATTCATGCAGCCTGTCAGTGACAGGCATGTCAGGTGATTACACAGACGAACACGCCCCCTAGATTTGATTTCAGTTAGCACTGATATTTTACACACACATCTATAATAAGTCATAAGTGGAAATACAGTCGCAGGTGTGATGAACGTGAACAAGGTGGATAATTGACTCTAAATTGCTCTCTTTTTTTTTTTGTAAAATGAATTTGGAGGAGAAACTAAAAGTAGATAGACTAAACACACACTGTGCAATCAAATCAAATACAAATGACACAAATTACTTTTGGTTTGAAAGTGATTTTTGGTTTGAATGAAAGAGTTACAACCTTTAGCAAGCTAAACATTTTTTTGTTGCTGTTGTGTGTGTGTGTGTGTAATAGTTTGCTCTAAATCATTCTTATTATGCCGTCAATGAGACCAACCTAATAGTTTGATTGTTAAGAGGCTGACAGATTAGATTTCACATCCTTAATGATGATGTAACTTCAGTAACTTCAGTAACTTCCAGTAGTTTCTTGCTCTATAAAGCTAAATTCCATTAAAATTCCAGCTTTCACTGCATGTGTCTTATTTTATTGAGATGCTACATTCAGGAATTCTTGTCATGCAGAATCCGATCTGGCTTAAGCACGCACAAGTGCATTGTGGGGTTTTTTGTTTGCTTGTTTCATTTTGTTTTTTTTTTTCTGTGAGCGGAACCAAACTATTACACTCTTGGTGCTCAGCGTCTGAGGTGCTACACCGTAAGTGGGTAAATTCCTCAGGTTTGTTAAGTAATTTGGTCCATGATATTTCCACCATGATTATAGCTTTTGGCTCCGTGCCCTGAGCCGAGCCACCAGGCCTCCATGTGGGAACAGTTAACTGAAACAAGGAGAGGGAACGAAGAGACCACACAAGGCAGCGCTCAGGACACCAAATCACCTTTGCGAATTAACTGCACGCCACATCCTGGAAAATTTTAATCATGGGAGCTCACTGGTATGATCCCTCTCGGTCACTGTATATCCTCACACACACACACACACACACAAAGACACTCACACACCACGCATACACACCCCGAGGTCCGGCTGAAGGCACAGAGGTTTAAGCGCAAGATTCTCAAGATTCCCCGCAACATAGCAGCGATGCTTTAGAGAGTTTCTGGAGCTTGTTATGGAAGATGCCTGGGATGGTTCCTCGAGTGTATATTTTCATTTAGTCTGAATGCCTGGCACACTCTCATCATAAACAGAAGCCTAGGTAGGCATAGATAGAATAGTTGCTTCGCACTCTATGTGATGAAAGAAACCATTCATTAACTTAGCTCATTTACATAGCTGAGGGGCAATTTCAGGGGCCCGCACCAATTAATGCAACGTGGCTGGAGATCCGTCTTCAGAGCCAACGAGAGATCTACTCTCATCTGTGGGACCAGATCCTGGATAAAAAGCTGAATGTATTGCAATATTTTACTGATTATCCTCCCAACTATTAAATACATACTCAATTCTAAGCTCTTCTTCCTATGAAACCTTCAATAAATTACATTATGTAAGGATTAAAACAGTTGGTGACATGCAGTTATAGGAAAATGATCAGCAATGGGATGATGGGATGAAGCGGTGTTACTGTTACCACCCTGAAGTTGATTATTTTCCTAAAACAGCATGCCCTGAAGCATTTTATTCCTCTTATACAACAGCCAACCACAACCACAGAATCTTACAAAAGCACTTTATATTAACATTTCTACATGAGTATAGAAACATGGCCATTATTTTTGTTGCGCATTGTCAGAGACTCCCTAAAGCCCGGTCTCGCTGTCAAAGCGCATATCGCCTTGCATCCAGCTTGTGTATGCCATTCTCACCGCGTCTGTCATGCACCTTGTTTCCAAGTATGGTCACTATGAGCGAGCTGTCACTGGGGGCCTTTGTGCAAAATTAATGGCTGACAGAGAAGGGCAAAAAAGTCAGGACAGCTGCCTCTGTCACCACCCGGGAGAGGGGCCACTCCACCTCCTCCACCAACCTCAACTCAGCCACCCTAAACATGTCTTTCTGCTCATCGGATTTTGCTGTCAGCGACTCTTTGTAATAATTTCATTTTATTTTATTTATTGGTGTTCATGGCACCACCACCACACCACATGGCACCAGCACACACACTTTAGCTCCTGTTCCTATTCACGAGTCCCATTCTGTATTTTTGGGAGCCTTTTGGAGCAGCGTGTAAAGTGAGATGTCTGTCCAGCAGAGATGCCTTCACTCCACCCAAATGGCCTTTCACATTCAGCAATCCGTGGCGGCGGTGAAGAGACATGCGAAAAGAGACCGGCCTGTTCGGTGGACGATTTACCACATCTGTCCACACTGAGCCCTATAAATACACCACAAGTGTGACCTGAAGAAATGAGACCAGGCTGAAATTCCAAGCCGTTCAGGATTTCCTTCTTTTCAGCACTCATATACCTTTTCTCGAGCCATTATCTGTTTTTTGTTTCTTCTGTAACCGAATGCATAGACACTTTCTCACGATCTCTGTTAAAGCCGGTTTGTGGCTGTTTGTCAAACATTTTGTCAATGTCATTCAGCGTGCTCGGAATTACACTTCACTGCATACGTGTTCTTTCGTATCAGCACTCAACGGCACACGTGTGGTGGGTCTTTATGGCCAGAACAAATCGCTTTCAGAAGGGAGATGTGCTGTTTCACAGCTTTAATGGTCCTGCATAATAGAGGTGTTGAAATGAGTATCTCAATGGAAGGTTCAGAAAGCAAGGACGTGCCCATTTAATGTGTACCGTCTTGTGAGGACACTCAAAGCACATTTATATTCTGTCATATTGTCTACTGTACATGACAGACCTGCCTTATTGGCACAAAGACCTCAGTGTTGACATTTAAGACTGAACGCTTTTGATTATTTAATATGACATTGCCGTGATAAACACAGATTCTCCGCTATATTGCCCTTCGGTATTTTTCAGGGTATGAGGACAGATCTTTTGAATCTTTCTGAAAGAGTAAAGCAGATGACATTTACAGATTTTTTGATGAACCATACTGACTTATCTTTGCAATGTTAACACAATTTTAACAATAAACCACTCAAAAGACTGAGCTTCCCCTCATCCCATTCGACTCCAAGCAGTTATCCAAGCATCTATTCTCACCATTCTACACCTTTTCATTGCATTTTTAATGAATTTTTAATGACAGTTTTAATGAATTATTTTAACTCATCTATTATTTTACTGCTCACTACATGTACGTTTTGTTTCTTTTTTTAAAAAATTCTTTTTACTTTCCTACTGTTCTGTTGACTGGCTGTGTTCGTTAATGTGACAGGAAAATGCCTACTGAGAAAAAAAAAACATACCATAAATATAGTTTTCTAACATTTGCTTACATTATTTTTCTAATTTTTAATTTCTAATTGTATGTAATGGTTTCCATTAAACATTGCTGTGATCAGGATTCTTCCATTATTGTTTTATTCTAACAACAACAACAAAAAAACACTTCTGTCTACATAACCATTAATATTACTGTATTTATTGAATTCTCGATTCTGATTGGTCAGAAGGTGTTGATTAATTTTCTACAACAACAGGCCTCTATTAATGCGCTCATTCAAATACGTTATCGTTTTTATAGTAACAGAGAATTGTATCAGGGACGGTCGACAGAAATGGATTTTAAAAACGTGCATAACTGTGGATTTGGTGAAGTTTTTGGTATATTCGGTATATTGGTATATAAATAATTATATATTATTTATGGAAGGAGTCTCCAATGTCAGAGTAATGTTTTCAGAGACAAGGTTGTCTTAAGGAGAAACAGCTTTGCACTTTCCATTCTAATTAACTTCAAGAGAGAGGAGAAAGAGAGGCTGGTGAGGGAACGACTGTTTATAGCTGCTATAATGTAAGTGATAACAGGAGTTAACTTGTTTTGTGGATGTTCCATGTCATTAAATGTGATAATAAATGGATTAAAATGTATAATGTGCTGTTTGTAATGTAATGTTTGTCAATTTGTTGCGATATAAGAGGAATAAAAAACTTAAGGATGTGCTTCAGGGTGGTAACAGTATCTATAACAGAATGCCCCTCAGTGTTTCATTCCTTACATAGCCATCCTTTAGTTCACCACCTAGCTTGTTTTAACAGTAATGTCCAGAATGGTGTGGTCATTGAAGAATGTAACAGGATTTCATAACTGGGGTTGAACTGACAGTTAGCAAATATCCACCTTTATTTAACGACTTTGCAAGTCTTCATTGAGTATCTTCCCCCTTCTCCAGCCCCCTCCACTCCTCCTTTACTTCATCAGCTCCCACAAAGCTGTCAATCCCCCCTTCAGCTGTCCCCCAGATCACAGCGCAGGCTGCTGATGGATGGCACATGACCATGACACCAGCCTGCTCGCCTTTGTTGGAAGTAAGCATGTGTTGTTACAAGTGGCCTGCCCTAATTTTAACCGCTAATGGGCTTCGGCCCTGCCTGGATCCAGGTCCTTGCCAGAAATAGGCCAGTCATGTGTTTGACAAGGAGTCAGGGTATCCTTCGAAGACATATTTGAAAGGAAATGGTGTCTTTTTTTTTTTTTTTTGCTAAAATGTGGCATTCCTCTGTGGTTTCTACCCTTCAGTGTCCTAGTCTCTGCCTTTAAACTCGCAAACTCTAGTGCCATCCTCAGCTGGGGTTATAAATGAACCTTGGCCATAGCAGCAGCACAGGAAGGAATGACCTCAGTGTATCAGATGGCAGGTGACGTGTGGTTGTTGACACTGAGAGCGATCGGTTGCCCGCCTTGTTTGTCACTAAACCCCTATGGCTATGGCATTACAGATGGTAAATAGACATGTTGATGAGGTTTACATTCGGAAGGATGTTTATTAAAGAGTGCTTTACATGCACTCTTTACACTCCCAATATATTATTCATAACGCAGTGTTTCTCTACTGTGGTCTGTGTGTGCAAAATAAATTTCAAGACATGACAGAAAAACACAACTGCAAATCAGAAAACATGACAGCAAAGCCAAAAACATGACAGCAAAAGCAAAAACACAAAATAAAATCCAAAATCACAACAAATCAGAAAACAAAACCAAAAACACAAAAGCAAATCAGAAAACACACCAGCAAAGCCAAAAATTTTTCAACAAAAGCAAAAACATGACAGCAAAACCAGAAACACAACAGGAAATCAGAAATCATGACAGCAAAGCCAAAAACATGACAGCAAAAGCAAAAACACAAAAGAAAATCCAAAATCACAACAGCAAATCAGAAAACAAATCCAAAAACACAAAAGCAAATCAGAAAACACACAAGCAATGCCAAAAATGTTTCAACAAAACCAGAAACACAACAGCAAATCAGAAATCATGGCAGCAAAACCACAAACAAAAAAGCAAAACTAAAAACACAACAGTAAACCCAAAAACACAAACGCAAACCAAAAACACAACAGCAAAACCACAAACAACAAAGCAAACCCAAAAACATGACAGCAAATCAGAAAACGCAACAGCAAACCAGAAAACATGCCACCAAAACCACAAACACAACAGTATAATCAAAAAACGCAACAGTAAATACGACAGCAAAACCACAAACAACAAAGCAAACCAAAAACATGACAGCGAATCAGAAAACATGACAGCAAAACCAAAAACACAAAAATAAAATAAAATAACACAACAGTAAACCCAAAAACGCAACAGCAAACCAGAAAACAACAAAAACAGTAAAATTAAAAAAAAAAAAATTACAGTAAAACCAAAAATGCGACAGCAAATTTTAAAAAGACAGCAAAACCAAAAACGCAGCAGCAAACCACAAAACATACCAACAAAACCAAAAAAACACAACAGAAAAAAAAAAAAAAAAAGACAGTAAAGCCAAAAATATGACGGCAAATTAAAAAAAAGACAGCAAAACCAAAAATACAAAAGTAAAACAAAAATCACCACAGTAAAACCAAAGAACAAAACAGTAAAACCAAAAACACGACAGTAAAATTTGGAAAATTCAACTGCAAATTCGGGAAATGACTCCAAACAGAAAGGGTAAGTTCTTATTAAACATCACGTGCTCATTGCTTGCTGTATCGGACACGGCGTGTGACTATCACAGGGAAAAAGAATTGCACTTTTTTAGTCTGTTATCTACTTATCTAGTGTAGTAAACTAACCCAGTGTTCATGTGAACTTGAAACATGAATATTCAAAACCAGATGACAAATATTGAGTAGGTTAAGCAGATTTTTATCTTATTTGTCAATATCTCATCTCATCTCCACTACACTTCACTACTAATTCCCACTACAATCACAAAGTATAAACACCTCTGTCCTAAAGACTTTCTCGTGGTGGGAAATTTACTGTTACAGCTTTGTCCCAAAGTATTAACACTGGAGACTCCTTCCAAAAATGGCAAATACACGTCTCCTCACAGAAATTTTCACTGTATCAATGATTACAAGCATTTTTTAACAATACACTTATGCTGAGCATCCACTACACAAGTCCCTGTGTAATTTGTTACGAGAAACTATAACCTACTAGAACAACCACATTACATTTTTTTTTTTTTTTTTTTTTTTACAGTTGCATGCACACATTTCTCAATACGTTTTCAAAACTCTTCACACAGTTGGCTTTACCAGCATGCAGCTCAACATAGCAGTTTACCTCACATCCAAAATGCACTAAAACTACCGAAACATTTCATACGCACCTCAAAACCATCTCAATCTACCAGAACACTAGCAAAGTCTTCTTTCTCCACAGGAACACTTTATCATTCAGAATCAGAATCAGAAAGAGCTTTTATTGCCAAGTGTGCTCACACACACAAGGAATATGACTTGGTATGAAGCTCCCAGAACACACCTACCAATAAGACAGTGAGACATATAATAATAAAAATGACAAATAATAATAATATGAGAAAATATATATATATATATATATATATATATATATATATATATATATATATATATATATATATATATGTATGTATGTATGTATACACACTGTGCAGTAGACACAATAGGCTTAACAATAGGCTTAAACGGAATAGATATATGTACAGATATGATATAATACAGCTATGTGCATGGTGAAGGCAATGGCAGAAGCATTAAGGATATGTGTACAGGTGATATAGTAAAAGAATGAATTTACATATTGCACAAAACAGTTGTATCTACAGAGAGGTATTACACTACATAATGACCTGAAAAACACTAACCTCAGGTAATATTCCTCATTTCGTTTTTGATTTTTATACATAAACCAACATTCTATTACAAAACAAGAACATAGTACCTTTTTATAGAACGTACTATAAAAATGCCACAATATACAGTATTTCAGTGTCATTTATGATGTAAATTTTTCAGGGAGAAAATCTAAAGTACAAAAAAATTGAAACCATGGAAATTCCAAGAAAATAACAAAAATTTGTAGATTTGCTGTGCACACATAGACACACATACACATGTGAGATATCACACATCACCAAGCACTAAAGATATCCATTTCATGTTCAGCACAATAAAAGTCATGCACTGAATTGCTTCAGATGAGTGCATCATTCACACATTCACACATATGGCTTGTATGTTGTGATAGCTCAGTTGTTAATGCATCAGGCTATTGTGCAGAAGGTTGTGAGTTCAAATCCTAGCATCACAAAGCAGATTGTTATCCTTTAAGTGCTCTGTATCCTGTTGCTTTGGATAGTAGTGTCAGGTAAAGGTGAGAAGACAGATAGATAGATAGTAACTAAATAAAAAAGAAAATACTTGAGTAAGGCTAAATGTGATTATCTGTTTGTTTGACTTTTTTAGAATTTGGGATTTTTTAAAATTTGTTATGAAAAAGTAGCACTTTGTCAGTTTTCGAGCTTACGGTATATTAATTAGTTTTGAAAACAGCATGTAAACATGAAAAATGAGCTGTAGATACACAGAGTTTTGTTGAAGGTTGAGTGTGAGTGAGAAAAGAATTCATGGATGTGGAAAGCAGAGGTTATTCAATGCTTTTTGTGTTAAAGCAATGAAAAGACCACTCTGGTGCTAACTAGGAGAACGGTTTTGAAAATGTAAACACAGTATTAATAAATACATGTAACTAATTGTAAAAAAAAAAAAAAAAAAAAAAAGTAATATCAAATGTGATTTATAGCTACTACTGTCAGATCTGCTGTTATAGAAAATAACATCAGACCAAATTAACACCGTCTGACCAATCAGAATAGAGAATTTAACAGTGCGGTGATGTGTCGTTTATCCACTGTAAGATATAGCAGGATGCAAATAAATACACTCCTGGTGACAAAGTATCTATTTATTGAAAGAACATAAGCTGCTTTTTGTTATTTCTTCTAATGTTCTTATAGACATGATTCATTAAATGGTTCTGTGTTGTCAGTCATGTCAAATCACCTCGATTGAACATTGTGCAG
This sequence comes from Pangasianodon gigas, assembly GCA_022758105.1. Taxonomy (NCBI): domain Eukaryota; kingdom Metazoa; phylum Chordata; class Actinopteri; order Siluriformes; family Pangasiidae; genus Pangasianodon; species Pangasianodon gigas. The sequence continues at coordinate 16,220,628 of CM040472.1, read as the reverse complement.
GACTAAAAGTATCATTCTTACCCAAACATATTAACGTCTCTATTAACACCTCTATCACTGCGACATCCAGCAGCATATCAGTCTCTAGACCTTCAAGGTCTTCCAAGAGTGAAGTACATATGCTTATTCAAAAAACAGTTTAAATGGCTGGCCTTGCTATTCTCAGCAGTAAGAATAAATTTTTTAAAAATGGAAATCGCATTTAAACACAGACAATGGCACTTTTATTTTCAGATTTCATATTAAATAGCCTGGTGGAAATAAAATAATAATAATAATAATAATAATAATAATAATAATAATAACAGCATGTACTGGATAGCAAGAGAAAATCAAATTCTATAATTAAACACTAGATGCCAATAGAATAGTGATTAAAGATTAAAACCTTTATGTCTCACATTTGGCACATATTTATATTACAGTTTTTCCCAACTGTTTACACACTAAAATTGGAACCTGAAACGCAATCACAGAAACCTGAAACTCATGTATCAAATCCATAAACCAAGTCTGCAACATTGCAAGCACAGTTCCTGCATTACACTCACTTTTCAATTCTATATCATACTTTTTGCAGAACACTACACACAGTTCTCTACATTAGGCACAACATTCAAAATTAAAATCTCTTTAGTCCCTTTGGAAAGCAATGCCAATCACAATGCCAAGCTCTATACACCAATTGGCAACACCCACTCCTCACAGGTGTGAAAAGTAGTTAGTTTTAGCACTATAAAAGGCCACAGATGACCTCTCCTGTTTTGGAAAGTGGAAGTCAATGGTGAAGCAAGAGCTAGAGGTGAAGGAGTGAGAGTAAGATGAGGAAGAGATGGATGAGGATGAGGAAGGACAGTTGTCCTTCCTCAGATGAGATCAGGGCCACATTGGTTGATCATGTGCTCAACCATGGAGTGAGTATGAGGGAGGCTGGGCAGAGAGTTCAGCCCAACCTGAGCTGCTACATGGTTGCATCTATCATCTGTACATTCAGAAATGAAAACCAGAAAGTTACCTACCACCTACACTATTCTCTTTATGTATGTATACTGTAGTATACTGTAGTCCGACATATCAGTAGGCCTATGTTACTCAGTGATTGTTGGCCAATGTTACAGTAATGTCATTTCATATTGAAAGAAAATAGATTATTTTAGCTTACTGTAGCCAATCATATCATATTTGTGGATCTTCTACAGAACCGAGAGATGACCAGGCCACATTGGAAGACACCGGCTGTTCACGCCAGAACAAGAGACCGCTATTGTGAACATGATGATGGCAAACAATACCAATAGACTATGAGAAATCCAGAACCACATAATTGCAGACAACACAATATTCAATAATATTCACCAGGTGGGCTTGGTGTATAATCTACATTACCATGTATTACAGCGCAACCGAATCCGGATGAAACAGGTCTACATTTGAGCAAAACTCCGAGAGGGTTAAAAGACAGAGCTATGAATATGTGCAAGTAAGCACTATACTGTGAATTGACTATCATATCAGCACTGTATAGATACTTTACAGTATTGTAATCCAGTGTATTGTGCCTCACCATATTGACTGCTCTAGGTCTATTTCACATATTGTCTTGCTGTCTGTTTCAGAGAGTCTTGGAGCTGGATGCTGCAGCAATTCAGCGTTTGTATTTACATTGATGAGGCTGGCTTCAACCTAGCCAGAAGAAGGGGACGGGGACGAAACACTATTGGGCACCGTGCCATTGTGAATGTCCATGGGCAGCATGGAGGGAATATCACCATGTGCGCAGCCATTAGGCAGCAAGGCGTCCCTCCACCACCATGCCAACCTTGGTCCCTACAACACCGCCCTTCTTAGCACATTCCTGGACACACTACATGGCCTCCTCATTCCAGCCGAGCAGACGAGTGGACCAGAGCAGCCCAGGTATGTTGTCATCTGGGACAACGTGAGTTTCCACTGGGCTGCTCTGGTCCACAACTGGTTCATTGACTGCCCACAGTTTATTGTTCTATACCTCCTACCATATTCCCCATTCCTAAATCCAATTGAAGAGTTTTTTCGGCATGGCGCTGGAAGGTGTATGACTGCCATCCCCTTGCACGCATGCCTCTTCTACAGGCAATGGAGGATGCATGTGGTGAAATTGATGTGGGAGCTTTTGGCGGCTGGATCCGACAATCCAGAAGATTCTTTCCCTGCTGTTTGGCCAGGGAGAACATCACTTGTGATATAGAAGAGGTGCTGTGGCCAGACCAAAATGGGAGGCACGATGCAGCCTAATTTCATTTTCCTTACATTTTTCATGTGTTTTTGTCTTTTTGTATTCAGAATTTTGAAAGAATTTTTCATTCTTTCATTTTCTATTTTTGTTTATCTTACTTACCTTATGTTTAATCTTACTTATACTTATTTATCTTACTGAATGTTTTTCCTGGTTTTCTCCTGTTCGGTATGGAAAGTGTTACATACAAGTGTTCAAAAATACTGCACAATGTACTGTACAATGTTTTTGTTACTGTATTGCATTTGTGTGTTTATTTATGTAAATTTGAGTAGGTATACATTACTGTAACAACCAGCTACAATGTAACACTGGCAATGCAAAAGGCATTAACCTAATGATGGGATATTCATAGTAGTGTTTTGTGTTGAGCACATGAGTGTGTTGCTGGTTGGTAGACATATCTGTTCATATTACATGTGTGTGCCATTTTGGTGCAAAAAAACATTTTGGAAAGAGATAAAAATACTTTTGATTGCAGTGTTTGCTTTTGCTACAGATTTGCAAAGTTTTGCATTTTGTGTTTGTGGTTTTGTGTTTAGAGTTTTGGGACAATAGGCCAAAGATTCAGCAAAAGTAGGTAGACACCTGCAAAAAACTATAAACCTGAGAGCCAATCAGTTTCCAATTTGGTGGCCATGAAACATGCAAAGTTTCTTTATGTAAGAAACAAAATTTAGAGACATTTTTTATTCCTCCTAAATTTAGTAAATCAACCGAAATACATTTTTTGACCGCTTTTTTGTGGAAGATTTTAAATACACTATCAAACGTAACTAATTAGGCTAATACCACAGTGTATTTCTCCATTTAACTGATTTCTCAATTCTGATTGGTCAGAAGGTGTTGATTAATTTTCTTTAACAGCAGCTCTGACACTAGTACACCTGCAAATCACAGCTATATATTAATGTGCTCGTTCAAATACATTATTGTTTCTATAGTAACAGCTCACACAGGGAGTTTTCATGGCAAATGCTCTATGTTAATTTGGTGAAGTTTTCTGTAAGGTGTTTATTTAACATTTATGGAAGGAGTCTCCAGTGTCAGCACTTTGTAACAGTCAGAGATAAAGCTGTAAATTTTCCCACAAGGCAAAGTCTTCAGGATAGATAAGGAAAAGAGAGAGGGAAAAAAAGAGAGGTTGGTGATGGAACAACTGTTTATAGCTGCTATTTATAACATAAGTGAGAACAGGAACATGTTTGCTTGATACAGAAACGTAACTAAAATGGATAAAAAGTGTGTGTGTCATTCTTGAATAAATAATTTAACTTGCTGTGGTATGTGCGCATGTTAAGGTCAATGGTTTTAAATTTGTTTTTTCTCTCATTCCGGCAATTTTAATAAAATATTTATGTATCTGGTGTGGATTTAAACATTCTTGAAGAAAAATTAAATCACATCCAATAAACAAATGTGGATCAAATCCCTTTTTTTTTGGCAGGTATGTTAAACTGCACCATGCAAGTGAAGGACATTTTATTCTTTTAACAGCAGGTGGGCCAACACACATGATTCACTGGTTTATAATGAATCCCCACACACACCGTTGTGTAAGTTCAGCCTCTACATCAAATGACACTTTCGCCTCTTCGTAAAGTAAACTGCTCTTTATGAAGGATTAATCTCAGGGTTGTCATGACTCACGGCCATCACCGAAATCTGAAGATGTGTTTTTAGCAGGTGGGTTTGTAAGATTAGTTTGACCTTTTATAAGGCTAGAAATGGTGCAACATACACAATGGAGACAGGCACAACCGTGTAATAGACAACACAATATCTAACACAATGGTTTATAATACTGCAACACCTGACAGAAGAAGAGAAAAGAGGTTGTCTCTGCACTCGCTGACCTTGATACCAAAAATCCTATCTTTAAACTGCTTCTTCATGTGTGTGGCAGGATGGAACTGAGGTTCACCTGTGTGTATGTCGCAAAGGAAAATACTTTAAGTTCATCCTCTTTTTTCTCTTCCTTGGCAAGCAAGGGGTTTGATTGTGTAAAAAAAGTCAATTCTGGCAATCACTGGAAAGCACGATTACTCTTATACTCCTCCCACCCCAACCACTGGTAGCCTGTGCTTCACAGATAGATCTAGCCTTTTATTTTATTCTTATTTATTCTAAGAAAAAACTTATATAATTTTTATTTTTTAATATACATACATTAAAATTATTGGAGTAATGCAATTCCAATATCTGTATCTGTTTAATGCTCCAAATATCTGTATCTGTATCAGTATTCGGATTTAAACCCGATGTAGGTGTGGCATAATTCGCAGAGGATTTTTGTTTCTTTGTTTTTTTAAAACCCTATCAGAATGGAGTACGAATTCTGGTCTCAACTAGACACATCCCTCTCATGCAGTTATTATTTTTGTTTGTACCTGCTTGCAATATTTTCTAACAAATTTAGCTGGTTCAATTATTTCTCAAAATATAATCTAGTAGCCTCATTTAAACCACTATGGCTCTGACCAGGCAGTTACTAAGGATGAATGCTGTAAAAGCATTGTGCAGCTGGTCCCTCAGACTTCATATCTGACCACTCCTTCACATCCACGATAAAGTAAAAACATGCAACTTGTGACTTGCGGCTTTTTGGCTGCATCCCACAGGATCACAGTCTCAGTACGCACCTCTAGTCTCAATTCTCCAATTTCCAAATAATGTGTTCATATTCTTTTACATTATTAGTCACAATTACTGGATAAAAATGTCCTTGTGGTTGTTTATCTTAATATAACTTCAATGTGGGAGAAATTTAACCTTTAACTGAAGTAAATATATTGTAAAAAATAAAACAAATCCATGTGTCACAATTATTGGCACCCCTGCATTTAGTATGTTGTGCAACCTCTCTTTGACAACATAACATCACTGATTCCTCTCTCATACATGCTGAGTAATCAATCTGAGAGCACTCATTAGAGAAGCTCTCCCCATCCTCCAGGGCCCCATGACCTCACTGGTGGACCCTCATCTTCAACTCACCACACTGGTGAGTAGCTCAGATGACTGAGATGGTCATGACAAAAGCTTGATTCTGTTGGCAGTGAACCATTTTTGTGTGGACCTGGATGCGTGTTTTGGATCATTGTCCTGCTAGAAGATCCAACCTTGACACAGTTGTAACTTCTTGGTAGAGGAAGCCAGATTTTCATGTTAAATCTTCAAGTCTTTCTTAGAGTCCATGATGCCATGTATAATAAAAAGAAGAAGTTCCCAGAGTGTTTGGAGGAAAAAACAGCTCCACAATATCACAGAACCTCCATCATACTTACATACAGAGGGGATTTTTCTTTTCTGTACAGCCATCCTTCTTTTAATACCAAACACACCTTGGGTGTTTGTTGTCCATAAGCTCTATATTTTTGTCTCAACTATAAAGTCATGTTTCAGTACTGTCTAGTGAACTCCATGCACTTTATTCTGGCATGCCTACCAAATAAATAAATAAATAAATAGGTTGTGTCTAATTGTAGATTTGGACACATGTTAACCCCCAAAAATCATGATTCTTGGACAAAATTTTGCCTCTCTGACCATCCTCTCCACTGTGTATGGGGAAAAATAAACTTGCTGGCAGGTTCATTACTCTTTTTTAACTTAAGCTTAATTAATTCCCTAAGATATGAGCACTTTCAGACATATCTTAACACCTTAAAACCATTGCTGGATGTATGATACTCAACAAAATCTCGATATATTTGTGTGTTCTCTAATCTTTATTTAACCAGTTTGGTTCTATTGAGGGAAAGGAGCGAAGTCTGACCAAAAAAGGCAGAACCTAAGCTATCACACAAGAAATTAAACCAGAGAACAAAATAAATTAAAAGTTAAAAAAAACGAAAAAACAATGCAGGACAATTAACCCCGAGAGCAATCACATTAAAACAGTCCTCTTAGAAATAACTTAAAATCTAATAATGAAATGAGTTGCCCAGGTTTCAAAATGAACATTACTTTAATAACCTAGACTATACTACAATACAGACTAATATGAGGGAAGCTCATAAAGAATTGCTTTGTAATCTAAGCCACTCCAGTGTCTGTCTCTACACTGAGAGCTGAAAGCAAACACATCACAGTGATGAGTCAAATGTCTGGCCTTGCTCATGAATCTGGTAAACAGAATCCATTCAAAGCTGACTTTGAAACATGCATGAACAGGGTAAAAGGCAGAAAAAGAATTATTTATTAGCCAAAAAAGCAAAGATTTGTTACTGAAATTAATAGACAGCTTCAACCTTATGAACTGAATATAAGTAATTAAAAAAGCACAAATTAGTGTCTAATATTATATATATATATTTATGTGTGTGTGTGTGTGTGTGTGTATATATACATATATATCTCCCCCTTGCGCCACCAAAACAGCTCTGACCCGTCGAGGCATGGACTCCACAAGACCTCTGAAGGTGTGCTGTGGTATCTGGCACCAGGACATTAGCAGCAGATCCTTTAAGTCCTGTAAGTTGCGAGGTGGGGCCTCCATGGATCAGACTTGTTCGTCCAGCACATCCCACAGATGCTCAATCAGACTGAGATCTGTGGAATTTGAAGGCCAAGTCAACACCTTGAACTCTTTGTCATGTTCCTCAAACCATTCCTGAACAATTTCTGCAGTGTGGTAGGGCGCATTATCCTGCTGAAAGAGGCCACTGCCATTAGGGAATACCGTTGCCATGAAGGGGTGTACTCGGTCTGCAACAATGTTTAGGTAGGTGGTACGTGTCAAAGTAACATCCACATGAATGCCAGGACCCAAAGTTTCCCAGCAGAACATTGCCCAGACTATCACAGTGCCTCCACCAGCTTGCCTTCTTCCCATAGCGCATCCTGGTGCCATCTCTTCCCCAGGTAAGTGACGCACAGGCACCCGGCCGTCCACATGATGTAAATGAAAACGTGATTCATCAGACCAGGCCACCTTCTTCCATTGCTCCGTGATAAAGTTCTGATGCTCACGTGCACAGGCGCTTTCGGCAGTGGACAGGGGTCAGCATGGGCACTGTGTGTTCTGATACCTTTCTATCATAGCCAGCTTTAACTTTTCAGCAATTTGTGCTACAATAGCTGTTCTGTGGGATCGGACCAGATGGGCTAGCCTTCACTCCCCACGCACATCAATGAGCCTTGGACGCCCATTGACCCTGTCGCCAGTTCAGTGGTTGTCCTTCCTTGGACCACTCTTGGTAGGTACTAACCACTGCATACCAGGAACACCCCACAAGACCTGCCATTTTGGAGATGCTCTGACCCTTGTCAAAGTCGCTCAGATCCTTACGCTTGCCCATTTTTCCTGCTTCCAACACATCAGCTTCGAGAACTGACTGTTCACTTGCTGTCTGATACATCCCACCCCTTGACAGATGCCACTGTAATGAGATAATCAATGTTATTAAGAGGGTTCATATCCAATATATAAGCAATGAAATAGTACAGGGATGTGCTGTTATAGGAAAATAAGCAAGGTTACTGTTACAAAGCTATAGTTGAATACTTTCCTACAACAGCACATCCTGAAGTGTTTTATTCCCCTTATACCACAGCAATTTGTCAATGATTGGAATATTTATTTATTAAAAAATTGCATTTTATCAGTTCATAGCTACATTGAATATTGTGGAACGCCCATGTTTTGCCTTTGTCATTGGAGCTATAAACAGTCTCTCCCTCAAAACCCTCTCTTTTTTCTTTCTCTTGAAGTTAATAAGACAAAAAAATGCAGCTGGTTACAAAGAAACCTTAAAACTTTCCTGTGGATTAAAATATAAAGTTATTGCTTTATCCCTGAATGCTACAAACTGCTGACACTGGAGTCTCCTTTCAAAAAATCCTCACAGAAAACTTCACCACGTCAACAACTGCATACATTTTTAATCCGTTCACCTGGAGCTTCTGCCATAGAAGCTAAGTGAATGAGAGGTTACTATAGAAACAATAACATGTCAGAACGAGTTTCTGTTAATTAATTGACACCTTCTCACGAGTCAGAATGGAGAATTTAACAGCGCTGTGGAATTTTAACAAATGCTTAAAGTGGATCTTGTGCTGACGAAGGCATTTGTGTCAAAACATTTGCCATTATTTAGCTGTGGCTGATGAAATATCGAGTGTTACTCAATCTGGCCCGTGTGCTGAGCGTGTCTAAAGCATGCTGTGGAGAGGATGAATGGAGGCAGTGTGTGTGTGATAGAGTGTGTCTGTGAGTGCACTGTATCTGCCTCAGTCACAGCCAAACATACAGCTGACACCACGCCCGCATTGAGTGAAGAGTTGATCCGATGTGTATGGATTCCCACATTTCTTCCTCAAACAGGGTCAGCAGTTCATCACTGTCCAACAGCAGCGACAGGTGGGTCACACTCTCAAATGACCCACTGAACAGAGCAGCTTTAACGCTGGCTAGAAAATCTTAAAAACAGTCAAAAAATATGATTTTAAATCACTAATTCGTATTGGATCATAGATTACATTTATATACTGTAGATTGACATTTGGGTTAAATTTTGGGTCAAACAGTGTTAAATTCACTTTTTTTTCTTTTCAAATTGACCTTCATCAGTTTCAGGGATTGTTCTGCATGCCACATAGTTTGGTATTTTGTCACTAAATAAGCTTGACCATTTTTGACCAATCATATCTGAAATCCAAATGATTAAAGGATAACTTAGCTAGCTAACTAAACATTAGTGAGGAATCTAAATCATGGTTGTTTGGCTGCTGTTAAAACAAATCACTGAGGCTCTGATACTGAAATCACACTCGTGTCAACCTGTGACAAGCCCGAGCTAGTGTACTAGATAGCTCGTCGACAAGCTATGTGCTAAAATGATCTATAATGAAATACAGAGCAGTAGGAGCAAGCAACTCCAGTCTATAACTTTGCGTGAATGTTGTGATACGTCAACAATCCCTGAAGAAAAAGTTCATGACACCACGGCTTTAAAGTTATTAGAGAGTTTTGTTTGTGGAAAAAATCTTTGTAATATGGTCAAACACCTCTTCCTGTGAACATATCTGGTTCTTGGCTATATTGAGGAATGGAAAGTACCATAAGTACACTTTACCAAAAGCTAGAAATCTGACTTAAAATACTACACATTTAGCTGTACTTCCACAAATCCAGTGTTTCATTTTACATACATTTTACAAGCATTTCTTCTTTACCACTTTTCTTCCTTATTGGAGCAAGAAAGCACATTGCTCGTAGAGTACCACCGCTAAGATCACTAATTAACACTAGCGATGTTAATGTTCACACTAGCGATAGATGCCTGCTCCTTTTCCTCATACATGTGCAACATAGCTGAGATTTGCGTTTTCTCAATTCTGTGCAAATTAGATAAGATGCCATAAAGCGACAAATCTGGTGCAAATATGTTGCTCGTACATTTAGCTTGATTTGCTAATCTGCCGATGACGCTAGTATGACACATAGCTAGTTTTGTAAATCAAACTTAAAGACAATCTAAATAAAGTGTTTATAAATCGTCTAGTGGGTTCTAGGCTGTCCATTTTGGCTGTGTGTGTCCAGGACAGGTGTTACACATGCCCTTCCTAAAACAGACACTCTCTGTTTCACGTTTCACACCGAAACCCTGCAGTTGCTCTGGACACACACACACACACACACACAAGTGTAGAGATTCACACTCATGTCATATCATTACAATCATCAGCGACACATGGGTATCAACTGACTCACAATTCATCTAGATGATTTTATAAATGAAAAATAATTCTTCCAGTGTCACATTTTGCTAGGCTAGCTCTATGGCTAGGTCTCAGTCATGCAACTTTGTATAGTAATTACCTGTAAAAATAAATAAATAAATAAATAAATAAATAATAATGATAACAACAACAACAATAATAATAATAATAATACTAATAATAATAATAATAATAATAATAATAATGAACAGAAAAGACAGCCTTTATAGGAGCATGCACTTTTTTACAGAAATGCATCGCACCTGGAAAATTTTAGCTACAAAACCTGCATGCTAAGCTAGCTTTCTAACTTAGCTAATCTTCTAAGTTAAACTTAGCTAAGAATATTTTAATGACCTTTGAGAAGTTAGATACTGAAAACCCACTCATGTTGAGTTGCAACTAATACAAGCTAGTTTATTAGCCATTAGCTAGCCCACTAGCTATGTAGCTTAAAGCTGTGTACAGATAACTGAACTTATCTTTCTGATACCTACATTTTTGTTTGTTACGCGTAAAATCGAACATTAATGGATTGTATTAAATAAAAATGGCTCGCATTACTAAAAACACAATAAAACAGCCTTCGCAGGAACAAACAAAAGTTTTTTCTATTAAATTGTGTCTCTCTCAATGCACCAGTGTTATAGAAAAAATGTAAAAAAATAAAAAAAAATTTAAAAAAACGTATGGCAGATGATTTTGCTTCTTTATACAACAAAAATACTTAGAGAATTTGCATAATGATCTGCCAAGAGAATAAGAATAATTAAAGCATAAAATTAGGAAAAGTGCCTAGAAATAAGCTTACTAATAGTACATGTTTTATTTCATAATGAAAAATATTAGATTTTATTAAATTCCAAATATTTTCACTTGATATTTTCAGTGAAATCTTCACAACTATATATGTATGTATTTATAAAATAAAAACAGTGTCTAGTTTGAAGTCCAATTGAATTATTGAATTATAAAAAAAAATGCTCAAAGAACCAGGGCATTGGGTGTATAGCTAAATTTCCATAATTATCCTAGCTTTTCCAAGGCTTTTCCTAAATGTCATTACACTTCTCTGGAAAGGCATTTTACACTTACAAGAAAGCTTAAACAAATCTCATTCTGGAATCAAAAATCTCACTACAATCAAAACACCAACATGAACCGATTAGCTAGCTAGGTAGTTAGCCTGCAAATATAATAGCCTACATAATGGATTGTTTGTCTTTTTTCCCCTACACTTATGGCTGTAACTTTGCCTTGAAAAGTGCATGATCTACTCACACAAATTTGTGAGCATTGAATTTTAACCATTTCAACCAGCAGCTTTGTAAAACTACATCGTGTTGCACTGGGATGGCAATCGGGGGAAAAAAGGAAGCGAAAGCGTGCTGCCTCAGGCTGAGTAAAACTCTATTTCAGTCGAAGCTACAGCTGGTATAACACTTCACCCTTGAAGTGGGAAAAGTACTTGCATCTGGATTCGCAGGTTTTATCACAGAGGAGCTGTTTTATTCCAGATGAATAAACTGCAGAAATGTGCTGAACTTTTTTTTTTAGAAAGAAATTGGATCAGTTTCTGCTGCTAAGTGTTACATTAAATGTTTTAGGGGTAAAACTTTACAGTAACAGTACATGAATAATCATGCACTAATACCTGAATTAATACTTACTTAAATATGAACTAATGATGAGTTAAGGCATGTACTAATCATGAACTAATGAAGATCTAACCTTAACTACGACATGAGTCTTATGGGTCTTACACTATTATCTATTAATATTTAAACACCAGAATAAAACACCAGAAAATAATCTTACAGAACATTGGTTTTAAATATTAATAGATAATTGCATCTGCTAAATGAAGAAATGTTAATGTGTTAATTTCATCCTTGTGGGCAAAGGAGCAGTGACCCAGGCCCTAGACACCCAGAGCATGTACTAGTACTACAGCAGGATTTGAAGAGAAACGGATGGAGAATGACGTAAAAACGGGTTGAGATGAAATTATTGGTGTTTATTATTAGTGAGTCTTTCTATGTTGGATAAGGAGGATAAATGTAAATTATGAACGTAATCATCCAATGATGCTGAATACGCAGCTGCATATGGCAAATTATATAAACAATCAGAAATTATGCACGTTTAATTCATATTCTTTTTTATAGAGCATGTTTGATTTAGTTTACCTGTACATGCTAATTAATACATTAACTAACAAACATGTACTAACATGTAGTTAAGGTAGTTGTTATTTATGCATGAATTCATAAGACTCACGTCGTAGTTAAGGTTAGCTCTTCATTATTAACTCATTATTAGTTCATAGTTAAGTGAGTATTAATTCAGGTATTAGTGCATGATTATTCATGTACTGTTATTGTAAAGTGTTACTGTCTTAACAAACATTTTCAGAAAGTAGTAGGGACATGTCCAAAGTATTTTTTTGATGGTTTTATTACAACATCCAGATATAATGGTGTATTATTAGTACTAAAAGTAAGACAATTGCATGACTGGACATGTAATGTGTAGCAGATATGTGACTGAATCTGAGCACGTGTTTAGATAGTGTTTACCGAGAGTAGAGCAGAGGACACCGTGCGGCCTGTTTTTGTTGAAATATTTCACACCCTTTGCTCAAGTGCATGTTTGCATTCCTCGCTGCTTTCCGACTTGCCTTGACAATGCTTTTGTATGCTGGTGCTTTCATCTCCTGCGTCCCACCACCCCGCCCCTGCCTTGACGAGACGCAGGCAGATTAATAGCAAATGGACGGATAAGGCCAAAGGACACAAAGCCATGGACCCCTCAGTTTAGTCTGGAGAAAGAGTGAAAACAGAAGGGAAGTAAAAGCTACACGTGAGATACTCTTCTCTCTTCTTCTGTCAGACGTGTTGAATGCACCGCTGTCTCAGAGGCATTAGGTCCTATTAGCTCTCAACGATTCCTTCTCCTTAAGCTGTTTGGGTGGAAATAGAAACCCTGTCGGGTTACACGGCCTAAAACCCCCATTGTTTTGGAGCTGTCACATCAGAAATGGAGAGTTATGACAAGCCGTAACTTTATCTGCTAACAGGTGTGGCACGGCCAAATTGGAAAGGAGAACAATATGTATGAAGTGGGATCACGAACAAACAGTTGCTCGTCCTTTTAACGTGTAATCTTTAAATAAACAAGCCATTAGCGTCTCCTCAGAGGTGTTACACCTATTCATTTTCACCACCACTTCAAGCTGCTGCGCAGGCTTATACACTGTTTATAGATATGTATTTTATATATATATATATATATATATATATATATATATATATATATATATATATATATATATATATATATATATGTGTGTATACATATGTGTATAATATTAATGCATAGTTGCACTTAGACCTAGTAGAAGTACACAAATCTTAAAAAAATAATGTGGTACGAGTTAAAAGAAAGCTTCAGATTCATTCCTTAAGCACAAAATATGCATGAACGCTGAAAGAAGTCCCCTAAAAAAGCATTTTAAATAAAACTTTTATTATCATTTTTAATTGCTAATGTGGATGAGTTGTTAGCTAACATGAACATGCAAACATTAATCCAGTTTACAACCTTAAATAATCCCTGAGATTAGCTAGCATGCTAACAGCTTCCCTTATGAAAAAAAAAGTAACACGAACTTGAATTGTGTGAATTTTACACACTTTTTAAAAATTTTCCATTTTTAACCAATTCACATTTCAATTTTTCACATGTAGTGCATGTATTTTTAATGCCACATGTCACGTTATACAGGATGTTTAGAGTTACATTAAATGTCGTGAAACAAATTAGTTCCATCGTTCCCTCACCTCCCTTTTTTTTCTTCTTCTTAACATTACTAAGACAAAAAAAAAACCGCAGCTTGTCATGTTACAGAGTTACAACTCCTTGATCCTGAAGACTTTCCTGTGGCTGATACAAAGCTCTGACACTGGAGACTCATTCCAGAAATGTTAAATAAACATCTCCTTACGGAAAACGTCAACATTTCTACAAATATACGTTCATCTTTGTTAAATAACAACATGTTTTAATCCATCTATTATTAATCTTAGATTATGTGAAGCGTCCGCCGTACAAATAAACCCGTGATATGATTGACAGCCGACGCTACTGTCCAAGCTGGTGTTATAGAAAAGAAATCAACACCTTCCAACCAATCAGAATGGAGGATTCCATGCAGTGCTTTGGTATAAAAGAAATTATTTCACGTCCAGCACTGCTAGCTTGTTATAATAAGTGTGAGTGAACATTCCTGTCATATTCCCGATGAAATGTTGATGAGCAGGAATGCTGCCTGTTCCAGCTGCTCAGCACGGTTATGACAAAAGCACTATCGTTGCTTAAAGCGAGCACAGGCTCTCTGTTTTGTCAGTTGTAGGGTAATGTTGATTTTTAAAGGCCCTAATGATATATAATGCCCTTTGACCCAGGTACCAGTTGCGATGAGACTATTTGACCTCTGACCCTTGCTGTGAGATGGCGAAGCTGTGGCATTTTGAGCCGAGGCACCAGAGCAGCACTCGTCAGTTGCTTTCTGTGTACAACAGATTCGAGTGTCATAGTTAATTTGCTTCTCATTTTTTAACCGGTGAAAGAGTGGAGGATTGTAGACACGCCCCGTAGTTTAGCTGATAAACAGAACCATTACGCTATATTGAGCTTTTTCTCTGTTGTGTTATTAATAACAATTCTACAATAAAATGTACTGAATTTGTCTTCATATGATTTATAGTTTTTCATAGTTTTGCAGTATATTTATTGAATATTTCTTCTCATTATTTATCCTTAAGCTACTGTGAATTTCAGATCATTATTATGATCTGTTAGAAATGTTAAAATAGCCTCAAGGGCTGATTGAGTCGTAGCCTAAACACACAGATTACTGATAATATTAATATTAATGTATTAATAGATCACTTTCAGGTGTTAATTCATCAATACAACATTTTACAGCCTGTACCATCACCATTATCACCATCATTCATTTTCTATAACAGCAGAAGACATTTATTTAGCATTTTTGGAAGGAGTCTCCAGTTCCAGACATGAGAAAAGTCTTTGAGACAGAGGAGTTTACACTCTGTGGTTTCTCTGTGATAAGACAAGCTGCGTTTTTTTGTCTTATAAACTTTAAGAAACAGAAAAAAAAGGCTGGTGAGGGAATGACTATTTATAGCTGCTATAACATAAGTGAAAACAGGAACTGACTTGTTACAACGTTAATCGTAACTATAAACAGTTAATAAGTGTTTGTTCATTAATACATTTAAAAATTGTAATTGTTGGCAATTTGCTGTCGCATGAGAGGAATAAAACACTTTAGGGACGTGCTGTTATTGGAAAATAATCAGTAGCAGTGACTCTGCTTTATCACACCACCCCATCGTTGATTATTTTCCTATAACAGCATGGCACCAAGTGTTAAAATAAGTAATTGAAAGATAGAGGGACAGCACATGGTACATTTACCAATCAGATTTTGCCAGATAGATTCTGATTAACTTGTAAAAATGAGCTTTTTATTTATTTTTGATCCCCTGAAACATCATGTGTAGACATCATGCTACAATAACAGTCCTAATATACTTTTTTCATATGTCTATATGTGTTCAAAATGGATACTTTCCATCGGTTTGGTCATGAAAGTTAGTTTTCTTGTGTTTTTTTTTTCCTAAACCTGTGTTTTTTCAGCATGACACACTGAGAGATGGATAATGAGCTGATCATTTGAATCAACACTGGTTTAGGAAATAAAAAGTAGTCCATTCATCGATCATCAATCATTCAGTAGCCACTTTATCCTGATCAAGGTCACAGTGAATAAACAGAAGTACAACTTTTTTTTCCTGTAGTGCATTGTTATGACACTGTAGGCTATCTACAGGACATTGCACCACACACGGCATAATAATAACGTCATCTTTTTTAGAATTTGAGTCAAAATTTGACGTATTAAAACATAGGTTAACCGTCACTGGTCCTGGAGAACCCCCTGTCCTTCACTGTCCTTGACCTGTCCACTTTACTGTTAATTATCTGGGTAGGTGAATCAGGTGTGTTAGAGCAGAAAAACACTAAAATGACCAGGTCTGGAACCTGTGTGTTAAATATTACTTGTGTACTATGGGTCTTTTTCAAAACATTTGGTGATCAATGGCAGGAAATACAGCTCGCAATCACTGCAGTGTCCCTAAATCCATACTCAAGCTTTCACTCTTTTCCCATTGATGTGCTTGTAAGAAAGAAATGGCTTGTGCTAATCGCTGGGATGAGGGTGAGCATTTTAAAAGGTGAGCATGTACATCTGTGGCCGACAGTTCAAAAAGAATCTGATTACTCTAAAACCACTGGACGTAGATGCTTAAAACATGGGTCTATACACTTTTTCAATTTGATAGACAGATCAAACATCTGTCAAACTCACAAACTCTGAAAAGCTAGCAGTGTATATAGGACCTGTTCCTGCACGACTACGCAGCTGTTTTTCCTCCAAGCATAAAATGACAATTCTCATCATACCCTGCACACACCCTTTTCCTGACTGTTGCTAACACTAGCTAGCTAGATTATAGGTGCTGTGTTTATTAGCATCTGCCCCAGTCGATTGATTTAAACAGACTAGCTAGCTAACTATGTGTGAACAATGTTTACTGTTCACCTTAATCCAGAATATACTATTAATAGATGGTTCACATTCGGGCACTCATGCATTTTAGTACGTAAACAATGTTCAAAGTGGTAACCAGAACGCTATTATACGTGTACCGGATACGACGATCGTCAGTTGTCATGAAAAATAGCCCAGGGTATTAAATTGTGTTAATTAAAGCATGATTAGAATCACGTTGCCAACAATTTCCATCGATAATGTTTTATTTCTGATGTTACGTCTTCTCTGATTGTTGCGTGATGTCCACATAGACAATCTCTGAAGCATTAACACCTGTTCATTTGTTTCCTGCTGGATTTTTAATTCATGTTTGAGGGGACTTTCAGGATTAGATCTCTCCCGATAATGAGCTGATCGTTTGTATAGACACTGGTTTACTCAATACGTACAGAAGTACAACATTTATTTAGTTAGTTAGTTAGTTAGTTGTAGTTCATTATTACGGTTCTGTAGACCATCTACAGCAATATTGAGTCAAAAATATTTAATCTTTGTATTAAATCTTTCACTATATGGCCAAAAGTATGTGTACCCCTGACCATCATACTCATATGTACTTGTTGAACATCTCATTCCAGATTTAGTCCCACTTTGCTGTTATAATAAGCTCCACTCTTCTGGGAAGGCTTTCCACTAGATTTTGGAGCGTGGCTGTGGGGATTTGTGTTCATTCAGCTACAAGAGCATTAGTGAGATCAGGCGCTGATGTTGGGTGAGGAGGTCTGGGGTTCAGTCGGTGTTCCAGTTCATCCCAAAGGTGTTCAGTGGGGTTGAGGTCAGGGCTCTGTGCAGGACACTCGAGTTCTTCCACTCCAACCTTAACACACCATGTCTTCATGGAGCTTGATTCGTGCACAGGGGCATTGTCATGCTGGAACAGGTTTGGGCCTCTTAGTTCCCCCGAAGGAAAATTGTAATTCTACAACATACACAGACATCTTATATAATTGTGTGCTTCCAAATTTGTAGCACCAGTTTGCAGAAGCACCACATATGTGTGTGATGATCAGGTGTCCATATACTTTTGGCCATATAGTGTACTTTATGTTTCATTTAAACTTATGAAAAACACTAAAAATAATTTTCATAAAATGTATCAATAATGTTTTGTATTTTTTTTTTTTTTACTCCTTTGCAGTTTGAATATTTAGAAAACGCATGCAACAATTTTGTGTTTAAAAAAAGTGGAATATGGGGGAAAAAATAATTTATGCACACAGTGGTTAAGTACTGTGTAACACTCATGCTGTATATAAAGCTAGAAGGGCTTTAAGGACAGCGCGCGCTCCTAGATTGGTCGCTTGAGCGCTCGCGCAGTCAGACGTCAAAACGGGGCGAGTAGCGGTTTCTCTCTCACTCACACACACACACACACAGACACACACACACCGGGGTGGTTAGAGAGAGAGAGAGAGAGAGAGAGGGAGACTTCCACACACCGCGCGCACACACCCGGAGAGCCACGCGCGCGCCTCGGACCGTGGACTCGTATTTCTCGTACTTCTTTCTTCTTTCGTCGCTCCAGAACCTCGCTGATCTCCAATGAAGCGTGATTTTCTGCTGTTAAACTCTTCTACTTGACAACATTGGCTCGTTTTTTTCCGCCATGAGCTGCTTGGATGTCATGTACCAAGTGTACGCGCCGCCTCAGCCTTACTTCACCCCAACTTACAGCCCGTACCATCATCATCCTCATCCTCATCCTCACCACCAGGTACGTTTCACAGCCACCAGGTCAGCTGGTGCACTACTACATTCAAGATTCAAGAACTTTACTGGAGTATGCACGAGCTTGCTGTGGAGTTGATGAAGTAGCCAGAAAAGGATAAATAATAACAAATAAAAGAATGGCAATGTTTAAAAAATGAAACAAGGTACTGTGCAGATTTAAAAAAGGTCCAATGAGGCATAAATTGGGGGGAAAAACTATCCAGGAATCCAGGAAGTAAGTGCAGTGTACTAAAGTAAACTAACTAAACTAAAAAAAACAGCAAAAAAAGATATAATTCAGTAAATAAAGAAGAATCCAGCAGGTAACTGCAGTGTGCTTCTGTACAGATATTAGATGCAGTAAAAGTTACATCTTGTACACAAAGTTTTCCAGAGAAACAGGAAGTTTCAGACAAAAAGTCCTTCATCAGCTGCACAAGCAAAGTGTTTCTGAAGCTGTAGGAACTGAACCCAGGAGATTTTCCAAATATCTTATTTATAAATGAATATAAACTATTTATATGTCAATTATTTATTTATATACACACAGTAAAGGTACTCATGGTCAGACCACAATACTCTGAGGTATTGTGCAATCTAAGTCAAATGAAATTCAACCTGTTAAACTTTGAGTAATGCTTGAATGTTCACAAATGTATATATTAAAAATAATATATCATCATTTATCCTAAAATCATTCATTAGTCTTAAAAAAGCAACCTGGTTTACTTTTCCCTCTGTACATTCTGTTGCTTTGGTATTTAATCTTCTCATGTGAACCATTTATTTATTATTAATTCCATGTTTAATTTCATGTTACATAATTTAACTCTGTGTGTGTGTGTGTGCTGTTTTGGATTCAGAAATAAGATTAAGGAGAGGTCTATTAAAGATGATTGAGATATATATATATATATATATATATATATATATATATATATATATATATATATATATGATATATGATGTGAAATCATTCCTTGCTCTTGGTAACTAAAGGGGTGTTTAAAGCTTTTACACTTTCTTAAAACCTCTCACAGCAAACACACACATGCACATACGTGTTTGAACGCAGGGCTGGTGTTCATATTCGAAATAGTGCGAAAAGTGTCAAATTTCACACAGCTCACGCAACACACATGTAGCCAAGTGCTGGATTTTGCTTTTACATGAGCAAGTCTGTGTGGAAATATAATATACAGGTTTTTTCATTGTAACTATATAATTCATAAATTGGTTTTAAAAGTTATCTTTTTTAACATATATGATATACACTGAGAAAGGTAAAGGGTTAAAGAATATACCTAACTTAAAAGCAGAGATTATTATAGAAATATAATGATAATAATATTAGCAAAGTCCTATAAGTGGTAATATTTGTGTTGTTTCAGAAATTGGCTTTCTATTCAAAAATGCAAGAAGAGCCCGTAAGTGGAGGGAACTCGTTCTCCAGCCATCCCGCGCCCACTATAAAGGAGGAGGACTGCGCGCCGGAGAAGGAGCAGCCGCCTGAGGCTGAGTACATCAGCTCACGGTGCGTCCTCTTCACCTACTTCCAGGGAGACATCAGCTCGGTGGTGGACGAACATTTCAGCCGTGCCCTGAGCCAAACCAGCAGCTACAGCCCCGCTTCAGCCAGCAGCAACAAAAGCGCACGAGGGGCCGCGTCCTGGAAAGGTGCGCAATGCTGTTCACGTGGTGAAATAACTGTGCAACACTCAGGAATATTCTCACTGATTGAGAATGATTGATTTAAAAAAAAAAAGAAAGTCACTGTATTTGAACGCTGCAGGATAATCACTAAAATCTAAGATAATCCTAATTATGTTGCATGATAGAAGTTATTATGATTTGAAATTATCCAGCTAATGTAGCTTTATTGCAGTTGATCATGTTAATGTTTTAGATCAACAGAAAACAGACTTCCCTGTTTGGAGTCAATCTCTCAAATCTGGCAGCTGATTTGATTTATAATTACGGAGGACAAAAATAGTGCTTCAGTCTATTTTGCAACAAAACAAAAAAACAAAAAAAGAACAACCACACACTTAGTGCTTGTATCATATTGAATTTTTGAACCAAAAGAATTTTTATTAATCTTTTTATCTATGCGTCATCATCATCATCATCATCATCATTTTGTCTTTATTCTCATAATTCGTAATTAAAGATATTCAAGATCTGATGTTAATGTTTAAAATACATATTTATATGAATGCTGTCCATCTCGCTTCCTCCAGACGGATCATTCCCAATGAGCCAGCGCAGTTTCCCTCCGTCCTTCTGGAACAGCGCGTACCAGCCGTCAGTCACGGCGTCGTTAAGCAGTGCTCTGGGCGCGTCCCACACCGACCTGCCCTTCCCTGCTGACCCGTACTCCAGCGCCTCGTTACACAGCCACCTCCACCAGGCGACGCCGGAATCCTGGCACCCGACACACCACCACCACCATCATCCGTACCCGCTCGGCGGCTCCATCAGCACTCAGAGCTCGGCTTATCCCCGCCCCTCGGTGCACGATGTGTACGGGACGCACTTCGACCCGCGGTACAGTTCTCTCCTAGTGCCCTCGGTGCGGCCGCACAGACTGCCCCCGGCCACGGTGCCCGCTCCCGGACCCTCACCGTGTGACATCAGCAAGAGTGATCCAGCCAGCTCGGCATGGACCGGAGCTTTCACTGGGACGGGATCCGATATGGGACAGAGCCTCAGTCTGAACGTGGACGCAGGTAAGAAACACTGACTCTCAGCCACAACAACAGTGTAAAATTATTTCCAAAATTTACATGCTTGGATGAATTTCTCTAATGAACATGCAAGATTATTTCATAGCAAATTTGTAAAATATTTTATATTATGTTGTAGATATCACCTTCAAGGCATTTTAACTTGAGAGTGTCCAGACCTTAATAAAAGACTGTTCTTTGTAAATATGAAGCAAAAAAAGTCAGAAAGTAATGAACATAACAGAAAGCTTAAACCACAAGCTGTCCTGTTGTTTAAAATACACTAGGGCAGTTGTTTAAAATACACTACAATATAATACCAGTACAAAAAAAAATCTACTGTCACACCCAAAACAATGAAGGTTTAAGATCAGAGAGGAAGTCTTACAGCATTTTAATTAACTTTCCAACACTAGAGCGATACAATAAAACTAGGTTCTTACACTTTCTGAAGGTTTTGTGGTATTCCTGCACCATCAGAGCCGCACAACTACACCAGTAACACAAATCCTTCCCTCTGAAGAAGTAGTCCCATCTCTAGAAGGATGATACAGGATTAACGATTTGTTTATAAACCCATGAAAGAGCTCTACAAAAAAAAAAAAAAAAAAAAAAAAAAAACCATATGTGCATGAAACCATGTACATTTTTGTCCTGATTTGTGGAGGTTTTGTTTTGGAGATAGTATACCATTATATATTCATGTAGTAGTGACATCACTAATGAGTGAATCTGAATGTGTAATATGCATATTAAGAAAATATATACAGTTTATAAACATGTAGAATTCAACAAAAGCTCTTAGACCTTCATTATAAGTGAGATTTGGCTGTAAACATGGGATTTTTTTTTGTTTTGTTCAGTTTTGCATATGCATTATTGACATGATAAATAGACATTATTCCTTTAACCTCTTCATCCCTGTGTTTTTTTGTAATGTACGTCACATGATCCACAGATGTTTCAGATACAAAACTATACAAAAGAAAGAATTCAAATACAAAGTACACTGCAGTGAAAAAAAAAAATGTATATATATATATATATATATATATATATATATATATATATATATATATATATATATATATATATATATATATATATATATACATGTTTCTTATTCTCATGATAATTTTTGTAGTAGCTAGAAAATATCTAAAGGTTTAAAATAAAACAGTATATATTCAGTTCAGTTTTATTTGTATAACTCTTTCAACAATGGACACTGCACAAAGCAGAAATCTGGATATGGATATAGATTTATATGTTTTCTGCTTCTACTTTTTTCCTCACAGACGTTGAAGTAGTTGTTATGAATACTACGTTTTTATGTTCCTTTAAAAGTCAGAAGGTTGGTTCTGTTGTGTAATCTGACAATCCTAGTTTTGGGAAAAAAAAGTATATGAATGGCTTTTTCAACCTTTACGCCTTTATTTTCACACTTTCTTGCTTCAGAGCTTGTTTGTTTCCCTCTTCCTTCTCCACTTTTCTTACCCTCCTTTTCTCTTCTTGTCTTACTTTTTCTCTCAGGTCTGCAAAACCAGGATAAAAGCAAGGACTTGTATTGGTTTTAGTGGCCTGCCTGCCCGCTCCAGCCTCGGCTGATCTCTGTCTTTCTGTGCCTTGCGCTTAGGCCACAGCAGGCTTGTCTTTTTTTTTTTTCTTCCCTGTAACAGATTGTGATCTCACTTGCAGCTCGGCGCTACGCGCTCTGCAGCGGGGGCATCCTGAGCTGAAATCGCACCACAGTGGATAAACCCAAAGGCTCTGTCAGCCCCTACCAGAGCGGAGAGAGAGAGAGAGAGAGAGAGAGACGAGACTCGCTGGAGGAACGGCCTTCCAGAAATACACACTGGTGGTGTGACCGGCAGCTGTTCTCTCCAACACACATCCAAGAGAAATAAAAAAGAAGAACAAGCGCTTCATTCTGGGATGCGTGAGAACCGAAACGTCAGAAGTGCTCAGAACGTCCTTCACAACAGGGACCACGGCCAGTGTCAAAGACAGGACAGGGTCTTATTGCAACTTTTTTTTTTTTTTTTTAAGAAACGAGAGACTCCGATGAGAGAGCAGCATTCCCTGTCGTGTATTACAGAAGAGACCGGAGGCTATTTGAAGCCACTTGACTCTATCTATATTGCTCTCGACAGCTGTCATCGACAACTGGCTTGGAGCTCAGTGGACACACACAATTGCAGCGTCGCTCTGCACCGCTTCCCGGCTTGGGATTTTTTTTTTTTTTAATAAAAGGAGCGTTTTGTTGAACACACCCACGTGGAAACAAGTGGTTTGTGAGTTAAGGATAAACAAGAGGAAGAGATGACACATGAGGAAGTGCCAGCAGATGGACACACACACACACACACACACACTGTTTCAATGTTGCTGTATATACTACATGTGTCTGAATGTGAAGTCGGCTCATTGCTGTGAACACACTGCCAAAAATCTGCTGTTCGGATTTCAGTCATCACTGGCTCAGTAGCTATGTTTACACGCAGCCCAAGAATTTCCAAATATAAAACGAATTTACATCAAACCGTGTAGATTTTATATCCACCAAGACCTCAGAGAACGCTTTTTCATTCTGCTGTATTCTTGTATATAGCTAGAATGACAGTAAAGCTCTCAACTCTCTACTTTTATGCCAATTTGTGCTGTAAAGATTATCATTTGTGCCAGTTTGGCTTTTGAAATATTACAACTTTATATAAAAGATTGAGTCTGAGCGCACGTTAAAAGGGGTTTAAAAGTCAGAGAACATTAAAAATCTGGGAAATTTTGCATTTAAAACTGGAAATTTTTACAATTTTAATACAAAGAAAGGAAATGTTCAATATCTTGAATAGTGACTTGTTTCTAGGTCATTATTTAAATGTACATTTGAGCAAAAATTGTGATATTGATCACAAAAGATCAGATTTTCCTCAAGTCTTATCCTTTATGTTGGAGCACGGGTTCAGACGACACTCTCATGGATTCGTTCTAACACGGATCATCAGGTTTTGTAAAAATTTATGGAGTCTGTGTCAGCTCGAGGGTCATTAAAGCAAAAAGGAGGACGTACCAAACATACTAAGAAATTCTGCAGTTCACGTAAATATTTCTGTAAAAGCAGTTGTTGCTGATAATATCATTTGCATTGAAAAATATTGTAATAAATCAGAAAGGAATGCGCAATAGTAGCATTTTTACTTCAGACTTTGGACTGAAGTAAAAAAGAATCACTGTACTGTGTTTAATGTAAATATGATTACCACTTCCGGCCATAGACGTACGTTGAAATATATCCGTTATAATATAATGTATTATAAATCAAATCAGCAAAAGTGACACCAGTTTTATTCAGTGTCTTTTACAATGTGGTAGCAAGCCAACTTCACAGAAACGTGTATGCTTTAAATCATAATCATAAAGTGAACTAACTGGCGCCAATACGAATGAAATTTCTATCCGACTGAACCAAATCGATAGTATTAGACTCTTAAACTATTAAATTATTAATAATTAATCTTTAAAGTATATTATTGAGAAACTAGGGTGCGTTCAGAGTTATGAGAGTGAGGAATATACATGTGGACCCACCTACATATCCTGGGAATTGAATTCATTTAAAAAGAAAAAAGTTTTTGAATTTGATTTGTATATAAACAATTGCTTATGTATAAGATTAAAAAAATATAGGAAGCCACAGAGGGGTGTGTAAATAATATTTCAAAGCAAGGATGATGCAAAACTGGCTTTCTTACCTGTGAGTGATATTATCTGTTAAAAAGAAGCTTCTTGTTTTTCTTATTTATTTTTACGCTATATATTGATGCTAAAAGGACCTCTTCTGTCCTCATAGGGGGTTCGGATTACATATCACGTGCATTTACATTTGAGATTTTCAACAGATTTATAGCAAATTTAAGGTAAATATAATAAATAGGCGTCTGCGATCAGGCTGAATTCGGATTGGCGTGAGTCTCTGCGTGTAAACGCGGCCCATGTGACCAGTGTGACGAGTCCCAGTGGTGTATTTGAACATATTAATATATTACCTTGTAAAGTATTTTTCCTTGTTGAGGAGCGTTCAGTGTTTATCTGCTTTATCTATACCGTCTGTCTTCATGCTAACGGAGTGGAACTGTCATACACACAACTGTTGCTGTCTTCTTTCAGTATTAACGGAAAAGTAGTTTAAAAAAAAACAGAAGTGCATGCACACTGCTCTAAATGCTCCCGAAATATTTATTTGAAAATTCTGAAATATTTTAAAAATCGATGCATTTAAACCAGTGTAGAGACTTAACCCGTTTTCTAATTTTAAATTATTTTGGATTTTTATGCCAAGCAGCACGTACATGAGCTGCAAGTTGGATGCACGTAAGACAAGGTTTATCTTTTTCACTAATCCTAGCTGGGCATTTCCACGAGGTGGTCTTTAGCACCTGAGCAGGACTTTTATAGAAGAAAGATTCCATACAACATTGGGAACCTTCGCCTTTTCATAGTGACCTTCCCTGTGTATGTTATTACCCGTGTACATAAAGGCTCAAAGTCAAGGGCCTGCTGTATTAATAAAGTGACTCCAGCTGTCAGAAAACACAAAACAACTCTGATTAAATCATGACCAGGTTATTATCACGCTCTACATGGCTTTTACATTTACTTATGTCACTTAAATCATGATGTAGTAAAATATTTCCCATTACCCCAGATATTCACTGTTTTCTACGGATTCTTGCTTTATATGCCATAATAACCAGTACGTTTATAATATATACATGAGATTGATGTGCAGTGCACAGTGAAGCTGAACAATATGGACAAAAGTAACATGTAATTATATTCCCTGTGCATTTTGATTGTAATTAGCCTTTCAGTATATTGAGGAAAAAAGCAGACGAACCTGTGATGTGTCCCAGTTAAAGTAAAATAGAGCTACAGCAATGTATATAGCAAGTATGTCCTTTTTTTTTACAAAAAAAATAAAATAAAAAAGGGAAAAAACACATTTGTATATTTAAAACGGATAAAATATGTAATACACAGGCATTATAAAAATGCTGTTTGAACACAAATTTTAAAGAAAGTTTATTTCTGTAACTGGCTTCTGTAAAAGACCAACCTATCATATGTCACATTAAATTAAAAAAAAATTCTGGCCTAGATTATTACTGATAGATTATTATACTGACCAAAAATTAATTTTAAAAAATCTTTCTTTCTTTCTTTCTTTCTTTCTTTCTTTTGTTTGTTCTTTCTTTCTTTCGTCTCTCTCTCTTTCTTTCTTTCTTTCTTTCTCTCTTTCTTTCTTTCTTTCTTTCTTTCCTTTCTCTCTCTCTCTCTCTCTCTCTCGCTTTCTTTCTTTCTGAACACTGCCACAGTTTATATTTTATAGTTTTATTGGCTTTGTAAGACATCCATAGGCAAATATTAGATATAAACATAAATGTCCCCCTTTTTAAAAATTCTAATAAAAATAAATAAACAAAAAACAATAAAAACAAATCAAAATACAAAATTTGCATATTCCAGAGGCTAAAACGTAACAACAAAACATAAATATGGAATAAAACGTCTGGGAATGCTGATTAGAAAAAAACACCTGATGGCCCTGTAATGTGTGTGTGTGTGTTTGCGTTTTTTTTTTTAATTTATGATTTGGAAAAATGAATTTATATATTTGTTTGTTTGTTTGTTTACTAACAATGCCACAGTTTTTGTTTTATAGATTTACTGGACTTGTGAGACAACAATAAGCAAATAATAGCCATAAACGTAGATGTCCCATGTTTTAAACAATAACCAAGACAAAATTTAACAATGCCAAAGAATTTTTACACAATAATAAATAATAACAATGTAACAATGGAATTTATCAAAATATCCACAATATTTACTAAACACAATGCAAACACAAGAAAATTAAAGTATGCATGTTAAAAAATTGTAGTAAATTGTAATAAATTATATATTGTTCAACACTAATACATAGAATATGTAGTACACAGAGAACATCGCAGGACCAATCTCAAACCGTGCAATATATTAGAAAAACGAAATATGATAACTGTTTGTCTTTGCATTTACATCACAACACAACACACACTGAGCAATACTGTTTATGGATAAACAAAACATTATGTATTTTTACGATTTAAAAAAACAAGGAAGTTACATGGGGGTGTAATGGACATCCAAATGATATTTCAAAGCAAAATGATGCAAGTCATGAACACTTAGGGCTTTCAGCTTGATAAGACTGACATCATCTATTAAAAACAAGATTCTCTGAGGTCAGGACGCTCAGTAAATATAATAACAGCACAACAAAATACAAGACCTTCATATTACAAAATCCAGAACTCCAATAACAGTAATAAACTAGATATTATTCAGAATATATCTAATTCACAGGCAACATGAGGAACATGAAAACAGCCTTTAAATAAAATGACATGGTCCTGCAAATTGTAAACAAAATATGTCTTGATTATATACTTGGCGAGAAAAAAAAACGAAAAGTAAAACTGATGAACCTGTGATGACTGTGGGAATGTGTATATTTAAATATCAAAGAATCTAATTTGTCACAAAAAATATTCAAATAAATCAGAATGGGAAAAATTCTAATTGGTCAGGAAACACATAAAAACATAACCAAATATAAAATTTGCATATTACAGAGGCTAAAATGTAACAACAAAACATATTTTTGTAAAATACAAAGGCCAAAATGTCTTCCATCCAGGGTATATTCTGCCGTGTGTGTGTGTGTGTGTGTGTGTGTGTGTGTGTTGCCCTGTTATGGACTCTCCCTATCTTGCGCCCAGCGTTCCTGGGATAGTCTCCGGATCCACACAATCCTGACCAGGAAAAAAAAAAAAAACTTACTGGAGATGATTAAATCACAAATCTGTAATGTCATTGTATTGATGTAACTAAAATTTGCATTTATTTTCTCTTTATTTTGGATCACAGAAATGCCATTTTTTCCCCCAAGACTTATCTTGAACCTCTGTGATTAGTCTAAATACTTAAAAAAACACAATATTTGCATATAGCAATGGTCGATATTGAAATCTCAGTTAACAAACACTATATTGTGCAGTCCTAATACATAGGAAATGTAATACTTAGGCAGTATAAGTGCATGAAAGCATGTTTAATAGCAGAGCATCAGTTTATTAGGAGTTAAAGAAAGCTGTCCATCTCCTCCTCACCTCGTATCGTGTTGATTAGACAGAAAACGAGCGCGGCTATTCATCATCATTAAAGCTTTTAAAGTGTCCCTGAGTTTGCATCGATAGCCGAAGCGACCGGACAGCTGTAGATTAATATCACTTTTTGACTGGAGTGATGAAGGACGAGCAACGGCTCATGAACAGAGCTTTTCTTTCTTAATGGAGTGGCTAAAACTGAGATCATTTTTCTCAGTGTTCAGAGAAAAGAAAAAGAAGTCAAGCAATAGACTTGCAGGTCGCTAAATACAGGGCCGTGCAGACACGAAATGCTCAGAGGATATGTACAAAATCTCATAAATCATCAGGACATGATGAAGTTCACACACAGCCACGTCCTAAACTGTGTGTTATGGAACTAAATATATCAAAAATACCACGTTTAACATGTACAGTAGAAATACATCCATACTATACATTAGTATAGAATTGAAAAATAATGATAAAAATACACATTTAAAAATTAATTTATTAAAAAATGAATAACAGATGAATACATGAATAAATTAAAATTAATTTAATAAAAAATTAATTAATAAAAAAATAATAATGAAATGCTATTAGTTAAAATCCCACTGCTTTTAAAATGGTGCTATTTTATTTATTTTTATTATTTTAAACTGGCTCTTTTGTTTATATAAAGTCATTATTCTAAATTAATTAATTATAAATTCATTACTGTAAATTACAAATTAATTATTTTTTTCATTTTTAAAAATAAAATCATAGACTTTATAATGCTCAACCCAAAATAAAATGTGAGAAGTATATAAAGTATAATAATGACTTAATAATAATTTCACACCCAGTCATATTAATAACACAGATTATTATGATTTTTTTTCCCAGTGGTTCCATTTGTAAGATCCGGCTTCATTTCCATCAGCTCTATTTAGACAAATCAACATACCACTTCTGTAAAAGACACTTTCACTATTTGTTTCACTATTGCATGTTTTTCATTCTGCCGAAAGCAAAGTGGGAAAGCACTTAAAATTCCAAAATTTTGCGAATAAAATTACGCTCACCCTAATCTTCTTTGTCAGCATGAAAAAGAACAGCAGAGCTGAGGTTCATGCTGCCAAAGCAAATTAAGGCGAAAATCATTTTCTATGCAAAAGTTTTATTTGCAAACTTGTTGTAACGTACAGTGTTTCACCGTCTTGTCCTCTCCTCACACCCGGGATAGGCTTCAGATCCACCGTAACCCTGACCATGATAAAGCACTTACTGAACACTGATTAGCAGCATAACACACTTGGAGGAAAACATTATCTGCCCTCTTCCACATACACGAGCTCACAGACAAACACGATTGGCTAGTGTCACTGTGATTGACAGGGGAGCGAAAGTCTGCCATCCCTCCCACCATGAGAGCACGGGCCTAGAATCGGGATTAAAATTATGATCTCTCTTGAACTCTCTTGAACTGATATTATTGATAAAGTAAATCCAGCTACAGTATGAGCATGCAGCATAGTCTCTCTCTCTCCCTCCCTCTCTCTCTAATTTCATCTCTGCACAGTTTAATGTAATTTAATGAGTCAGTCAAAAGCAATATTAAATGTTAGCTAATTCTACAGTCTCATGATAGCATGACAGTGATATTCATAAGCATAGCATAGATAATGCTCTGCACTGAAATACAACAGTCAGATGTGCATTCATTCATTCATTCATTCATTTATTATCCTGGTCAGCGTTGTGGTGCATCCAGAGACACTGGATCCAGGCGGGAGAATTCACCCCACATGAAAGGCCAATCCATCACAGCAATCAGATGTTAGTGTTTATTATTTATTATTTAATATGAAATATAAATTATACAGTTATGCTGATTAAAATATCTTCACCACAGAGCTGCATTTAAAGCAATATGATCGGTGCTGAGAGGAGTTACTGTACACCAAGACCTTGTAATTATAAATTATATCTGGCAACAAATAAAGGGATTTGGTGCAACAGAAAAGCGTTAACGAGTTTCAAATCAAAAAGATCAAAAAGATCAAAAAGATCACGAGTTTCAATCGCAGTGATGCCATAGCTATTTGTGGCCGGAAGTCCAAGAGAGCAAAATTGGCCGTGCTCTCTGGGTGGGAGGGATTTTATGCTCTCTCCCCTGTCAGTCACAGTGTCACTAGCCAATAACGAGCATCTGGGAGCTCGTGGATGTGGAAGAGGGCAGATAGCACTTTTCCCTTGAGTTTGTTACGCTGCCCTGTGGTTAGCTGGCTTCATGTCATATGATAGGGAGGAATTTGGGGGGAAATAAAATAAAATAAAATAAAATAAAATAAAATAAAATAAAATAAAATAAAATAAAATAAAATAAAATAAAGGGATTTGACCCTCAATAAAGTCAAGGCAAAGTTTTAGAGCAAAAAATATTAAAAAAAAAAAAAATAGTTTAAAATAGTTTTTTTTAAAAAAAATAGTTTAAAAAAATATATTTTTTAAATTTTAAGCAATATTTTGGGATAAAACTTCTCACATAATGCATATTCAAAAGCTTGTAAATAACATATTAATAACCATAAATTTACTGAACAAGTTAGAAAGAGAATGTCTGGATGTACACGTATACACACTTGAGTTAGTGCATTACAGTGTGCAGATTTCCTCAAGATTTACCTTGCTGTAGTGTTAGAACATATGACTCCATTTTGTAACGACATGTCAGAGCTGCCAGCTTTCCATCACTCTGTAGAAGTCACTCTGCTGTATATGCTTTAAGTGTCTTCTTTAATTACACTTCTCAATGTCAAGATGTAATTGTAAGCATGTGTACGGCGAACAGCAGAAGGAACTGTGTTTTCACTGAACGAATTCATTACGCCTGCGCCATTTCAAACAGACGGAGCGTTTTGAATGCATTGCCACACACAACTCCGGGCACGAAGCCACATTCCGATCGGTGCTAATCAAGGCCAATGACCCTCCCTGGCAGTGCTGCTGCTTGGAAGATGCAGTCTGAGAGACTGGTACATTGAAATCACGGAGTGTCTGCCATTCAGGCTGTACGGTTCCACTTAAACGGACCACCATGTGCACGGATCATTCAGCGTGTTTACAGATATGCCCCTATGACTTCCAATTCAGCATGCTAGCACTCGCTTGTTGTCACCTTCAAGCACTTCAGTGCACAAGTGGATGCCGGGTTTGCATCTCGCTGCTGTTTGAGAGTCTATAGCGTAGCTTTTTTGTGTTAATCTCTCACTGCCGATTGTTGGTATGTGAACATCACTAAATGCCTGTGGTGGGAAACGGCTCTGAACGACATTCGGTCCATCCACAAGTGTCACATGGCTGGCTATTCTCACACCATCACCACTGGAATTTTTCACATTAGTCACCATCAGTGGTAGCAATGTGGATTTGGACAGGAAAGATAGACCAATTTAGCAATCTGCATACGCCATGGAGCGCTAGTCACCATTTTGTTTTGTCATTAACCTCATCCTTAAGAAAACTTCATTTAAAAAATGTGAAAGAATCCTGACTATGCCCTGCTACCAGAGATTACGCAGATCCTTTTTAAGGTCAGCGTGCCACTGAGGCCCTCGAAATCCTGAGGAATGGTGCTGATCCTCCACCATCAGCTTTTGTTAAACCTTTAGCACACAGGCCTGCCCACTACGAAGCCTGGAGCTGTTCATTCCCATCACAGAGAGACAGCATGTCCTGAATTAACAGCTGTGTTCAGACACACAAGCCAGTGCACACTCGCATTATTGTTTTATTGCACACAGATGGTTAGGAGTCACCTTAACCATAAAGCTGCTTAATCTGATACATCAAATCATTCTTATTTATCATCATATCTGGTGTAATGGCCCTGGGTTTTGGTTATTATTAACCTTTTTAAGCCAGTTAAAGCTGCCACAGTCTAAAAGAAGATTTTTCTTATTTATAACTAGTAAAAGAATGCAGTTGTACAAAAGACTATGAAAAATTTTTACTTGACTTCCTGTAAATTCATGTCCTGCAATTGCACCCTAATCAATTATAAACTTTTTTAAAAAAGTTTTTTCTTGAAATTTAATATTTTATATTCTAATATTAGTTTATATGAGCATAGTTACTAACAGTTAATAATTTTTAAATAATGAATAATTGTAGACAAAAATAATTTTGTTTGCATCTTAATTTACACAAACAACATATAATAAGACGTTAAAGATGCAAAATGTTCTTTAAAATGTTTATTTTATTTTACCTAATTTATTTATGTATTTATGCATTTAGTTAGTTAGTTAGTTAGTTAGTTAGTTAGTTTATTTCCAGGTACACATTGGCAGAAACTTTTGATACCTTTTTTCCACCTCGACTGACACTGTGACCAATTTCACAGGTTTTATTTTATTTTATTTTATTTTATTCTAGTTTATTCTATTCTATTCTACTTTATTTTATTTAATTTATTGTATTGTATCCAGCAAGCAATTGCAGCTATATGGCTCTATCAGATGACAGGAAGTGATGTAAATGGTTTGTTTCACAGACTTTCATGCAACATAACTATAAATGGATTAAAGGTATAATGTCATTTTTTTTAATTAATGAAAAATTATAATAGTTGGCAAATTGTTGTTGTATACAAGGAGTAAAATACTTCAAAATATTCCTTTATGAAGTGGTGAGTGGTAGCTTTAACTCCTCTTTGTGAAGAATCCCATCACACCACCCCTTCAGTGATTGCTTTCCTATAATGGCACACACCATGGGCTTTATTGCTTTCTCATGGAACATTGTACTCGCTGGGTAGTTATATTTTACATCAGTGTATTTCCTGGACATAATCTAACCCCAGTGCTATGTTTCATTAATTCTTTCCTACATTAAACAATCACTAAACTTAACAATAACCTTACACAAATTTATAAATATATAAATTTAATATGAAATTTAAATGAAAATATAGAATTCACAAAAGCCAATTGATTTATAGCATTTGACAGATAAATACCTCGATGTGGGGTATATAAAGAATGTGAAACTTTAAAACATCCTGTCATAGTGCTACTTTGGAGGTGTTAACTCTTAAATGGTGGTGTCACATTTCACTATTCTATACGTTCCCTACATGTCAAGTGGAGCTGAACACGTTTTAAAGAAAAGAGAAGAGTCCAAAGGTCTTGTCCTGGGAATTCCTAACATAGCTGATATACGTTACTACAAAGAACAAAAATACTTGGTAAAAAAAAAAAAAAAAAAAGAAAGAAAGAAAGAACCTAGTTGAAAAAGAAGATTTTTTGTAACATTTAAAACAAATGCAAACAAATGTAGACATTCATTTTCTTCTCACTTGAATTCTTAATTTTTTTTGTACCATGAAGTGCTATTTTAGCTGTTTAAGTACACTTGGCTAAGGTATGTGGGTTTGGCAGAAATTTGTGCGGTTTAGTGTGGAAACATGACCTGTATGCCTGACTGCCTGTGTGTAAGAATTTAAACATTTTTAACTGCCAAAACGTTGACACACATCTTCAAGGGAAATGCGGTGACACATGGATTCTGTAGAAAATCTGTAAAAAGTGATGGGATCCATATACAGTACTGAGTTTGAAAGCTTGAAAGGAAGTTAGCTTTAAGTCGAACTGACATTTCACCTGCAGAAAGTGTTGTGTTTCTTCCAGACCCTTGCGGCTGTGTTTACGCTCGCCATGATTTCCTTTTCTGCTGCAGCCATGTGCGAGCTACACAAAGCCGTCACGTCTGCGTGCAGCGCTCTACACTCTAAATGAATGTGAGTACACTCGTATATACGAGACGTTTCCTTGGACTGTTGAAATACAAGCATCAACATATCGACTGACACCCAAATTAACAACGTACCCGTATTGTCACTGCTACAGTTACTGAGTGAAACACGTGCCTAGTTGGAGAAACAGCTGCTGTGCTCTCTGTGGATCTCTTAGACTGATTTTTAAAATGTATGGTCCTCCAGGGAAATCCATCTCGCATGTTAAGATATTAAGCTTAACAGGCTGAAATCGTTTACTTGTGAAGAGACGTACTGATGTTCTGATTAAAACAAGCTGCAAAACTGACAAGTACTGTTTTTCACACACATCATTCAGAAGTATCAAGGTTTCATTAATGCAGCTCCAGCCAGGGAATGTGGTTTAAGACACAATACGAAGCTAAACGGAGACAGCACTTGAAGTGGCTTGCCGCACACTGAGCACACGACTCAAAGGAACTCCACATTCCCCAAAATTAAGAAATGGAAAAGCTAAATTATACTCATATGAGCTCATGCTTACTATATTCTTCCACATTCAGGACCTCCTCAGTGTGTAAAGGCTCTACGTTCGAGAACCTACCATGAAAATGACACATTTCATGCACACATTTGTACTATTATCCATGTGAGGACCTTCCACTGACATAATTATTAACGCAGCTATTTAATGCTAGGCTAAACCTAAATTGAAATGAAACATCGTAGCTCTTTTTTAAAAATTTTGTAAATAAAACCTCGAAAAAAAGCTGTGAAAGCTACTAAAGGTAAATGTAAAAGAGACTAAATGCAAATCATTAGAATTTCCTTAATGTCCTCATGTCATTAGCATGGATGCTAGTTAACCACATTTTATGTATTTGCTAATTCTATGATAAAAAGCTCAATGCTTTCAACCTTGCTACTTATTTAAGAGCAAAAAGCAGCCACTGCCAGCAAAGAAACCTTGTAAAAAATGAATTTTTGAATGGTTAAAAGCATATTTTCTTGAATTCAATGTTTTTTAAGAGTTACAAGGGCAACATAGCAACATAATTATGGAATCATAATTTTGTCTTTTTTTCTGCTGTGCTGTCAAAGTGTTACACAATTAAAAAATGGAAGTGGTGACTCAAAGTTAAAAAGCATCTATATATAAATGTACTAGTATGTAAATGTAAAATGGTCAGCATCATCTCAAAAATTTGTTACTATTCAATTCGTATTAGAAGTTACAAAGCTTAAGGTTAGGCTTCACACCTTTTCTTATAACTTTGCATGAAATTGAAAGAAATCCAGCCATTTCTCATTTCTCATGTTCTTTTTCCCATTAGAGGAAGTGGGACAAACTGTCCTTGCACACCTGGTATGGATTAATAAATAAAGGTAAAATACACTGGAATGTGATTTGAGTGAATTTGTAGCCAGGCAGAAGAAAAAAAATGACTTATGAAATTTGATATTTGTAAGAAGTCTGAAATACATTGTAAGGATTTTTTTTTTGTGGAAAGGTAATTTTCACTTATTCTCCGGTAAAATATAAATCACTTAAAGTGACACTTAAGTATAGTAAAAATTACCTTCCAACTCTAAGGAAGTGTATTTAGTTATGAGAGTAAGGAACATAAATCTGGACCCACAGATGGCTCCTGGGAGTTTAACCCTGACTAACAGCAATGTCCTGCACATATAAATATCTTTATATCAGCATGGTGCGTATTTGCATTTATTGTTGAGTTTTACAACCATGGAATACTGATTCTAAAACAGCATAAGTTTTATCACACTCATGTCCTGACTTTGACCTTTGCCAACTTGCAGGCCAAGTATAGATATAAACTGCATGTGAAAGTTTGTTGTGAGTTCTCAGGTAAAATTCTAAATAATAGCGATATCAGTAACATCTGATATTTCCTCCACTAACATTATTTATGGCTATAATTAACATTAACAAACCATCAATTTCAGAATTAAAACACCATAAGCAATGTTAACAAAACAAACATATCAACCTACAACCAAATCAAGTCCAGCATCCCCAGCTCTAGAGTCAGAGTCAAATGCAGAGACCCTAAATCTAGAGTCCAAATCAAGTCCAGAGTCCCCAGCTCTAGAGTCAGAGTCAAATGCAGAGACCCTAAATGTAGAGTCCAAATCAAGTCCAGAGTCCTTAGATTTAGAGTCCAAGTCAAGTCCAGAGTCCCCAGCTCTAGAGTCTGAATTGAGTCCCAAGGTGTAGAGTCCAAATCAAATTGAGTCCCTATGTCTAGAGTCTTAGTCAGCATCCCGAATCCCCAGCTCTAGAGTCTGAGTCAAGTGCAGAGTCCCCAACTTAAGAGTCAGTCCACAGTCCCCCAGCTATAAAGTCAGAGTCTGAGGCAAGTCTAGAGTCTCAAGCCATAGTGTTGAGTCCATATTCCTAGGCTGTAAGGCTCAAGTTGTGTCTAAAGTTTCAAGAGTTCCCCCTCTAGGGTCTAAGTCCAGTCCAGAGTCCCTATGTCTATAATCTGAGTCAAGTCTAGAATCCCAAGCCTTGGAGTCTGACTTGAGTCCAGAGTACAGAGCAGTATAGTCCAAGTTGAGTCCAAAGTTCCTAGCTCCAGAGTCCAAGTCAACTACACAGTCAAGTTGAGAATCCCCAGCTCTGCAGCCCAAGCCCAATCCAGAATCCTTAGCGTTAGAATCTGAGTCAAGTCCAGAGTCCCAAGCCATAAAGGCCAAGCTGTAGAGTCAAGTCCAGAGTCTGAAGCCATAGTGTCTTGGTAAAGTCCATATTCCGAAGTCATAGTGTCTGAGTCTCTAGCTCTAGAGTCTCCATGCATTTTTGAGTCCTAGGTGAGTTAGCTAAAATATATAAGAGTAACTACCACTCTGGTGGTAAAGGAAAAAAAGACAAAAAACTAGAGTTTTATTGCTTCAGCTATGTAGTCACAATCTAAAAAATATCAACTTGCTATATTACATAGCCTATTTCAGTAGACTAACTTGTAACACCCTGTGAAAGGCGTGTCTTATGCCAGTTTTAGCCTGTGTGATCACAACGGTCTTGCAAGATTATTACTTGTCGCAGTGTATGAAATGATCTCAATAAAATCTTGGCCCAATTCTGGAACAGACTGCATGATAACATGCGTTCTCCATGTCAGACTATACGATGAAGATCCTTTAACAATAGAGCTGCAATTAAAGAAAATTACTATGTTCTGCTTGTTCAGAAAATGGTGAACATAAACAGGAATAAGCCAGCGGTTTAATAGTGGCAATGATATGCCTTGAGAAAACACATTTTAAAAGGTGATGAAGATGAGTTTGGAGCCATCCATGGCTGGGTAAAGAGGCCCACATGAAATATCCATTCTCCTAAGTGAGTTTGATGTAATAAGGATATTTTTCTGGTAGCTTTCCAGCTCAGTGCACGAGGGGCCAGGCATGATGGCTGGTGTTGTTATACTAATCAACATAATTTGTATTTGTCTCATGATATTCATGTAATACCATGTTATTCTCCTATCGGTGGCTTTTAGTCGAGCATCGTAGGAGCGCTCACACTCTGAGACTTTAATCATAAATTTGTTGCTTGCTGTCTTTGTTGGACGCTGGTGAGCACGTCACATTATATGATCTAAGACCACCCATCTCAACTCACGACCAAAGATTTCTTTTTCTTTTATGTGCAGTGTTTGTCTGCAACACCAAATCTGCTGAAAATCGTACTGTGTAAAGCCAACTTTAGATGTGGTGTTGGTTATTCTGATACCATATGTTTTCATACAGACATT
This sequence comes from Pangasianodon gigas, assembly GCA_022758105.1. NCBI lineage: Eukaryota > Metazoa > Chordata > Actinopteri > Siluriformes > Pangasiidae > Pangasianodon > Pangasianodon gigas. The sequence goes on along the minus strand of CM040472.1, from coordinate 16,182,753 downwards.
CTCTTTTTGTCATTTAATTCACTGTAGCCAAAAGATAACAACAGACACTGCTATTCTGATGAAACAAAGTAAATCTCTCATTGTGGTGGTTGCATAATGCCGTCTTAACCAGACTTGACCAGACATGTTTTTTTTTCTGCATGCAATCTGTGTGATTAGAGTCCAAGAATTCTGCATTGAGTCACAAGTCAAGTGCAATTCACAATCCCAGATCTCCATACACACTAGCGTAGATTCATGTTTCTGACTGGTTCCACACAAAGTTCAACCCTTAAAGAAGCTGTAATTAGCATTTCAGTTGTGCAAAAGTACACAAGATTAACAGATGTGTATCAGTGATTACACTGGTCAAGACCCGTTCCTCTCTTCTACTGATGCAACGAATGCATTTGGTGTAAAGTAGGAATGTGTGTTGGGAAGCTCCAGCACTGAATCCCACACAATACCAGGATTAAGTATCATCCATTCCGTGTGTCAACAGTTCTCTGTCTTCAAACGCCTGAGCACTTTTTCATGTCCTATGACCTCTGGACTTGCTGTGATAATGGCAAACAAACAGTGTTACCTGGCTAGGTAACCTAAAACCCTCCTACTTCCTTCTAAAAGCTGAGCTGTAGCCATTAGGCCTGGGCCCCAGGGTGCAGGAGCTTTACGGGCTGAAATGAAGGAGGGGCGACCCAGAGATCCTAATGGAGCTCAGCTGCATTAACCTGAAAGGTGCAGCTGCAGAGGAAAAGAGATGTAGGATGAGAGGTGATTGCTGAGGTGTGAAGATGAGTGCAGGGAGGCCACGGGATTTTCATGCCGCACAACAAAGTTAAAACGCGAAAGCAAATGTCTGTGAAAGCCTGAAATGGATTCTGATTTTTAACAAAAGATGTTTTGCACATGGATACCTGGATAGCCTGCTAAAGAAGATAGAAGAAGAAATGTTCTGTAGTCTTTACAATAAAAATGTCATCATTATTTACTGCTTAAGTTAATAGTACCAAACCAATTATGATTCCAAATGATCAATTATTATGAGTTAATAAACAGAAATTAATCTGTGTTAACTAAATAATAAAAACCTATGACTAAAAATAAGTTCACAAAGAACAATATAAACAAACAGTTAAGTTAATAGTTAAGGAATTAGTTTATGCTGGTCACTAAATGTTGACAATTTATTGAACTCAGTAATCTGGGTATCTAAGTCAAGAACAGCTTCATCACAGCTTTATAATGGATACTGTGGATTTATTTTTAGTCATGGATGAATATTTAACATTAGTTAATTCTTGTATATATTATTTATGGCCTTATAGCAGAGCACTGTTGAATTCTCAAATCTGATTGGTCAGAAGGTGTTGATTTTCTATAACAGCAGATCTGACATGTCAGCATGATGGCACAGCAAGTTCCCCAGTTTGATCCTGAGCTCAAGTTTTCTGTCTGTGTGGAGTTTTGCATGTTCTCCCCATGTTAGCTTGGGTTTACTCTGGATTCTCCGGTTTCCTCCCAAAATCATGCCAGTAGGTGGTTATGCTAAAATGCCCCTAGGTGTGTGTGTGTGTGTGTGTGTGTGTGTGTGTGTGTATGGTGCCCCTGCGATAGACTGGTGCCGCATCCCGGGTGTATTCTCAACTCACACCCAGCGTTCCCGGGATAGGCTCCAGATACACCTCCATTCTGACCAGGATAAAGTGCTTACTGAGGATGAATGATGAATGAGACCATGTTGGATTGCCATGGAAGTGAAAGTATGATGAACAAGCCTTCCAATTCACTCGCATGTTTAAATGTAGTATTGGTAATAAATTTAGTCAACGCACATTCTGAAGGAAACGGGTTGTAGTTGAAGTACTTTATAGCCACCTGTATGTAATAAAAAATACCTACACTGGAAAAAAATGTGGAACTTGCAGAGATAAAGACGGAGTAGACGAGTGGCAATGCATTTATTTATATGTCACAGAATGTAAAGGACATCCAGCGAGACTGAGAATGAAACTGGTACAAAAGTCGCCTGTGATGAGACTGAAACAACCCACACACACACACACACACGTTCATGGTTAGAAAAACAGTGGCGTACACGTCACTGGTTGTCACACACGTAGCGGCGTCGCTGGCTGAGACTTGGCCGTGTAAGAGGGACAGGTGGACATAGCGGCTGTCAGGCTGCAGGAGATTGATGCAGCGGGTCATTGTGGAGCTGCTGGTGTCCTCTTACTGCACAGACAGCTGCTCTGAGGAGATGCACTGTCCTCTTACAGCAACACACACACACACACTTTCCCAATGTGGAATAAATCTGAGAATTTAGTAAACACTACTAGACTTAATTCAACCTTAATGGTGTTAAGGTATTATTTTCACACTGTTAGAGTTCATTCTATAATAAAAAAAAATGCTGTTAATCTCATAAAATGCTGTTAATAAAATAAAAGGATATTTTATTCTGCACTCTAGCTGGTATTGCAACATTGTAAGTGTTAATTCACCTTCCTAAAAGTTTATATTAATACATTAATATTTAATGTAACATGGCGTATATTAATTTAAGCTTGCAAAAGACTTATTCATCACAGTAAGAGTAATTTAATACCTATAATTTAATATCTATCTATCTATCTATCTATCTATCAAATATCAGAATGGGGAAAAATACGATCTCATTGACTTTGTCCAGTTGTTGGTGCCAGACAGTCTGTTTAAATATTTCAGAAACTGCTGATCTCCTGGGAATTTCACACATATCAAGCTCTAAAGTTTACTCAGAATGGTGAAAAAAAAAAAAAAACATCCAGTGAGTTGCAGTTCTGCGGATGGAAATGCCTTGTTGATGAGATAGGTCAGAGGAGAATGGCTGGACTGATTGGAGCTGACAGGTAGGTTATAGTAACTCAAATAACCACTCTTTACAGCTGTGGTGAGCAGAAAAGTATCTCAGAAAGCACAACATGTTGAACCTTGAGGTGGATGGGATACAGCAGCAGAAGGCCACACTGGGTTCCACTCCTGTCAGCCAAGAACAGGAATATGATGCTACAGTAACAGCTGAAGACTGGAAAAAGACCAGATGATATTAAAATATATTTGTCTTGTGTCTTGAATAATTAATTTAAATTGTAAATAATAAAAGCATTGTGTTAATTTAACACTATAGATTTTAACTGGATATTGCTTGTGTTAATTCAAAACCAAGTGTTAAAGTAATATTGGTATAGTGGTATTCCAGACAGCAAGCACAATTTCACACCAAGAAACTTAACTTAACACTGTAAGGATTAATACATGCTGTATTTATTTCCGCGCTTTCAATCAACCCTGCGTTATATCCACATTGATTTATTAATTGCATGTGTGTGTGTGAAGGACAATGACCTTCTGTGTCAACCTAAGTGGAAATGTTTGAACGAATTTTAAAAAAAAAGTCCACTAATGATTTTTTTTTGTCAGGGCATGGGGTTGAAAGGAGAAAGGACGAGCTTATTCGCCAAAATATTTGGACAATTTATTTACTTCAGTGTCATAGAAGCAGTTTCTCACATTCCAAAAAATTAATCTGTCAGATCAAGTAGGGTGACTGTTGTTAATCAGCGAAAATATGTTAACCTTTTGTTAAATTTTTAATCCAACAGCAAAGTCCAAATATAATATAAAAAAAATTGATCACAAAAGTGATGAAATACCAAAGACTGTGTGTTGAATTAAAAATTCCACATTGAATCAAACTAAAGGCTGCACACAGTCCCTCCATTAACTACAGCGGCCCTGAAGGGCAACCAGGCAAGATTGAGTGCTTTTATTTAAAAATTAATCCTGTCTTATTTAACATTGCTTCCCTTTATTTTAACTGGGCCTTTTATTTTAAAGGTGGCTCCTTTTTTAAAGTTGGCTCTTTTATTTAAAAGTTGGCTTGTATAGGCTTAGCTGGCCTTCAAGGCTGCTGTGGTTAAGTGTCTGAAAAACCCTAGAAGCCTCATTCTCACAATAGACATTTTTAAAAAATACTAACAAATACGAAAGAATTACATCTATGATTCTTTTTTTTTCTTTGCATACCTGTAATTTCATACTTAAAACCTGAAATAATAGCGGACATTCTGTACTATAAGCATAGAACAGACTATTTTCGCATACTATTCATTACAGTAGGATGAGTTGGGAATGTAGACAATGCCCCGAGGCAACAATGACCTGAGGGCAGCATTAATGATCACAAAGGTTCGGCACTTTTTTTTTTTTTTCCCGGAAAGTGCTTTTTTAACAGTATGAGAGTGGCTACAGGGTTGCACCTGGCTTATTAGAAACATCTTCGAAAACTGCAAAAGGGAAACTATGCCATTTTATTTAATGCTGGATTTTGGAGTTAGTGATGTTCAGAGATACTCAAAGTGACCAAAGATTTGGGGTCTGAGGAGGTTTCATCAAATACTGAAGTCTGAGGCCTCACTTTTGAGTGGCAGTAGAGTTTATTCTCAATTCACAAAAAGATGCAAGTGGTATGTGAGAACTTTTTTTTTTTTTTTTTGCGTTTCAGCAAATTGGAAGTACTCACTTCTTCAGTGAGGTCTTTTGTTGCTGTTCACAACACAACACTTCTGATATGTGGTGCTTTAAGGGCACATCAGTGTTTATGGCCCTAAACGAGGACGGGGAAGTACCTTATGCCACAAAGACACAAGGCAGGTGTTATTGAATGCTCTGAAGTATGTAAAGAGGTGATAAAGGGAACCTGACTGACTTGCATATCAATATTTATAATTAACATGATCTTAAATTTCATTATGATTTATTTGTGAAATTCTGAGTTGATGCCTATGGTTTAACATTCTTTCAACAACATGTTGCTCTATTTACACAGTGTCCTACATTACCCACAATGCCACGTGACTGTCTGCTAATAGTGGTGCCTTTGCTCCATCTATACATAGACAGTGATGCAGCGACACTTTAGTCCCCTCACACCCTCATTTGTACACTCTACTCAAACAGATCAGCTTCTGAAGCTTCGACTTTCATGCCGTCAGCGTCATCGTGCCCGTTGTCTCATAGATAGCTAACTAGCTGAGCCGAGTCTCTGCTGTTACTCAGTGCAACTGTGTCGTATAGCAGCGTTGCATTCTGGGATTTTGAGTTGAATGTTTGCACCAGCATCTCCACTACTTCCACACTGGATTTCTCATTAATATGATGAAAATACTAAAGTACATTTAGTGTGTGTGTTTTTCAGGAGCTAACAGTGAAACCTGGCTGTTATTCCTTATGTTTGAGATCTTATAGCCACAACAGCTGTCAGAGCTGCTGTTATGGAAAATTAATCAACACCTTCTGACCAATCAGATTTGAGAATTCAAAGATGCTGTAGTAAAATATAAATCAGGGAGCTAAAAAAAATCAAAATGGAAAATCCAAGGTAGTACTTAACACATGACAGGTAAGAGTTATTTCATGCAAAGGAAGTGAAATGGTGAATATGCAAATGAAGTGAAATGGTGAATATGCTAATGAAGTGAAATGATGAATATGCAAATGAAGTGAAATTGTGAATATGCTAATGAAGTGAACTGATGAATATACAAATGAAGTGAAATGGTGAATATGCAAATAAAGTGGAATGGTAAATATGCTAATGAAGTGAAATAATGAATATGCAAATGAAGTGAAATGGTGAATATGCTAATGAAGGGAAGGGGTGGGGCATGTGTGGGGTTGTGGGCATTTTAAGTTTATGTATTTATAAACTTTTAAAGGATTTCTGTAAAAGAAGGTGGTTATGTGCTTTTTTTCGGTTTACTAATAACATTTTGTGGAATTACCAGCAATTTGTCATTCAGTATAGGAAAATACAGGCTTCAAAAAAGTTTTAGATGACTTTAACAATCTTAGTATGTAAGTGAGTTTATCTTATCATTGTCATTTCAGGTATTTAATATCAACTTAATGTTTACCATCTTTGCATACTTACATGCAGTGATCTGTAGCACACCTGTATAAACCATCAGTACCATCAGTGTTAGTGTATCAGAGTGCCTGTTATCCCTCAACCTTGAATCCAGTAAGAGCTACAGAGGCCTTATAAAGCAGTATCAATGATGTTTTCAGCATTGAGCTCACAGCGACAAGTGTGTACGTTGAAGTTTTTCTACCTTGAGATGGTTTTCAAAGTTATGATTTAAGTCTTTTTGTGTCAGTATATGTCTAGCCATCACTATGACAGTTTTTCCAGGACACATTTGAAAAAAGTACAAAAGTAAATCCCTGAATGAACAATACAGTGACATTCTTATCACTTTTCAGAAAAAAAAAACAGCAGTGAAGAAGCCTTTAGGAGTCCTTTCCAATGTGTGTTTGTGTGTGTGTGTGTGTGTGTGTTTATTCACTTGGAGAGAAAAAATGATCATGTTAAAACATGCTTTATTCTTTGCAGCTGATTACTTACTGAGATAAAATGTCTCAAATTTTATCTCAATGTCCATCATTTTGTAAAAATGCACAAACCTTATTAGGCCTGAGTTACAGCGCCATCTAGGGGACAGAAACTCTTTTGCACTGGTCTAATAATAAGGCTTGTTTGTAGCATCTTAGATGTTTCACTAAGTCTCTAGGTCAACTTCATATCTGTGTTGTACTGAATGATAATATAGAAGACAGTAAGAAGACAGTCTTGTGATGTGGTTAAATCCCATGCTTAGGCTGAGATTATCAGGATTTAGGGATGGGAGATGTAGTAGAAATGTCATATCAGGAAACATGAGATTGCATAAGTATTCACCCCTGTTGGTGTGAAACTACATAAGCTCAATTAACTAAATTAGTTCTGGCACAACCAATTGCCATAATAATACTTCAGGATTGTTTTGTGTCAACCTGGTTGCTTCTGCCAGGAGGTTACAACTTGGTTTTAGGTGTGGAAGTGTGTGTGTGCATAATGTCATGTAATGGACTAGTATCCCATCCAGCTGTGCATTCCTGCCTCACACCTAGTGTTCCTGGGATAGGCTCCATCTTTCCTGTTGTTGTTGTTGTTATTGTTGTTGTTGTTTCTTTGCCCCCCCCCCCCCCCCCCCCCATTTTTTCTTCTAATTTTAATCATTGCTAATTTCTACTCACTATCTCCTGTACTTGTGCTTGAGAGTGAGCAGGACCAGTTCGCACTCTTGTCCTGATGCTAGGGCAAGCACTCTTCTGTTATATCACTCAGGAGCCTTAGCTTTAAACGGTTTTATCAGAGACTGTGACTCAAATCACAAGTCTGAAACTTGAAGCCATAATTTACTGATTTGGGACTAACTTAAAACATCATGATGTGCTACATGACTTGGACTTTTTATTCACTCAACTGTGACTCTGAATGAATACTAACATTCTCTATACTCTTGTACAGTATGTAAGGAATAAACCATTCGGTGGCATGCTGTTATAGGAAAATAATCAACAATGGAGTGTAGTGTTCCCTCCTCACCTCTCAAGGGTCCCAGTGAGAATCCCTGAGCCCGGGTTACTGTCTGTGTAGAGCTTCACATGTTCTCCCCGCACGGGTTTTTTCTACAGGCTCTCCAGGTTCCTCTCACCTCCCAAAAGCATGGCAGTAGGTGGATTGGCTTTTAAATGTGAATGAGTGTGATGTCATGTGATGACCTGGTGTCTCATCCAGTGTGTGTTATCTCTGTACAATGCACCTTGTATATTTGTACACCTTATCATTTGCACTGAGCTGGTCTCTACTTTCTCTACCTCACACCTTGCACATGTGTATATATATATACATATATATACATATATATATATATATATATATATATATATATATATATATATGTGTGTGTATATATATATATGTGTATACACACACACACACACATATACACACACACACACACACACACACACACACACATATATATATATATATATATATATATATATATATATATATATATATATATATTTATAGACATATTGTTATTTGCACTTCTGGTTAGATGCTAAACTGCATTTCATTGGCTCTGTACTCGTACTCTGTACAATGACAATAAAGTTGAATGTAATCTAATCTAATCTAAATTCCCACCTCACAACCAGTGATCCCAGTGTTCCTGGGATAGACTCCGGATCCACCAAGACCATGACCAGGAAAAAGCGCCTACTGAAGATGAATCAATAGATGAATTTATTCTATAATTGAATAAATGTTTTACATATATATACATATACATATATATATATATATATATATATATATATATATATATATGTCAGACTTCCACATTAACCACAGTTTGTCAGCCACAGTTTTGTTGTTGTTGTTTTGATTTCTAGTTGTAAAAAAGGTTATCAGGTATTAAAGAAAATCACCAGTTATGTATATTAGAGCAATAAAACACAATAAAATTGCATGTAGTGTCTGTTACATTGAGTAGATTTGACTGTAGACCTCTAGAGGGAGCCATGGCTTTAAAAAAACCATTTCCCTGAAACTCCAGTTGACTTGAGAGTCCAGTCACCCTTCGAGCTGTGTGTCAAACACAGAAGTCACAACATCAGATCTTAACATCAGATATTTCAGGAAATCTGTGTTAACGTGGGTTCTTCATGGACATTTTCTCTGTGTAATGTCTCTGAGTTAGATGAACTGTCTGTAGGCATGCCCAATTCACAGCGAGCAAAATTTAGTTTTGATAAGAGATGGCACGATACCACCTTTTCTTTTCTGATCAAGTCAAGTCAAGTCAAGTCAAGTGGCTTTATTGTCATTTCAACCTTATACAGCTAGTTAGGACACAGTGAAACGAAACAACGTTCCTCCAGGACCAAGGCGCTACATACAACAAAACACAGAACTACAGTGGACATTACATATATTTACATAAAGTGCACAGTGCAAACATGTGCAGATGGCACAAGACAGCACAAAAACTATCAAAACAAGGGCACGGTGAGTTACAGTGCAGCGCCGACTAGCACACAGTACTAATAAAAAAGTGAATCATATGACAGTAGTGCAAAAGATTGACAAAATAAGTTGCTGAATGTAAACATAAGGAGTAGCAGCCAGGTGGAGAGTATAGATATACAGTATATAATAAATATATAATTGCAAAGAGGATGGAGTGATGCTCAGTTGAGTGTGTGTGTGTGTGTGTGTGTGTTTTCAGTCTGGACCCTGAGTGTCGAGGAGTCTGATGGCTTGGGGGAAGAAACTGTTGCACAGTCTGGCCGTGAGGGCCCGAATGCTTCAGTACCAAATCCGATACCGATACCAACACCTCGAGCATCACCTGATATTAATTCCAATCTAATATTGTATTTTCTTTATTTTAAATTTAAACTGAAGCACTTCACAGCTAAACTCTTACACACAAAAATCATATATATAATATACTAAAGTACAAATGTATTAAATTCATTCCTAACAAAAGAAAAAAACAGTCAAATCTTTTTATATGTAAACTGTTCCAGGTCCAAAAATAAATTTCTTTTCCAAATCCAATCCTAATCTTTGTCATTTGTTACAGGATTGGATATCTGATGTGTTTCTCTGATATCTGATCCACTGGTATTGGTATTGGCCGTATCAGATCTGCTCCATCTCTAGTTTTAACCCTAGTGGAAATATACTTATTATTTAGTTAATTAATAATGTATACTTTAATTCATTTTATTTTTATCCCTAAAGCCAAACATCTCTAGCACAACAGAGAAACCTTATATTAATGTAGCTAACTCCTAAACAACACATTTAAGGTGTTTTCTGCATCACACACTTAATTTCCCTCCCTGAAGGAAAACTAGCCATTAGATGATCATCTTAAAGATGAGTTTGTTTTCTTAGGCCACTGTAAGCAGCCTGACCTTTGACCTTCTCTGCTCAGTAGAAGAAGTTCACACTGTCTTATCTCGTATTTATGTTCCTTAATCATTTGTACATGTCTACAGCCTGCGGTTTATTGGTCTAACATCATATCAGTGTGAGGTGGATATGATCTGTGTGCAGCAGGACAGAATTACGACATCATTATCAACCATGTAGGATGTTTTCCTGAAGGAAAAAAAAAACTTTCAGCTTAAATCATATTTCCACAATAGTAAAGGACTGAGCTCTCAACATTATTTGGTTTTGCTCTGCAGTGTGTAATACATTGATTACATTACTCTTGAATCTGTTTTCCAAAATTTTTAAAATGTTACACAACAATTAACTTTATGCAAATGGCTAAAATTTAAAATACTAATTCATAATAATTAATTCATATTATTATAATGCTTGTCGTCAGAGTTTACTTTATATTGTGTAAATGCGCTTTATAAATAGGCCTAAAATTCTCCATTCATATTCTACTTGCTTGTATTATTTCATTTTTTGTTTTATTTTAAATTAATAATAATAATAATAATAATAATAATAATAATAATAATTTTATTTACGTCAAATATAATTAACCTACACTGAAAGCTTTTATGAGTTAATTTATACTGTCTTTAAAAAAAAAAAAAAAAGCACCATATGGCATCTAGACTGAAACCACAGAAGCGTCAGTTAGACAGGTCTGACTGGTAAAGTGACCGTTAGTTGGTGGAGAAAAAAAAATGGCACCCCATATCTTATATAGGTGCACTTTATTATGATTTTATTCTTTTTTTTTTATTTCCTGACTTTATATTCCTAAAGTTTTAGGATTAGGATCAGGTTCGAATTTTATACCATTTTTAGTGTTTTCTGTTTCTTAAATTGTTTATAAAATTACTAGTTATTCATTTGATGTATTTGATTGCCATTATATTATCATCATGTTAAATTCTATCTAAAAAAAATAATAAAATAAAAATCCTACAAAGGTTGTCCAATATTTTTTTATTTTATGATCTTTTTTTTTTATGCTGATAGTGTTGTGTTTGTTAGCTATATTCCTAAAGCCTTCATTGTATATAACATTTTTAGGCTTTTTTGTTTGTTTGTTTGTTTTCATCATTACATATTTTAGACCTGAATGTTTGGATATTCGAAGATTATTATTATTATTATTATTGTTGTTGTTGTTGTTGTTGTTGTTGTTATTATTTATTTATTTATTTATTTATTTATTTATTTATTTATTTATTTTCTTTATTTCAGGCCTGCTGTTTAAGTCTTTTTTCTAATCCATATACTTTTTAATATAAGCATTATTTAGACAGAATCAAAATTCATAAATCATGCAATTTTAAGTTTAAAAAAAGAAGAGAAAATATTAAAGAACCTGTATGTGTATAAATAATTTATACATGAGAGGGTTAAAGTGTTATTATATTAATGGTTATTATTATAATAATATTATAGTTATATTAAACTGTGCGCGTGAGAGAGAGAGAAAAAAAGAAAGGGCCAAATCTCAAATAGCTCTGATTGTCATTCCAGGTGCACTAGGTAGGGTGTAAATTAGTTGACTTCACAGTGTGTGTATGGAGGGTCCTTATTTGTTTTGTATGTGTTTATTATTTGAGTGTGAGCGTGCTTGAGCGCATGCGCAATGTTTCCGCGTGCCGTTTGGTGGCGCAACTGGGGGCAAAACACGGAAGAGTTCATTCAGAGGGAGGGAGAGAGAGAGAGAGAGAGAGAGAGAGAGAGAGAGAGAGAGAGAGAGAGAGTGTGTGACGGAGAGAGAGAGAGAGAGAGAGAGTGTGTGTGTGTGTGTGTGTGTGTGTGAGGGAGAGAGAGAGAGAGAGAGCGCACTAAAGTCTCGTGCAGTAGACTCAGTTCCCGGCTCCTACACGGACGGGCTCGCGCTGTTTCTCTTTTCTCTCCGGGAAGAAGTTCCAGTGAAGTTGCTCCAGATGCGCGTTGGCGCTGTTTCCGCGTCTCCCGGTGGCCTGAAGCTGAAATGTTCCCCGAAAAGTCATTTTATGGACTGCTTTTCGTGTGTGTGACCATTTCCCCGCTTACCCTCACCGACAAACCCGGTAAGTGAGCAGAAAAGGCTAATGAGACTTAACCAACTTTGTGAGAAAAAAAACAAAATAACCGGAAACAAACTATACAATGTTGCGTTAAATAAGCTAACAGCATTAGCACAGTGTTCCTAAGTGTTCATGAAAATGTAACCGAGACTAACGTTAACCCATTAACCTGTGCTAGCTAAAGCCCAAAGTGCATACTAACCTACTAGTTAGTGTGTAAAAATCAAACACAAACCTGAGTTTGAAGAGTTTACAACGTAAAACGCGTTTGTCTCATTGTCAGGGTCTGGTTTTGCGAAATATAATGTTATATAATAGAAAATAAACATCTTTTAGGTCAAAGTTATAGTGTAGAACTACAAACAAGACTGTGGCTAAATCCCAAATAACTCCCTGCTCTCTCTCTTTCTCCATGTACACTGATTATAATGTGAAATAATAGCTGTAAAACACCCTACTTAGTGCACTAGGGCTGTATTTAGGACTCAGCCTTCGTCATTGAGCACTTTTGACATTTAAATGTTAAAATTCTACCTAAAAAAGCAAAGTTAGTGATTATACAGAGTTCTTACAGATGATTCATGTCTAAAAGGATGTTTTTAAGTTTTCAAATGGACTTCATTTTGAAAATTAAACTAGTGAAATGCTTGATTCTTCCATTACTAGTGGAATAAACATAACATTTGGGAGAAACCTTGAAAATGTGCAGCTTTGTTAATGATTCCATTCTGAAGTTGTGTGTTTGAGTTAGAAATATTGCTAATATTAAATAGATAAATGAAAAATGCTCAGTTCTTTCATTCCGAGTGGGTTAAATAACCATTTCTTAGGAAGCATGGACTGTGGGAGAAAAGGAAACATTTCATAATTTTGCAAACTTTTGAGCTTTGCAATAAATTGACAGAATAATGTTACTTACTTTTTTTTAATGCTGCTTACTTTCTTCCTCTTCAACCTCTTTATTTATTTGTTTGTTTGCTCATTTGTTCATCCACTTAGTCGTATGTCATATTCTGAGCTGAAATTTGTCTTAAAGGAGGCAGAAAAATTTTTGAACGTCATTTTTAAAAATCAGTATATTAAATATATTTAATCGATGCCTGTACAATCTCTGTGAAGATTTGCTTCCTGAAAACAAGTTTATTTTGATTTAGGACTGAGGGATATATCGATACGAGATCAGTATTGTGATATTAACACACAAGTTCAGGGGTATCCTGAGGTGTCGGTACTTTTGTAACGCTGTTGTTAGTCAGAACTCGGACTTGAAATATATTTTTGTGCCAATCACGTTGTTTTCCCTTCTTTTTCCTTGTATGATACTTTGTTTTGTAAACATTGAGTAAAAACTCCCCTCACTTTATATTTTTTAACAATATGGCTGCACTGTTTGGTTGGCAAAATTTTAGCAACATGAAATATTGTGATACAAGTCGTCTTCAGGTATGATGATGCGAGATTTTTTTGTTAAATTGTCCTAAATATCATGATACGAATGTCTTCAGTATGATGATGCGATATTTTCCATTAAATCATCCTAAATATCGTGATACAAATCGTCTTCAGGTACGATGATGTGATATTTCCTGCTAAATTGTCCTAAAAGTTGTGATACAAATCGTCTTCGGGTCCAGCAGTGTGATATTTTCCGTTAAATCGTCCTAAATATTGTGATACAAATCGTCTCTGGGTCCAGTGATGCGATATTTTTCTCTAAATTGTCCTAAATAGTGTGATACAAATCGTCTTCAGGTACGACGATGCGATATTTTCCTCTAAATTGTCCTAAATATTGTGATACAAATCGTCTTCGGGTCCAGCGATGTGAAATTTTTCTCTAAATCATCCTAAATATCGTGATACAAATCGTCTTCTGGTACGATTATGCAATATTTTTTGTTAAATCGCCCTAAATATCGCGATACAATTCGTCTTGTTGGTGTGATATTTTCCACCATATCGTCCACTGCTTTAGTGCCACATTTTGTGTACACTTAGTGTTATCATTTTTTAATAATCTGAAAGGTTTTATCTTGCATTTGATGCCATGGTGGACTAGATCGGATGTTTTAGTTTTTGTGAAACACTAAGCTGACACGGGGAGTTTCAGATGTGCCAGCCGTGTTGGTGTTATCACGATGTGATGGCGTCACTGTGAAAGTATGACGGTTGCTTTACTGCAGGTTTGTCTGGTTTGTTTTGTTGCAACAGCATGCAAGACTCTGAACGAATCGTGCAGCCATTCCTTGTTTTCTGGTCGGCATGCTGTCAAGCACCCGTTTCAATTTCATTTTTGATATGAGCACGATATCAGTGTTCAGAGTAACCGATACTGGTCCGATCCGATGTCTGATAACTTGTCAGGAACTGAGCTTATCTAGCCAAGTTATGTGAAACCTGAAAGGCATGACGGCATCATCACACATCTTCATTCTTCATAGCATAAAATATTATCGCATACAGACCCAGGAACATTGTGATATATATTTCCTGAGCATTCCAGATCTCATCAAGTGTCGGTGCTTTTAAACCTTCACTGTTGCTCGCTGCAGTGTGATTACATACCTATTTTTGCACTGATTGCATCATTTTGTTAGCAAGCATTTAACCAAACCAATTAATCTTACATTTCAGGTTCTGCAAAAATGCCTCGAGATGATTTGTGTCCTCAAACATCAGCAGATCAGAGAGCTAAATGAGAACTAAATGGATATTCATGATTATTTATCATGCATTGGAGGAATTTGTGAATTTGCTTTTACACTGAAGTTTCATACTATATGCCTACAGATCTTCAATTTTTTTAATCTTTAAATCAAAATATGGCAACTTCTGTTGTTGAGTTTGTACATACGCAAGACAGCTGCAGTGTTTATCCTGCATTTCTTTGCGTAGAAGTACATAACTCTGTACTGCAGTTGGCACTTCGTTAGATATGTATATATGGTGATATGTATTGTAGAAATGCCTTTGAGAATCTTTACGTTAATACTTTATACATAAATTAATAAATACTTATGCTACCAGTTATGCAGTCCTAGCTATAGTAGGTTAAGCTTAGCGTATGTAGTGATCTTTAGTTTTGTCTAACGGAGAAATCGGGAACTGTGAGAGCGTCGTAGTGAGGAGCTCGTGATTTACTGCCCGAGTCAATAAAACTCAATTCCCGACATTAACTACTTGGCTGATGTTTGGGTTTCGTCATTACTGATTATTGAGCTCTCATCTCTCAGAGCTGATTGGAGTTAACTAATTGAGAGCCAAATCTGCGATCACTTGATGAGAAATCATGCACTTCCTGCCTTCTAGTGTATGAGCTTAGCTTTCTACTTTGTGGAAAAAGTACATTTAATTTTTTTCCTGATTTTTCAGACGGCCAGCTGGCCTCACTTTGGGTTTTCTCACTGTATCTTGTTCAGTGAATGTTTAGCAGATTTGAAGCAGCAGTTGCGTTGCCTGAACATGTGCACCTCTTGTTCATATTTCACGTTTTCCTCTGAGGGACTCCAGAGGGGATTCAGGTGTTGAGCTCGAAATAGCATTCCACTTTTAGCCTCAAATCAGCAGCATGAAGGTCTTTAAGTCAGTCACTGACAGTCGTTCATTATTTTCCTATAACAGCATGCCCCTGAGTGTTTTATTCCTTTCCATATTTCTACCCATATGCCTGCATCTCAGCTGCTCAGTCTGTCACACTTCCTGGTATTTATTATATGTTGTGGTCCACACTGCGTGGTCTTTTTTAGCTCATGACGTCAACGCTCGCTCACCTGCCACCAGGTGGGTCTTTCCTGTTAGCGTGTTTCCATTGGCCTCTCTCTGAAACGAGCTCATGAGCACGTCTGGCTTCGGTTTAGTCGAGACCACAAAGGCCACTGTGTGTCCACTACGGCTGACGTAATGCAGCGTAGGTAATGTGCTGTTAGTTTTACGCCCTGCTTAACATAAACCTCAAAGCTGCACTGTGTTCTGGGCTTAGAGGCGCGTTAGTTCAGAAATATTTTTCACTGTCGCGTGAGAACTATAAGAATGTCTCTCAATGCCATGCCAGGCTTTAGGGTTGTGATCCATTAGTAATTTGCTCCTAGAGGGGGAAAGTAGTGCTTAAAATGGGTTTGTTATCCTTTATATTGGTGCAGTAATGTAATAATATGACACTAATATTTCACTACTAAAACATTACATAGATCTTTCAGACACATTAATGTATTCAGTGCATAAAAATTTAGAGATGCATCAGTACAGATACCATGCTCATTTACTCACTCTCCGATACCAATATACGGCTTGTGTACGTCGCTACACCAATGAACCGATGACAAGAAATGACAGCGATCTGGACGTATTTCACAATCCCTGATCAAAGCAAAGCAGACTGCAGACTGTGCTCTGTGAAAATATCTACATGAGCGTACTACTACAACACAAGCAACCGGATGTGGAGCAGTGAGGAGAGCGTGCAGAGAGACCGTCAGGCGGGAGAGCACTTCACTACAGCGAGCACTGAGCACTGAGACACGCTATCTTTCATCAGCATGTACACTTTGCTCATGAATCTCAAAATGCACGCTCATTTTTAATGACCATCCTCGCTGATAGTGCTCAGCACTCTCTATTAAAGACACTGTTTAACTGGTATGATATTTTAAATGTAAAACTCAGCACTAGGAGTTCATTGCTAGCAGCACACAGAAGCAACCAACATAAACAGAGCTAAATAAAATGTCTCTTCATACTTAATACTACGTACGTCGCTCATTTTGGTATGAGTATCGCTATCGGTATTGACAAGTACTGAAAGATTTACACTGATGCATCCGTATTAAAAATAATTCCATATATAAACAAATGGATGAAGAATTCAGTCATTTTTCTGGAGGCACTATGAGGGCAGAGATTTACAGCACACCAGTTGGATGGAAACCCCACTACAGATGCTTCAGCCGTGGGAAACAGTGCTGAACGTGCATGTGACACACACACACACACACACACACACACACACTGTCCCACGTCCTGCGCTCATCTGAAGACCTGCTGCTCCCAGCAGCTGACCATCCCGAGCAGCCTGCGAATACTCCGGAGGAGTCACATTCCTCTCCACGCTGCTGTGCTCTCCTCATTGCCGAGCTCAAACTCAAGTGCACGTCAGGAGCGTCTGCGCTTTGTTGCGACTTGTCTCGCTCAGACAAGGCATGCACTTATTGAAGTCCTGTTGTGGATTGCTTTGACATGCAGCATATCAATTTAATTATTCAGGATCTCAGGTTAAATCTGTTCAGTCATCCATATCCCGTGTGTCTCCTTTTTCAGAAATTTCTATTAGGGTCAGTGTTTGGGTTGCATATACACCCTGTGTGGTGGGAGTCATAGAAAATGAAATTACACAATTTACCTGGAATTCACACAAGACACCTCACGGTAGTCATGTGTGTAGCATCAGCATATCATAAGCAACCTCGTGCCCAATCTCCACTTCTGACTCAGGATGGAGGCTGTAATTAGCTGCAACAGCATATTTGGGTATGGGCAGTTTTAAGGGAAATGGGGAATAAATAACAATAAAACCAGTTTATATTTATTTTCCAACAAACAACTGTAAATTATTATTATTTTACTTTTTAATTAGCAGGGAAAGGTCAAGTGTACAGGACACTGAAGTGTACAAAATGCTGAAATCTAACTATTGCTGAAGCGCACCCCTCGCTGAAGTATACGGGATACTTTAGTGTGCGCAGTACCGACGTGTACGGAATACTGCGGTGCACGGGACGAAGAGGTGTATGGGCCACCCAAGTGTACCAGATCCTGAAGTATACAAAATACTGTCCAGAATTCTAAGATGTCCACAATACCGGAGTGTACAAGATACTGAAGTGTATGTGGTACTGAAGTATATGGAATACTGCAGTGTACAGGATGCAGAAGTGTATCGGGGATACCGATATGTACTGGATACTGAGGTGTACGGGCAACCCAAGTGTATTAAATACTAAAGTGTCCGGAAAACCGACGTGTACGGGGTGCCGAAGTGTAGGGGATACTGAAATATATGGAATGCTGAAATGTGTGGGATATTGAAGCGTATGTGATACCGAAGTATATGGAATACTGCAGTGTACGGGATGCAGAGGTGTATGGGATACCGAGGTGTATGGGCAACCTAAGTGTATGAAATACTAAGGTGTCTGGAATACCGAAGTGTATGGGGAGCCAAAGTGTAATACTGCACTCCCACATTAAACAGAATGTAGGATTGTTGTATTACATAGCAAAGAAATGTTAATATCTAATTAGCATTTTACTTAATTGTCCCAATCGTGCAAAGAAATGCACTGTAAGGAATAATGCCGCTTAATTTCAAGTATGTATTGGGAATACTGACGATGCATACTGATGAGGGATGTTTTTCTGCTTTCTTTAAATCTTTATTAAAACTTTCTTTATTGGTTCAAATACTACCTGTTAAAGTGCATTAGAGTAGGGCTGGGTGATGTAATCGATATTTTAATAAATTATGTCACAATGTGATTTGCCCTCCATCTGCTACTACTATCTGAGCTGCTGTTATAGAAACTTCATCATTAAATTCTAACCAATCAGATTAGAGAATGTAACAGTATAATATTTAAAAATATCAGCACATAACTGGGTGGTAGGTGCATCTATTTGAGGAAACATATTAAAGTATTTTGTTCTGTGTTCCCCTCAGAGGATGGTTGTGGCCAGTCAGATCTGGGTCCACAGAGTGGTCTCATGTCCTCGAAGAACTATCCGGACGAGTACCCCAACAACTCATTGTGCGAGTGGAAGATCCGCGTCCACAGTAGCCTCAGGATCGTGCTAAAGTTTGAAGATGTCTCCATCGAGGGAGTGGACTGTGAGACCGACTATCTGAAGGTCTTAAAGGAGGACCATGGGACGACTTTTGGTAAGCTAACAGTGTTTTAATTCTGTTTAACTTTTATTAGTAGCTGAGTGCATTGATGTAGTCATGAAGTGGATAAGTAATGTTGCAGATCTAGTGCAGTATTTCCAACAAATCTGAAATATACCCAGGTGATAACCTCCAGAAAAGCTCCTCCTACTTTCACTGGATGTTATGTGATAGGAATGTGGCACATATACACTCGGCCTGGATAAGATAGTCCTGGGTTTAAATCTGTTCCTAGTCAGATTAACCCTTGTTACGAAATTTTCCTCCGTAAGTAGATTGCAGTAAGATTTTGCATGACGATCCAGACTTGTACATCGTGTAACTTTAAGACATTCTTTCATTAGATGCCTGAGATGTTTATGTAGTCAGTTGCCTAAACACTTTCTGGTTTGGTCATTTGAGAGAAATCAGGGCTGTTTCCAGATTCCGACTTGGAATTCTGACTTAGTGGGTTGAAGTGAACGGTATTTCCCAATTCCCTGTATGGATAAATGCATCCTAACTGCGTCGAGTTTATTTGCCACACCTGTTGACTTTTATTAGATGTAGATTGCTTGTGGAAAAAATTGCGTGACGCTGCATGACGCTGCCTGTCTGCTGATTTTAGCTGTTTAACTTGTTTTGCTAGTTATCCAGCCAAAAGGAGAAGAAGCTAATCCTGTAAATGTCACTATATACTGTGATTCACACTCTGTCCTACACCAGCACTTCCTCATTAGGAACAAATTGTGTTTTTTTTTTTTTTTTTTTGTAATTTAGAAATATGGACACCTGTTAAAAGACATCACATCCATTTTTTTTCTTCTTTTTGCAACCTACATCTCAGAACATGCTGCTGTTGTCTTTGATTTTGAGCACTGTAACGTGAGGTAAACAGCTTCATTGTGCTGGTGGTGCGTTAATGAGATCAGCGCATGTTAAGACATTGTGCTTCTATTTCAAAGATTAAATGGGGATTTCACCAGGTGTGGTGGAAATCATGTTGTGAAATCAGATGGAAAAACTGTGTTTGTTCGGCAGTAGTGCAGAGAATCACACCATGTTGGTGTGAAAGTGTGCGAAATCCTGTTCTCATGTAGTGCTCTGGCATGAGTCAGGCTCCATAGGTCACATGTTCTAGGGTTCTTAAGGAGGGTTTGGGAAACTTGTTCTTAATGAAGGAAAGGAAGCTCATTTAAACATGGATGCTCCACCCACTGACTGCCTCTGAATGGCTGATACATGGTGACATCCATCGAAAGTTCAACTGTAGGAAACGTGTAAATTTACTCGTAATATGTGTAAATTTACTCGTATTATCCCATACTGGCCACTCAGGCTTAAAGACAATATTCTCCCAAACATTCTGGTCAAATTCAGTGTTCAAATCTCTCCCCCGTAGACAGAGCGTAATTTGAAAATCGCTGACAGAGCGTAATTTGGAGCCTATACAACCATATACAGTGGATATAAAAAGTCTACACACATCTCACAAAAAACAGCTTATCATCAAGAGAACACCATATCCATGGTGAAGCATGGTGGTGGCTGCATCATGCTATGGGGCTGCTTCTCTGCAGCTGGGACTGGGGCTCTATTCAAGATAGAGGGAATCAAGGATAGCTCCAAATACCAATCTGTTTTGGCAAGAAACCTGCAGGCCTCTATTAGACAGCTGAAGATAGAAGAAAAAAAAATTCACCTGCCAGCACGATCATGAACCACATTCTGGCAAGAGACATTGACTGGGAGGATTCAGTACGGATTTTGTTTAACCAAGCAGTGATCTGATTTCTAGCATGTCAGTATTTGTTTTTCTGGTACCCTGACATGAAATAAGGGTCACATGGCGATAGAAATAACAACAGAATGTAGAATCACGGTTGAAGTACTGTACCGTGCTTCGCTGTCTGATGGAAAAGTGCTACTATTCTCTTCATCTCGATCTCTATCTCTGTCACATATAAGCTGCTG
The DNA here is from genome assembly GCA_022758105.1 of Pangasianodon gigas. Classification (NCBI taxonomy): domain Eukaryota; kingdom Metazoa; phylum Chordata; class Actinopteri; order Siluriformes; family Pangasiidae; genus Pangasianodon; species Pangasianodon gigas. Next base: position 16,161,938 of record CM040472.1, on the reverse strand, counting down.
TTAATCAAAGACGCAGATTGTTGAGAGAAGTGAAATTTCAGTCCAGTGTGTCAGAGGATATTGGAAAACTCCTGGTGAACCACTCCTCAGTCATCCCTAGATCATGTGATTACTCTTTCCTAAAGGATGCTGTGTGTTGCTCACACGAGGTTTTACAACGTGAGCGCATGAGGAAGTGACTTAGCCACTAGTTCACCAATAGTTTCTGCACGAGGGTGTTGATTTGTTCGAAACCAGAGTAAGAGAATTTTATTAGCGGGGTATGTGACACACGTACAGGGGATTTGTAACATACTAAACAGACTGGACAGTTTACAAATATGGCAAGAAGTACGAGAAATCAAATGTTAACTGACATAAACTGAAATAATTAGGATAAATGTATAAAGTAGGTAGAAATTTATAAATTATATAAAATATTTTGAAATTTTAAATTTATTACAATATAAATTACAAAATATAAAATATGTATTGTACAATTCTTTCTGGTACATTATCATGCAGATTTATATTAATCTATTCAAGTTGGCTACAAAGAGACCAGTGCTTGTTAAATATAATGGATTCAGAAATACACACACTAGATTCAGCCTGTGAACTCCTGATGTCACACTAAAAGCTCTGATGTGAGGAATAATGATGTGTAACACTTCATGGCGCTGGCTCTAAGACCATCAGCTCACCGTCGTGTCACTGTATATCAGATCCACATCACATCACAGCACGTCCGGCCCTTTACAGCCCTATTGTCTCTCCCCGCCGGTCCTTCAGTCAGGCTCCTGCTTCTGACAAAAGACGACTCATTATTTCATGGCCGGTCTGAAAGGTTAGGAGGAAGAGACGGTTCAGGTGACGCCGTGCAGCGTGCCAGGGCTTTATGCAGCTGAAAATGGAGAACCGACTGAAATAAAGAGCCATGTGGCCACATAGGGGGGGTCTGTGAAACACCAGCTCTTCTCACACACCAATCTGCTACTGAAAAAGTGACTCAGTACTGGATCAGATTGGACAGATTTCCAGTATTTGTAATATTTGCTATGAGTGGTGTCTGCAACTTCAAGACCGACAAAACTTTTTGTGTTGTATTAATTAATTGTGTTGTATCTCGTAATGTGTGTTTCCCTATAGTCTATTTCGTGTCCTATGCAAACTTTAATAACTTGCTGTCTGACTTGGGAGCAGAGAAACAAAACATCTTTCTCTGATGCATCTTATCGACCCTTGTCCTTGCTGCCCAACAGATAAAGCTGTGAATCTTCACTCGGGGTTGAAATTAAGAAAATGAAACAGTATGTGCTTTATCAGGGCAACTTCACTATACAAGAATGCAATAAGTATCTCCACTGCTGTTCAACACAGAGCACGTCATTTATATAATATTATTTCAATTTCATAATGAGCGTAGTTACAGCTAATAACTTGTTAGGTTTGTTTACAGTCCTGACTTCAGTTTTGCAAACATTCCTGACCTTGTTAATGGCTAAATAATTAAAAAAAAACCACACACAACTAAATACTAATGCTAGCAACTAGGAAGCTCTTAACCAGCTTCTGGTGTGTTTTCCACTGTAATGATGTAACATGTACATGATATTCATGTCTGGCCACGCCCCTTTCTCCGCCTCTCCTCACAGCCATGGCCGACACTGTCATCAGTCAGTGATGGTTAGGGGGCGTGATCGGAGGTTTGGCATGTTACACTCCGTCTCACAAACCTACTGACGAATAAAATTTATGCACAGTAACATGGTAATCTCCTGCGATACCATGAAGTGGGATGGACATGGATAATATTTCTACCTCTGTGTCTGTTGTGTGTTAGTGTACTGGCAGTATTGCGGCGAGCCGAAATCTCACCCCACAGTGACCAGCCAGCCGCTTTACACAGACGCCAGCGAGCTCACAGTGAGCTTCCGCTCCAGCCGTCACTCCTCAGGCAGAGGCTTCCGGCTTTCCTACACCACCGTGAACCGCACAGGTAGGTCAGACGTCTTTCATCCTCTCACACACTTCACATATGCAGTGTTTTGTCTGCTCTCCTCCTCCTCGCTGTGGTTCTTTAGGCAGGTGATGACACAGCAAACACACTCGGGACCAAAACAACCGGTCCGAGAGTGGGGAGTGTGTGAGTGAGGTGTGCTTCCAACTCCAGCATGGGTCAGTTGCAGTGAGAAAGTGATTCAACTCTGAATCGACTCGGCTGCAGGAAGTGAATTAAACATGCCTTGTGTTTTGGGTTGCAGCTTTTTTTTTCCCTGGAGATCCAAGCTGCTAAACTGAGCCAAAGGACTCCAAATACCCTGCAATGCACAAACTATTTTAAACTAATTATTTAAAGAATTATTTGATTATTTATTAAACACTGGCTCCATGGTCACTGCAGCCAGGTCATTTTTATAATGTCTGTGCAGATTTGCTGAAAGTTTGTTTACATTTTTCCGTCGCCGTATTTCTCACCAATGTGTGAATTTTTCAAGTATGTTTTCAGCCAAAGTGTTTTTCTTTTTATTTAATTATGCACAGTGTGAAAGAGAACTAAACCAAATAGGATCCAAACAAAAATGATCAAATTCACTGAAATCCAACACATAGTGTCCACCATTTTTCTTTTTCTCTCTTTTTTTTTAAAATTTTTTTATTTTTTTAGAATTTTGATTGGATTTTAAAGCAGGTTACACTCGTTAAGTCGGACTAAGCCTCAGCATGTCCTCACTGTATCTTCACTCAGCATGTCCCGACATAACGCACTGCTCTCACCCTGACGTGACATATCCACTCCCATGCTTTATCAGTGCTCGTGTGTGTGTGTGTGTGTGTGTGTGTGTGTGTGTGTGAGAGAGAGAGAGAGAGAGAGAGAGTGCGTGGAGGTGTTTTCAAGCCAGATGTGGTAAAGGAAGCAGGCTGTTCATCCTGTTGTGATGCCTGTGTGTGTGTGTGTGTGTGTGTGTGTGTGTGCGCGCGTCCTGTTGTGCCTCCTGCTGTTTGTTGAGATATCCCTGGTTTTCCGCTGAGGAGACATTTCTGAGCTTCTCTTATTGTCCCTCATTGTGTTTGTGTCCCTCCTGTGCTTTTCCTCATTAGAGCTGCTGACGTGCACAGACAAAGGCAGCCATTTCTCCCTTTCACACTACAGGTAACTGTTTTTACTGTTTCTTTAACAGATTTCACATCGCAAACTCCCACGTTTTACTTTAAATCTTAATGTAGGAAAAAAAGGCTCTGAATAAACATGTCATTTATGGCACACTGTATTATCTCACATATATTTAATTATGTTAATTATTTAATTAAATATAAGAGCAAAGAAATTATGTGACCTAAAAGTGATATTGCATTAGTTCAACAAACATACCTTTTCAACAGGTATGTTTCAGTGTCACTCTTTTTTCTGTGGCTGAATCTCAAATGTTCTTTTGGCTAGTGTACTGTATTATAGCCTACGTAGTGAGCATATATAGTGAACAGGAAGTCATTTGGAGTTCAGAATTCAGCGTAACTCCTGTTTTGGGCTTAAATAAAAGTGAAGGCTTCTTCCATGTAAAATGGGCTGCAGTGGGGAAATAAATAAAAATGAACCTAAACCATTAACTTTGCACAATTTTCACCTTCTCTGGTCTATGATATTCTGTCTCTGGCTTTCTCTCCATCTCTCTGTCTCTCTCCCCCCTTTCTCTGTCTCTTTCTATTTCTTTCTGTCCCTCTCTCTCTTTTTTCTGTCTGTCTTCTCTAACTCACTCTTTCTCTCTGTCTCTTTCTCTCTCTTTTTGTCCCTTCCTTTCTTTCTTTCTGTCTGTCTCTCTTATTTGTGCTCTCTGTCTCTCTATCTCTGATGCTTTCTCTCTGTCTCTCTCCATCTCTTTTTGTTGCTCTCTCTCCAGCTCTCTCTTTCTGTCCCTCTCTTTGTCTCTCTCCTTCTCTTTCTCTGTCCCTCTCGTTCACCCTCTCTCTCTGTCTCTATCTCTGTCTCTCTGTATTTCTCTGTCTTTCTCTGTCTGTCTCTCTTTCTCTCTCCCCCTCTATCTCTCTGTCTTTTATTTCAGTCCAGATTGTCACTGTTTGTTGATCTGAATCCCTTCGTCACTTTTGCTTTCATTCCCCGCACACATAAATTAACTCCCTAGCTCTTGTTGATTCTCTGTCACATTATCTCTGTGTGTGTGTGTGTGTGTGTGTGTACGCGCGCGTGTGTGCGCACATGTGTGCGCTACAATTAGCTGAAGTGTAAGCAGCTACTTTATTGTTGTCTCATGGTGTAGGAAGTTCTGTCCAGCCGGATGTGGAGCAGCAGCGGGTGACGTGGCCGGAGACGTTTCTCAGGGCTACAGACATGTGAGTGCAGCTTTTATTGTTCTGCATTTCATCAGAGAGGGGATGAGAAGTGTGACGGGATATCCCTGGGGACAGTTTTCCCCCCGCTGAGCACGGGGGAATATTTATGAGCAGGCAGAACAGGTTGGTGTTGGAGATGAGCGGCAGGATGGAGGCTCCTCTGAGCAGGAGGCCTGGGATACTTTTGGTTAGAGAATAGAAGCTGGGGGAAGGAAAGCTCAGTGCTGGTCTCATTGTGTTTCATTGTGTGTGACAGCTCAGTGCGAAGTATCTGAGAGAACAGGGAGGGGTGTGTGTGTGTGTGTGTGTCCACATGCAGTAAATTAATTGTCCAGCCCTCATTGTTCTCATAGTTACCTCAGAAAGTCAGTGGAGTCAGGCTGAACCATGAACATCAAGTAAGAATTAACATCCATATGCAGATGTTTAGCTCCTTTTTGACTGAGAAGGCGCTTTTTATTTTCCTCCCGTTCCCATTCTGTGGTTAGTGTAACTTCTTGGCGTAAATGTGAACGTGATGCCAGACAAAATGAGCCTTTCTTGTTGAATATGATTGGACCATTTGTTGTAACGATGTGGGAGAGGAATCCGATGTGTTTGAATTAAAAACCGATTTTCCTTTCTCAGTCTCCGCTTCCTCCCTGTTCACTGTGTTTCTGTACTTTTGAATTGTTGGTTCCATCACACAGCTTGCAACACTTTTATTATTTCACACAATGCTCGTGGTCCCTACAGTCCAGTGGAAACGCAAAACAGGAACTCATCCTGGAACTGTGTCGTTTTTGTTCAGGAAATGAGCGATTTATTACCAGACCACAAATTTTTACTCACAAAGTTTGGGGTTCTGTTTGCCTTCACGTCCTCTTTAGAGTCCAGGAGGTGTAAGATAATCTCCAGGGTGCAATCAAGACATGATGATACAGCCTGTGGGGTCTTAACCGAGGTCTTGATGTTGCGTTCAACTTGACTCAGAAGTGGGAAGTTGAAACGTATATCTTTTTTATGTCGGGATTAACCTTGTCTTTTGTTAATAGCAAGATAGCCAGCTAATATTAGTGACGAGCAATAAATTTAACATTGTGAAGTATTTACCTTGTCAAAACAGCAGACCATATGGTCAGTGTTAGAGCTTTATTTACTGTTGATGAGAGGCTGGAAAATCTGAGGTATGCTCTGTAATCAAACGCAGCACTGCTGACCGTATCAGACACCCCACCCACAAGCTACAGAGAGTCTTGTACACTTTTCTGGCTGGAAGATTCAGGATCTTGAAGGGTGCAATCTGATTGGCTGTTCATGCTTCAGGTTTTCAGCGGGTAAACTTTTGAATATTTTTGAACATGAAACTTTTTAGAACAAGATGGAGATTTGGAGTTGGTAAAATGAGCATATTGGGAGAAAATGGAGTAAAAAAAGTAGGCAGTTCTTGGCCTCATTTAGTGACCAGACTCTTTAGCGAATGCTAGAAATCTGGCTTCCCAGGTACGGGTGTCGACTCTCTTCACACTCACAGGCAGTGTGGCTGATTATCTCACAATGGCTTTTGTAAAAAAAAAACGGGTGGAGCTCAGAGCTGTTAGGTTACACACACGAGTCTCGGATGTGGCTACAGCATAGATAACAAACACACAAAACAGAAACCGTCACCATTTAAGCTCCACATGGTTGATCTAATCCCGCCTCAGTGCTTCTAAATGCCTTCATTCATTGTCTAAGCGAAACTGCTGTACACTGTAAGAGCTTGTCTTTGTGTAAACACAACTGATCAAAGTCCTGTTAGCCACTAGTGTTAATGAGCTGCTCTAGGGGAAGGACTGATACCAACAGAAGGGTGGTGTGAACAAACTTGTGTGACAGTGTGGGATTTGCTTTAGCGGGAATTATTGTTTATCGTCTTGTTAGTGATAATTACTCATAAACTTTAAACACATTATGGTCAATAGCTCTGTATTTGTGCGGTCAAATTAATTGATAAATTATACTCAAATGTGAAATTTGACAGTTCTGTTTATCGATTTAATATCCAAGACCAAACTTTTTCATCTCTCAAGGAGGCTAAGTCTTACACCATATTTATTTGTTTGTTTGTTTGTTCAACTCACTCGTTAATGGGCGTTCCTACCCTTAGTTGACTGCCAGTTGCTGTGGTTTCACTGGTATCACAGTTAGCTATAGACCATGTACAAACCCACCCATTTGACCACAAATCAGATGTCTTCCTACTAAAAGTGTGATGAGTTTCCTTTTTGACCACAAATCAAAACTTGTACTGCTAAAAATAAAAATTCAGTAAAAATCGCTTGTGTGAAAATTGCATGCACTCAGTGCGTCACTGTCTATAGTTTCAGAATGAACCGAAAACATTTGCTCTGTTTGTTTGCGGCACTTTAAACCTGGAGCAGCTTGGTTGAGGAACTCAGGAATTTGAATGTTTTACAGTAAGGAGGAAAAAAAAAGTACCATTATCGCTTGCTCTTATCTGTAAGTGCCATAATCACTACTAATTTGCTTCTTATAAAGTTAAACTCCACGTTTCCAGTGTTTTACATCACTCTTCTCACCCACTTCACATTGCTTATGGTTGCTTCACCTTCTGTCACTGGAAATTGCTATTTCTAATTAAAAACAGGGTTGTTACGGTGTCATGGTTTCACAGTTAATCACGGTGTATGACCATTACATTTCCATCTACTGCCATCTCCACGTAAAATTTTTTTTTTATCTTTTTTTTTTTTTATTAATCCGATGAGGGTCATTACTCCAGTAGTTCATCCCTTTTGTGTCCGACTGCTACTCAGCAAAAATTTCACAGCCCCTTTTCTCTGGAGGCGCTCTAAATCACACTACTGCAACCTCCATTTCTCAGCGTGGGGATACGAGTGCACTGAAAACACTCCTAGCATTTTTAATTTTATCATACTGTCAAATGCACAGAAGTACATGGCACTGCTGACCAGATCTAAAACAATGTTCTATTTTTGCTTTCATTCTCTGTTTTACACACACACACACACACACATGGATGTGTAGAGACACTTGTACAAAGATTTCGTGATACTTTTTTTGCTGTAATTTTCACCACTGGCTTGTGTGTTTTTAAACTGTTGATTAATAGAAAGATATTTTAGACTAGATTTTTAGCAGAAATAGTGCTGGGCAATATGCCGATATAAATATCGACATTGTGATCAATTATACCACAATACACTTTTCTGAGATATCAAAAATATCATAATATTGTGTACAAATTTTTAAAAATAACTTGCATTATAGTTTTTTTGTATTTTATGGTTGAATGTTTGTATTATTTATATAGAATGATCATCGTAACCAGCAGATGAATTGATTATATTTTGGAATTGATCCGAACAGCGTTAAGGTCAGAGCAAGGTCAATTGTCTGAAATAATTTTTCTTCAATAGCTTCCTTCCTGTTTGAAGTAGGATATTGTAAGGATATTTCGGGCTTACAAATTAGTAACAAGAAGGACTAGAACTGCTGGCAGAGGAGTCCTCCCTGTTGAGACGTTCTACTTTTTTCTTTTTCTTCTTAATAATTAACAGCTTATTTGATGTTAGAGTTTGTCCTAAATTGATAGAATTATTTATACAGAATTTATTTTTCCTATAGTTCTCCTTTTCAGACATTAAATATATTTTCAGATCTTTTTTTTAAAGCAACACAAGTTTTGCTGGAAGTTTCTTAGCAGACCTCTGTGTCAGGTTACTTACTGTATCTTGAATTGTAGAAATGTCTTTGAGAATCGTGACATCGTGAAAGTTTCAGCACACGCCATTGAGAATGAAAGCCTTTCAGCAGCGTCGTTTTCATCTAAGGGGTTAAAATAAGAAAGATTTAGTCAAAAGCATTAGCGCTGAAATCTGTAATCCAGCTGCGGTGTATTTATGGCCCTGGATGGTGGATTAATGATCAGGTTCATGAGGCAGAACGTCCTGAATACCACCAGCTGTTTCTGCTGATTAGACACAATGTGCACTCTATTACCACATCCCGCTAATGAAGAGTCTGATGTAGAGCAACGGAGAGACAGTATAACTCACAGAGAAAACACATGGAGCTAGACAGGTGGAGCTGCAGATTAGGGATCAGGCCACCGGAGCCAGATAAAAAGCTCAAAATTGTCCTAGCTCATGATGAAAGTCAGCATAATGTCTCCTGATTGGTGGAAAGTCTGAGGTAATTACTTTGTTCACAGGTTTTCAGGGAGTGTGTGTGTGATTGTGTGTGACTGTGTGTTCCTACAGCATGCTGCGGTGACTGTAATTGTGGCTCATTACTTCAGTAACACTGTGCTCTCTTTATCCACATCTCAGCTCTGAAAAGTGTGTGTTCAGCAGTAATCTCACAAAAGAAATGTATCTGGAAATGGAAAACACTTCCTGTTGAGGCTGACAAAGACAGGTTTCTGGAACTGAGATTGAGCTTTAACTTATATATATACATATAATGTGTGTGTGTGATATGTATATATGTATATATGTATGTATGTACATACGTACATATGTTTGTGTGTGTTTGTACATGCATACATGTGTGGGTGTATACATATATATGCATGCATACTTGGGTGTGCGTGTGTGTGTATGTGTGTGTATGTTCTTTCCTGTTTATACATGTGCGTATGTACGTGTGGGAGTGTGTGTGTTTAAATGCATAGACGTGCATGTGTGTATATGCCTGTGTGTGTACCTCTGTGTACATTTGTATGTGCATAAGTGCGTACATGTATAGGTGTGTGTGTTGGTGGGTGGGAGTGTATGTGTGCCTTCGTATGTATGTGTATGTGTGTGCTTACGTGTGTGTTCTCTTCTCCTGGTTCTTCATTTCAGACGTCAGTTCTGTGTAAAGCTGCAGTCCACGCAGGAATCTTTCCAGACCAGTCTGGGGGAGAGATCACAGTGGAGAATCAGAGAGGACTTCGCTACTACGAGTCAGTGCAAGCCAACGGCATCCGGTCCAAACCGTGAGTTTTACTTCACTAATCTTCAGTCAGGAGTCACTGCAGTGTGTCTCAGATGCAGTGTAACAGGGGACCTTGTGGACTGTGGTGCAGAAATACATCAGAGATTTATCCATACTGTGTGTGTGATCATCATTGGACCGTTTCTTTCTTTTTTTTCTTCCTTTCTTCCTTCCTTTCTCTCACACATACTTTTCTTTCCTTTCTCCTGTTTTCCCCTTCTCTTCCCCATTCTTCCTCTTTTTTAAATTATTTGTTACTCTTTTTGTTTCCCCTTTTCTGTGTTTTTCTGTTTCCTATCTTTCTTTCCCTCTTTCTTGTCCCTTTTCTCTCTCTCTCACTCACACCTTTTTTTCCCCCTGTTTTTAACCTCCTCTCCCCCATTCTTCTTCATTTAAATTCTTTGTTACTCTTCTTTCCCCCATTCTTCCTTTTATACATTTTGTTACATTTTGTGTTTCCTGTCTTTCTTTTCCTTTTTTCCCTCATTCTATTCTTCTTTCTCTATCACTTTTTTCTTTGCTTTTCTTTATTTATTCCTGTTTTACCCTTCTTTTCTCCATTCTTCCTCATTTAAATTCTTTGTTACTTTTTTGTTTCCTGTTTTTTTGTTTCTTTTACTATCTCTCTCTCACACACACACCTTTCTTTCCTTTTTCCTGTTTTTATTTGTTTTTCTTTCTTTCTTTCTTTCTTTCTTTCTTTTAATCATTTGTCTATTCATTTCTCAGTACAGAGAATGATTTAAAGCTCTTGACTGTTGTAATCACACACGTGCGTTACAGATGCTGTGGAGAGAAATGAGGTTAAAAAGCTGCTTTTAAAGGCTCTTTACAGTAAGTGTGTGTGGTGTGTGTTTAGTTACACTGCTCAGTATCAGTTAAACACCATGCTTAGTGTAGTGACAGTAACAGTTCACATTGTTGATGAGATTAAAAGGAGAGTTTATTCCATCTCTAGCGCAGAGCGTTTGGTGTGCGAGTGTGGACATGTTCTTTAGAGACGCATCTTAATTTCCCTGTGCATCTCTTACTGCTGCTGGTGAGACGGGATTTGATGGGCCAAGCGTTGCCTCATATGAGGAGTGTTTTGTTTGGAGTAGGGCTGTGCCACAGATTTGTTCAACGGTTTATCCTTTTATTTTGTATATCTGGAGCTGGCAGCTTGTTATCTGGAGCGGTGACAGGACAGAAGTGCCTGCTGGGAAACTGCTTTGTACATGTTGAAATGAGACGGCTGTACTGTCTGTCTGTAATCATGTGGTGCATTTGAAATGCGTCGCAGTCAGCGCAAAATGACTTTCTATTGATTTGCCCTTGAGGTTTGTTAACCACCAGCTCTTTCAGAAATGTCCACATCGGTGTCTGCTGTGGTTTTTCACCAAAAGATATTACTTTTAGGGAATGGCGAAGTGGGAAAACAGCATGTCGTGGAACTTGAATGCATTTTTTTTATCCACAGTATTTACTAGGATTAGGACAGTGTTGTGCTTTACAGCAAGACAGCTGAGCAGTGGGGCTTTTCATTTAGTACTTTATTTTCTTTTATTCCACAATTCTCGATTCTGAGTGGTCAGAAGGTGTTGATTAATATTCTATAACAGCAGTTCTGAGAGTAGTTCATGGTGGACGATCCAAATAAATCAAGACTAATGATAAACAGATTTAAAATCGTGTTATTTATTTATCATTTATGGAAGGAGTCTCCAGTGTCAGAGTTTTTTTTTTTTGGCCATGGGAGGTTGCACTTTCAGGATTCTCAGTAACATGACAAGTGCATCCCATACGCTTCAGGATCCCGTACGCTTCTGGATCCCGTACAGCACCCCTCGGAATGCTTTGTAACGTTGCTTATAAATTATAGGGGTTTCCATTTTGGGACTTCTATTCCAAGGTCTTCCAAAATCTATTTGAAAATTCAAATGAACTACAAGCAAAATTAGAAATCTAAACCTGAGCTGGTACTGAATTGATTTTACTTTTCTGTTTCCTTCAATGGTTTAACTCTTGCAATGTCAAGAATTCAACTAATCACAGGATTTTTTTAAAATAAAATTTATATCTTTTTTGATCCTGACTAATCTGTGTAGTGTATATAATTTGAGATTTGTAAAATCAATATATATTTAACACGAATAAAAATAGGTTGAAATGATTTCTAGCCGAAAGATACTTGAGCTGTGAAATATGTGGCTGGTGTTCGGATGAGTTTCCTCTCATCACTGAGACAGATTTCTGTTCGAAGCAAATCTACTCCAAGAGGATTGGATTGATGATGGAGGCTCTCCAGAGACAGCTTTACGCTCGGAGGAACGTTGGGATCAATACGATTCAATAATCACTTTCCCTGCTTGGCACGCCTGAAGCGAGTACTGCACTTGTGCACATTTGTTGTTGTGTGTTGGTGGCCAGTGATTAAACCTGAGTCATCTTATTTATTCATGCTGCCTTTTTACGGCGAGTAAAACTCTTTTTCCACGTGCGAGGCTCAACTCCAAAGTTAATGCTAGGAATGATGAAAAGGAAATGGCAGCCAGGACGCCTGTGAAAATGGCACGTTCTTAAGTAATAGCTGTGAGAGGTGCAATTTCCCGCCATGCGCCCTCTAATTAGCTCCAACACAGCTCTGTCAGGCGGCTCGGCTTCACCGCAGACGTGTGTGTGTGTGTGTGTGTGTGTGTGGTGGGGGGTGCAGGGAGCTGCAGGGGCAGCAGGGGGTCTTTAGGAACAAAAGCCTCACTTGGTTTAGCAGTGATTTGGGAGTGGGACAATAGAGGATCTGCTCTTTACCCCCAGTGGGTGTTTCCCTCCATTTATCACTGTAATTATAATCACTGACTGATCTTTCTTTCTCTTTTTTCTCTTCTTCTCTTTCAGCGGCTCTTTGTCTGAATCTCTCTTCACATTTGTCACCAACGGTAAGAGATTTTTTTTTTTTGTTCCATAAGCATGTATATTTCTATTATATATTCCCATTTGATGATGATGAATCACTTTCTGTCCCAAGAACTTTATACAGAAGGTGTGGAAGTGCTTTGAAGCTGCTTTTAGCACGTAAACTCCACAACCCTCAAAGCTCCGCCCACAGGACACGCCTCCAACGTCCTCACTTAGTGATTCATAATAGCATCAACAATAATCATCGTCTTCTGTACTCTCTCTCCTCTTTATTTTCCTTTTCTCTCTTTCTCAGCTTTCCTTCTTCTGCTTTTCACACTCATTTACTTTCATCACTTTTTCAGTCTTTTACTTTTTTCTCCCTGTGTTTCTTTCTTTCTTTCTTTCTTCCTTCCCTTCTCCCTTTCTCCTTTTCCTTCCTTTCCTTCCCTCCTTCCTTCATTGCCTCTTTCTTTCCTTCCTTCCTCCCTGTCTCCCCTTCCTTCACCCTTCCTATTCTGTTTTTTCATAATTATTCTTTTTAGTAAACTGTTTATTTATTTATTTATTTATTTGTAAGAGGAGCTTTATATATTGTTAGAATTATTATATTTTTTATTATATTCCAATTTGAACAATGTGACGCTATCTGTTAATTACTTGTCTTGTTCTGTAGCTTCTCTGTGCTACATTTTTATTTACATGTTGGCATCAAATAGAAATGTAGTTGGGATGATCCTGAGGGAAAATCTTTTGTGTGTGTGTGTGTGTGTGTGTGTGTTGGAGCGAGTGAAACTCCTGCTGGTGGTTTCTCAGGCTGCTTTAGGAAGCGTGGGAACCTCTTATCTCCTGATTAGATTTATTTCTACCTGACAGACTGGCAGCGGGAGAGTTTTATTTCCACAGAGTAGCTTGACTTGTGCTGGCACGTCTCAGGTGGCTCTCTGTGCCAAGAACCACGCTAACAGACCAAACGGCAGCCTGCTGTCAACACCGAGCTCCAACGGCCGCTTCACACACCTGCTCTTGTCTGCGCCCCAGCAGAAAAACACTACTACTTGTGTTTCCCTAGGATAATGTCGCAGGATGGCCACCTCACACACACACACACACACACACCCTGACTGAAGTAGATAAGTGGCTACAAATCAATGAGCTTTTCTCTGAAATTAATTTACCACACCACAGTGCACTTAAGACCGTGACAGACAACCCCCATTCTTTAAAACCAACTGAAACCTCATTACTGTCAATCCATCTCCAGCCACTTCAATCAGGATCAGTGTCCCGCCCCCCTTCCAAGCTTCACCTCACACTCGTACCATCAAACTCTGACACTCCAAGGAAGTGGCTTTGAGACGGGGAGTAAAAGGCCTTTCTCATTTCTTTTCTTGATACAGATATGTTCTGTACACATGTGACCCTGTTTAAGTAAACACATGCTGAGCTTTTTAAGAGGATTTTTTTCTTTCCTGTTGAGTCAGTGAGCACCATAAATAAGTCACAGCCCACATGCATTTTATGTTGAACACACTGCACACACAGCCAGAAAAGCAGCGCTATTTCTTTTTGATGTTTTTTATATCCTTTTTCATTGCTTTCCTGTTGGGCAAAATGAAAACTGTTGTCAATGTAACTGCATGTGTAAAGGCCACGTTACTCTAAGCTCACTGACCGAGGCCGTAAGCTCACTGACCGAGGCCGTAAGATCACTGACCGAGGCCGTAAGATCACTGACCGAGGCCGTAAGATCACTGACTGAAACTGTATGATCACTGACTGAAACTGTAAGATCACTAACTGAAGGTGTCTGTCTGCCTCTGTCTATGTATCTGTCTAACTGTCCATTTCAGTTTGTCTGTCTGGCTGCCTGTCTGTCTATCTGTTTATCTGTGTATCTGTCTGTCTGCCTGCCTGTCTGACTCTATCCATTTCTGTTTGTCTGTGTGTCTGTGTTAGTCTGTCTGTCTATGTAAATATTATATGTTTGATATAGAATAGAATAGACTAGAATTATTGGGGTTTGGATGTTAGACTATAAATGACTAGTCCTGGCCAATCAGCATACAGCAGCGTTCCAACCTTCACACTGTTGTTCTACATAGTAGCTATATGAAGTAACAGCTGGTGTTGCGCTATTTTCATACTCGTTAGTACACTGTTATGTTATTTGGGACGTGACATGCACTCCAGATGCCTGATGTGAAGCCGGTGCCAGATCCTGACTCACTTCTACTGCTGTGGTTCCTCTCGCTCTCCGGATCTGCCTGATTCATCTTGCACTTCTTTCCGCACTTGTGACTCACCTTGTGTTGGTGGGGATGGTCCCACATGGACACCCTAAAGATTTTCACTTGCATATAACAGTTTATGTCCAAGTCTCACTCTTGTTTCAGTGTTCTCACCTGGATGCTGTAGATTTGTACCTAAGAACTGCAGCTGTGATCATAAAGACTGTACTGTGCTCGTCACCACTGTCTCCTCTGATTCGTTCATTAGGGATCTATAGCTAAATCTGGTTTACGACTATGTCTAATGATAAAAGTGCTCTCTCTTTTCTTTCCTCTTCTCCCTCTACAGACTGTTCCAGACAGATAGTACTTCAGCCCGTATCTGTTAACTCCTCGTGGGAGAAAAACGTATTAGATGGGACTCATAGCGATTGGTCACCAGGCCTCGGCCACTCCCTCTCCCCGACAGGAAATTGGGACAACAAGTCTGACAGTAAACTCTGGCACCAACTCGACCTGGGAGAGAAGAAGAGGATCACAGGTTAGAGTTACTAAATCATCGTATTTACTTTTCATGCTTATCTGTCACAGCAGATATACACATTAGAGACCTAAGTAACAGATGATATCATTCTCCAGGAAATTAACAGTTGTCCATCAGTAAAATGGAAAAACTTGCACATACATTGAAAAAATATATTTTACAAAACATTTCACATGTAAATATTTATATCAAAGCTATATTTCTCTGCTTTAAAGGTTAATGAAGCATGTGCATGTTTTATTTAGTGGAGCCTTAGCTAGTTTAGCTATCCGATGTTCCCTAACTCACTACATTAGCTTGCAGTATTAGTTCAAATAAGAAAGTGATGCTCAACACACCTTTTCTCATTAAAAAAAATTTGCTCTGTTGGAGCAAAGGTAAATTTATGCTGAATAAGAATCCAAAGTTTACTGCAAAGTATTGATTTTCATCTTTGCTCTTTTACTTAAATGCCCTTAGAAAAAGCACTGAAAAAAATTATTCTGTTATGTGTGTTAAACTACCCTGAATTTTTCATAATTTCTTTTTAGCTATAAAAATTAGGGCTCTATCAATCAGTGTTTCAGTGTCACTGCTGATAATATCACAAAGTAATTTTTTGAATTTTGGCTGACTTTTTATGTTGAATAGAGTAAAAAAAAAAAATTCAGACACCCTGTATTTTATGGCATGGTCGTATGATGACTGCCATGTAACAGCTTGGCCGTAATGCCTGTGAGCTTTAGCATGATGCTTGCAGAGGTTCAGCTCGGTTACTTAGACAGTATCTGGATTGTATCCTGATCATATTTTAACAACGTGTATTTACACTTGTAGTTAAATGTGTCTTTGCTAAGACTGACTGAAATCTGACAGCTGTATTTTGCATTAATATGCATTACATTCGAACACCAAATACCAGAGTTGTTACCTGTTGTTACCTGTTTTCAGTTGATTTATGAATAAGGTTGCCACATCAAAAATCTCGATTTTCATGGCTTTTTTTTTCCTTTAATTGGAAGGGGTTTTAGCTGCTGGATGTGGTTTGGAGATTCCGTCACATTCACACCAGCATAAGGTGTGGCTAAAACAGCGTTCCTGCATCTGTTTCCTAATCTGTGTCTCTCTATTAGTTAGTTGTAACCCAAGTTCACCAGGCCAGAGCGTAGGTACAAATCATCTCCGGCTCAACACTCACAATCTAAAAGCTCAGTGAAACTCTGCTTCTTAGATTTCAGCTGTTTTTCTTGATCAGTTTTCAACCTTTTTTTCCTCCCGATCTGGAATAATGCAGATTAACAGGATTAGAGCTCTCTATGCACACATCTGTCAGAGAGAGAGAGAAGGAAAGGGATCAGAGTCCAGGCTTCAGTCCAGAGACTGTTACAAGGGGTAATTATGCTTACAAAGGCTCTTTCTCGTGACCGTCGATGAAGTATCCAATGTTAGTGCCCTAGAGCACATGAGAGTTCCCATGCTCCTCCGCCTTACACCCAGCTGATCACTGCAGCTTTATTTCTGGTGTTGCGTAAAAGCATTGAAAGCCCTTCTGTTTTTTGTCCCTGGCTTTTATTTTATTTACTTGTTTATTTACAAAGGCACATTTCAGTATGGGAGCAGGCAGGAGTTTATTCTGAACTTGGCGGCCAGGCCAAACCCAGGACGAGAGAAGGCTCGCTTTGTGTTCTGCACGGAAGCCATGTTTTTTTAAATGTGATGTTTGTGACTGAACTCGGCTCCTCAGAGAGAGGAAGCTCTGTTATCTTAGCAGCTCTGGTATAATATGATGAGACTGAGTGTCACTGAAGAATACTGCTCTTTATTTAGAGAAAGTCATCGGCCTCTGGTGTTCTCCTGGCCTCAGCAGGAAGCTTTATCCTCAGCAGTGTAAACAAGAGAGGAGATGATTCAGGGTGCAGATTTACTTGACTTTTTTTTTTTTTTAGATTTAAAGCACAATGCAATATGATAACAAATTTGTTATTTCCAAAAGAGGCTTTTCTGTAACTAAATATCTGGGCTGAGTTAGGTTACACTTCTTGTTCTTGGTCCAAGAGATCAAAACGGGGACCTGTGGGTGGAGCTAATAAGAGTGCAGACCACTGAAAGGTCCAATTCACAGGTCACATGATCATCCTGATCATTCCTCTGCTGGATGGAACAGTGATCTTCTGTAGTGTGGTGACTGTCTGACAAAGTTTCTATCCTTTTCTAATCTTCTTTGGCAATTTTATAACACTCTTGAATGTTTCAGATTTTTTTTATTTAATTACCCTCTGTAATGTTTTCTTATCACTGACATTTAGCTTGATTTTACCTTTCATATTTGGGATCTAAGGTCCAATCCCAAATGTCTTCCTTCATCAGGGGTCATTAACGGGTGGACCGTGGTATAGACATGAACCCAGGAAAGTATTTCAGCGGACCAAACCGAGTACACATAAAAATACTGTAGTAGAGTGTATAAAAAATGGGCGTAGTTCACTACAGTTTGTTAAACATCAACCTGTATGGCTCCTGTAGTAGATCTGTTGCAGCTAATCATGTCCATTAATGTCAGTTATTCAGGTGATGGAAGCTAATTGGACCAGAGGCTAACTACCGGACTAGAGACATTTGCTCAGAAAGTTTCTTAGACGTTCAAAGATTTTTCAGGCACTAGTCAAAAGTGGTAACTTGAAGTACTACTACTATACAAAACAACCACTTAAAATTCTTATTTTTAGCCATAAACTAATTGCTAATTATTAGTCATGTTAACTGTTTCTGTCATTCAGTCATGATAGTTGCTTATCTGAAACTTTGTAAGCAAGACAAGCTTGTAGCTGGAACTTTACTAATTTTAGTTGACTATTTCTGTTCCAGTATGTTGACTCACTACCTGGAGTGTAACATAAAAACACTGTAGAGTGTGCATAGAGCACTTTATGCCCAGTAAAATGTTTTGACTGAGTGGATGAGGATATTGTAGTATTGTTGCATTAAAATGAAATGCATTTTGTAATGGAAAATATTTATTTAAATGCAAATTCCAAACTCTGATACCAGCACCTTGTTGGTCTGCTTTTCCTCTTAAAGAGCTTTTTTTTTTTAAACCACATCAACAGGCAGAATTGTTGTCCTGTTTTTTTTTTTTTTCTGAACTGCCTAATCACCAAATTAGTAGGTTTCATGCATGATGGCTGAACACACCAGATCTTGAGTTCTGACAGGTGAAAAATGAGGTAATGACAGGTCTCTGGTTCGCCACTCAGGCACCGGTAGGAGACGTCTTGGCTGTACGGCAGCAGGAAGTCAGACACAAAAATCCAGGTTCCGTCAGTAGTCATGAAGCAAGTTTTATACCTAATGCTTTCTGATGATAGCAGTAATCTCCTTGCGTGATGCTGTAACAGTGATTAAACCACGTTTGTAAAGACCTAAATGTTCAGAATTGACTCCATAATGCAGATAATGTGTTTGTTTTTAACTGCAGTTTCACTTCCTGCTTAATACCATAGTGATGTCATCACTGATGCAGATTTATCAAAAGTTCAGAAAAAATGGGTTTATTTGTTTACCACTAACATACTGTGCTTTTATCATCATACACTATATAGAGAGACAAAAAAGTTTGTGGACCCCTGTGCTGAATGTTTATTTGTCCTCATTTATTTTTGTAGATGTTCAATATAAATTAATGGGTTTTTTCCGGTATTTTGTGCTTATCTACCTCTAACAAATGTTGTTTATATTTTTAGGGATTTTAACCAAGGGTTCAGATTCCGGTTACTTTGTGAAACGCTACAAGATCATGTACAAGGAGAAGAGCCGCTGGCGCACGTACACACAGGATAAAAGCTCTGAAGATATGGTGAGACAGTGAATCAGTTAATTATGTGACTCTGGTTGCTGTTTGCTCTCTGATTAACTGTGATATTTGTCTGGCAGATATTTGAAGGGAATGTGGACAATCTCTACCAGACACGCAACACTTTCCGTCCCTCTTTTGCCGCACGTTACGTCCGTGTCGTCCCTCTGCAGTGGCACCAGAGGATCAGTCTGAGCGCAGAGCTCCTGGGCTGCCCGTACGTCAGAGATTCAACAGGTGAGTGTGTGAGAAAAGGATGAAGGGATTCTTCATGTAGTGTATGGATGTTAGGGTTACACAAACATCTTAGCTTCTAGACACAGTGAGGAGAGAAAAGGTCAGCCATAGAATGAGGATCCAAGGATGTGCATATCGGTTGAAAATAAGAAATGAATGACACAAAATGGCATCATTTGTTTATCAACTTTTGCACATTTGATACATTTCTTTAAAAAGTGGATGAAATGATGTTGAATAAATATGAAAAAAGACATAAAGAAAAAAAAAATATTCCACCAGCAAACTGGACCTAACTTGTAATCCTGTTATGTCTCTACTAGCATTCGCAGTAGTCACTGTGACGTCTCAGGTCACGCAGGAGGTTTTGTCCAGCCAGCCCAAACCGGTTGAAGACGAAATCCCAGAGCACCTGCCTCAGTCTGATCTGGGTACAGCTTCATCTACATCTCCTGCTTTACACAGTAGACATTATACACTTGCCTGTAATGTTCTTCCTTTTCCTCCGTCCACAGTGAAGCTGATCATCATCGTGGTGTCGGCGGTGGGGTGTGTGGCCGTGCTGCTGGTGGCCGGAATCTGCATTTTTAAAGTGCTGCAGAAGTAAGTGCACCCAATGACGTTTAAGCTGTTGTTACGATAGACTGAACACAAGTCTAAAGAGAAATGCAGCACACTTCAGCAGATTTTGTTCCAGACGTCAAACGTTTCTGTGATGTAAATGTAAATATACAGTACCTGCACTGGCAATAGACTGATCGAGTATAGTTACTGGAAAATGTACAGGTTGAACAGAAATGAGTCAAAACAATGATGACGGTAAAAAACAAAGTTGCGCCTATGTTGCATTTTATTTATTATTCCTGCACTGAAACACTAAACTCTGCTTTGTGTTTTTTTTTTGGCTCAGAGGTGGCTGGTTTTTTTTTTTGTTTGTTTGTTTTTTAAATTCACAGCTTGGTGAACTGTAGAACTGTAAATCCACGGTAAAGAGAAGTTAAACTGTAACTACAATATGTGTGTTAAACTGAGTTTACACACGGCTTCACATGAGAGAAGTGATTTTTTTTTTTTTTGTCTTCTTGTTTGGAGGTGTCAGTGATTCAGTTCAAATCAATAAAAGGCTGGAAATTGCTCATTTTAAAATGGCAGCGCTGTAAATTGGTCGATTGACGTGTCTACCTTTCCTTATCTAAGACTTGTGAGACGCAGGAGCTCTGAGTTGATTAATGTCCTGGGTTTATCTTCACTTTCTTTCTGTTGCTTATAGAACAGATTTTATTGAACTGGTGGAGATACGCAGACGTGTGTGTGTGTGTGTGTGTGTGTGTGTGTGTGCGCGCGTGCGCGTGCTGGTGGTTGTTGTCTGCGCTGATAAGCATATGGGCCGCTGATGTACATGACCGAGCAACTGACAGTGGTATTATCATCCTTCTGATCACACTTATTGTATAGCCGCCTGTGGAAGAGAAAAGAAAGGGAAGAGGGAGGAGGAGAAGAAAAGGAGCCAGGGAGGGCCAAAGGTCAGAGTCAAGAGATTAACCTGCTCTGTGTCAGGCTGGGGATGGAGGGATTTGGGGGAAGGATGATAAAGCTGTGGAGGAGTGCAGCAGGAACAATAACACACGTTAATCTGTCTCCCTCTCCTCTTCTTTCTCTCTTTTTCTCTTTCTCTTTTCCCTTATTTCTCTCTCTTTGTCTCTGTCATCTCTCTCTCTCTTTGTCTCACCTTCTTTCTGTCTTTCTCTCCAACTCTAATTCTTTCTGTCTGTGTCTATCTTTCCGTCTCCCTCTTTTTCCCTTCTTTCTGTCTCTCCGTCTCTTTCTCTTTTTTCACTTTTTGTTTCCTTGTCTTTCTCACTAAATCTAATTCATTGTGTGTCTCTCTCTCTGTCTCTCACCTTCTTTCATCTCTCCAACTCTAATTCTTTCTCTCTGTCTGTCTCCCTCCCCTCCCCCCCTCTCTTTTTTCTCACCTTCTTTTTGTCTCTCTTCCTAATGTGTGTCTCTCTGTGATTCTATCTCCATCTCTCTCTCTCTTGCCTTCTTTCTGTCTCTCTCTGACTAATTCTCTCTCTCTCTCTCTCTCTCCAGGAAGAAGAGCAAAGAGAACATGTACGACTCTGCAGATCTTCCACAAGCAGGTCAGTGCATAAACACAGCACTGAAATTTTGGTCATTAAATTTCAGTTTTTGGGCAAAAGAGTAAAAACATTTGATGTTTGTTTGTTTCCGTTGTTTAGATTAACCCCTAAATTTTCAGCTTATAAACAGTGTGAATCGGACATGAATCTCTTTCTCTGTATCAAATCCAGATCAACTGAAATAGTGATCTTTAAACTCTGTTTAAAAATCAAAGCATGAGTTTCTGGTATGAACTGCTCCATTTTCACACGTACACACACTACATCGCATTTCCCAGTCCTGCATGATCACGCATGAACATCATACAGCAGCAGCCGAACATTAAACCTCCTAAAACATTTCGCAACAGAATAAACAAATACAGTCCATGCAGTGGTACAAAAAAAAAAAGCGAACTCTGGAGCGAGTAGGAGCCAAGAATGTTCATTTCCGCACATCACTGTACTTCACACTACTTCACACACAGCTGTAAACACACTTGAAAGCCCTTGACATTTAAAGCCCCAGAAGGGAACCCGGCGAAGCAGCAGTGTCCTGACTGTCTATAAACACCGAGTGTGGAAAATACACACGCCACATTGCTGTGTTTTATTAGGAGAAAGACCGACACAGGCGCTACTGTTAACTGCTAAACACTGACCACTAGTTTAAATTATTCCACTACATGAATCACTTCACGAAGAAGTTACATTTTTGGCAGCTGGAACTGTGTTTACTTCCAATTTTCAACAGGCCACGTCTCACAACGTGCAACACCACACACACACAATTAAAATAAAGAGCAGACTGAATTGTTGGTGCTCTTTGTGCCTCTCGATACACACAAATAAACAAATACTTTTATTTGTTTTCTAATCATATGGAGTGCGACTTTTGTTACCGTCCTTTTATAATGTAATTAAGCTATACTGTATAATACAAGAAGCAGTGTGCTATCAGGAGTAACAAGATTGTGGATGTTGCTGTTACTTAGCAACTCATGTTTAGCCAATCAGATTGTTGCACAATTTTATTTTCATCATATTTTTATATCAGGTTTAAAATAATTTGGTTGTTTGGTTGTTGCTATGAGCTGCTTAACCAAACAGCCGTTTACACAAAGGAACAACCTTAATCCAAGCACTTCCTCCATATTCATCTGAACAATCGTGCCGTCCGTCTCTCAGGTTGGTGGGAAATAAACTACAACCTCATGTTTTACTGATTCCTGTTTGAACAGGTTCCTGCTTTTTGACTATACTTTAAAAAATACCCTAAGGCTTGTTTTGAGAAAATGCTAAAAAAAAAAAGAATTAGGCTTGTTCAAACATCTGGAGACGATAAACATGATGATTCTGTGAAATTCTAACGAACAGTTCACATTCTGGTCACATTTTCTCTAAATTCTTCCTCAGTGTGTTCTTCTTTTCCTGCTTTGTCATTACCAGTGCAGTCTTTCTCCTCGTCTTTTCTTTTCTCTGTGGGACAGAAATGTATGATTTAAGGCTTAGCGGTTCTGTTAGGGCGAGGCCTGTCTTTTCATTACGTCTCTCTGACTGGTTCTTGTTTTTTTGCACGTCCAGGTTGCTGGAAGCAGGTGAAACATCCGTCTGCCAGACAGCAGTCCACTGAGTTCACCTTCAGCTACAGCTCGGAGAAAGAGCACCTGCCCAAAATAGACCTGGTCACCAGCGACATGGCAGGTCAGACACCAGACCCGCTCATCAGTCTGGCACTGTTTTACACCGAAGTCGATTAGGTTTACGATAACACACTGTGTTATAATATTCACCCTCCTCTACCTACGTGTTAGATTTGTTACTATTCGAATACTGCCTGATTTTTCAAAATATTTATATTATTTGAAGGCAAAAATATTTACCTTTGAATATTTAAGGAAATTGTACATGTCAGCAGTTAATTTCTAATAGGATTATACATATATTTCTAATCTCAGATCCTGTTTTAATAAACATATTGTGCATTGCGTAGATTCTACATGCCTATATGCTATGTAGTGAGCACATATAGTGAATAGGTTCTAGGATTTGCTCTAAATATGTATCGGAAGGTTAAATTAAAACTATTCCTTTGTGAAGATGAGTTAAAGATGATGGATTTTATATAGATCATGAAAAGAAGGTAAATATACGTGATTGTCAGAGAAAAAATAACAAAATCGGAGAGATTTCATATTCCATGTTTTATAATAAAATTACAAGCTCATGAATAGCCAGAAGCATTTGAATACTAAATGTCATATCTAAGTACATCCAAGTGCATTTTAAAGAAACCATTAACGTGTAGACAAGTGGTCTATCCAGTTAAAATTATAATCTGCAGCTCTAACCTGAGTGTTCACTTCTCAGACCCTGAGCAGTTAACAAGCTTACCTATAGAACATGTCATTGATTTTTTTTTTCTTTTCTGTGAAGAGGAAATGCTCTGTTGATGCATCAGAGCTGTGAATGCAGTACATTTTAACACTGACATTTTCTCAGAGCTTTGTTTGTGGTTAAAAGACTAATAGCCCTGCAGTGGTTCAGATAAATTGAGGGATAAAAAGGAAGTTTTTTTTTTTCTAAAAGCCAGATCACATGTAAAGTACAAAAGCATAGCCCTTTATACCGAATTCAGTGTAGACTTTCAATCATTAAAAAATGCATCTGTAGTGAGCAACAATGATGAAGACGATGTCATCCCTCTCTTAAGTAATCAAATAAGAAAGAAAAGAAGCCAAAACTGAGTGTGTGTCATTATTTTAAAAGGCAGCATACTTTTACCCCCTAAGAATGTACAAGCAGTGTTTCTCACATATTTATTTACAAAAACCTTTTTTGGAGCTGTTCTGCTGTTCGTTATTCTTGAAAGTTATAAGATGCATGGCCGTCATGTTGACAGGTTTATTTTCATGTTATAGGTATTGTTTCTGAGAAATTACGCCTGCTTTAAAAAATACAATGAAATAAAATCATGTAAAATCATCTCCAATGCTAAAGGATTTTGCACTGTAGCACAAAAAAAATCCTAATGACACTTTTGCTTATGCTTATAAAAGACTTTTCTCAACTGATAAATATTAACCGATAATAAATAACCAAATCTCCCAGGTATAAGAAAAAAAAACACCTTTAGGCTAAGGCTGTCAAATTAATACAAACACTGCTTTTAATTTTAATTACTTTATTCATGAGTCATAAATATTACATACGAGTTAGATATTCATAATTAACTCGAGTTATTTTTCATGAATGAGTTAATTACTCAAAAATGTTTTAAGTTAATTAGTAAATTTCCGATCTCTCACTCTGATCTCACGCTGATCTCTTATCTGATCTCTTCTGATCTCACGCTGATCTCTATTTGATCTCTTTCAGATCTCACTCTCTGATCTCTCACTCTGATCCCTATCTAATCTCTGATCTCTTATCTTATCTCACTCTGATTTCTATCTGATCTTACTCTGATCTTACTCTGATCTCTCATCTCACTCTGATCTCTGTTTTTGATCTCCATCTGATCTTACTCTGATTTCTATCTGATCTTACTCTGATTTCTATCTGATCTTACTCTGATCTCTCTCATCTCACTCTGATCTCTCTTTCTGATCTCTATCTGATCTCAATCTATCTCTCTCATCTCACTCGGATCTCTCTTTAATCTCTGTCTGATCTCTGTCTGATCTCTCACTCTCTTCTCAGACTACCAGCAGCCGCTGATGCTTGGCGTGGGAACGGTGTCCAGGAAAGGCTCCACCTTCAGGCCCATGGACACGGACTCCAAAGACAATACCAATGAGGCCACGTCTCATTACGACTACCTGCACACAGCCAATCAGTACGCTCTCCCACTGACCAATCAGGAGCCGGAGTACGCCACGCCCATCATCGAGCGCCATGCCTTTCGGAAGGACGTCTTCTTTGCGGATCCCAGCTACAGTGTCCCTGGGGTTGTCCTCAGCAAAAGTTCCTCGTTTAAAGCCACAGACAACAGCAACTACAGAAAGGTGGTAGGAGGAAATGTGTCTGGGGGCTACCAGACGCCCCAGACCAAATGGGACGGACCAAACCACTCAGAGGGGGCCAAACCTGGCAGATCCAGCCATTCTGAGGATGTTTATGACAGCCCTAAGGGCAGGAATCCTGCAGTTCTGCAGAACGGAGGCTTTTCGGAGTATCAGAGACCTCAGGCAAAGGGTTACTCGGCACCTCGGGACTGCGTTCGGCTCAATGCCTCCGTCCCACAGCGACCCGACCCTGAGGGCTGCAGCCTGAATGGAACCTGAACACGCGTTAACATACAGACCTGTTTCATGTGACCTCACAAAAAAAACACCTCCGGGATCTTCTCATAACTTATTTTTATACTAGAGTGAGATACGGTTTTGTTTTTGGATATATGTGCTGAGAAAGATGGCCTTCTCTGTGAGCATGAGGAATTGTCGATGCTGTGTGTGTGCTTTTTGTTTTGTTTTGTTTTTAAACTGCTGTGCAAATTGGATATATTTTGTCTTAAGAGATTTATTGGTTTTATTTTTTTTAAGGAACAGGGTTTGCTGAAGCTTTCACCTCTCTCTCTCTCTCTCTCTCTCTCTCAGCGATGTGAAAATGTGTGTAACATATATAAGGCATATGAGGCATTTTGAAGATGACCTCTATGCATTTGTGATCTAATGTGATCCACCGCCTCCATTTTCTGAACTACTTAGGAGTAGCATCATAGGCAGTTCTGGTGCAGCTCTGGTGTTTGGAGGGTGACGTAACTTTTTTTTTTTGTTTGAATTGTCGGACTGCTCCGAGCAAGACGGGTTTCTTCTCTTCCTTTGACTGACTGGCTTCCTGTTTCAAGGAGACACTTCCTCTGTTCCTCTGAGCCATGTGCAGTGGTACTGTTGTGTCAGTGTAACATTTTATTGAGTGTACATATTCCCTGTACAGATTTGAAATGTATATCGTGGAAAGAGGACGGAAAGACGTTGCGTCGCTTATTTAAAGCACCCGCAAAGCTGCTGGCGTGCATTAATGCTGCTGCATTAAAGAGACATTAAAGAGACATGGACATGTCATGTGGTCTTTACCGGCATGCCAGACTGAGTGAGTGAATAAGATGTCTGACATTGCTGAGATGTTCCTGCGTGGTTCCTGTGTGAAGATTTCAGCTCTGAGACTCCCACTGCTGCTCTTCAGCTGTGAGTAGAGTCGTGAATGCAGGCTCAGCAGTTGACCTGGCTCTCAGGCTGTCTCAGCATTGTGAGAATGTGTGTGTGTGTGTGTGTGTGTGTGTGTGTCTCAGCGGCAGCCGTGGCCCGTGAGAGCGACATGCTGGAAACCGCCTGCATTCCATACACACGGCTGTAAAACAGAAACACTGATCTACAGCCTGCTCACACTTCCTAAACACACAGGATGTGCATTATGAGTAGGGATAAAAACAGAGCACACACACACACACACGCACACACACACACACGTCCTGCACTTCTGTGGAAGCCTGACAAGCAACACGCACTGGTGTATTCGACTTGTGTGTGTGTTGGAATGTGACTGTTGCATGAGTCGTGAACAGCAGCTGACCTCCGCTGACACCGCTGTTCAAGCCCACTATTAAACTCCATTTAGCTGATACGTACAGTGAAGTGCGAAAGTTTACACCCCCCTTGGTTTCTGAGTGAACACAAATGTACCTCTTTTTTACAGTTTATCTACAAAACGGAATTCCATGTACATGTAGCCGTGTTTTCCCATCAAACCCTTGTACAACATTTAATAGCGGCCTACGTATTACATATTTATTAGCAAGCTCAAAAGGTTGCATCCCCCATTGACAGGCTCTCGTTCTCTAACTCATTTGAAAATGACATGTCTAATGATTTAAAATAAACATGTTAACTGTTTAGCATCTTGTTTAAAACAAAACAAAAAAAAAAAGACTCAAACAAGCTCTAGCACAATATGTTGTTAACTGGAGAACGGTTAAAGAGAAATATTAACGTTTCACATCACAGAGGGTGAGAACAGAAATAATGAGATACAAGATAGTTTAGGGAGACCAAACAATAAAAATAAAATAACTAAGAAAACTGAAAACATGAATACCAGGAGACCTTATAGGAATATAAGTTCATATTTTTATCTCATACATAATGAATTGAATTGATAATGAAAGGATGGCTCATAAACCCAACTTGCATTAAATTTCTTGTTGCAGTGAGGATGTCCAAACTTTTGCACAGAACTGCATATATTGTACATGTTGCGGGAACACGTTAAAATAACCAAATGCTTACTATTCATATTTCTGTAATTATATACATAATTATATATTAATAACTGTTAATGATTTAAATATGTTTCTTCAATATTGAGCTGGTTCCTTAATTAATGCAGTTTAGAATATTTTATATAGGTGTACATGTCATTTATCAGGCATAACTACCATATAGGTCACTTCATAAGTGTAGAATTACTGACTGTAACCCATCTACTGTTCTGCACAAAGTATTGCCTCCCCTCTACTCTGTGCAGCAAAGAAACAGAACCATCAATGAACAGCTATTATTCAGGTGGTGGTATAGCACAGCACTACTGAATCCTCAATTCTGATTGGTCAGAGTGTGTTGATTAATTTTCTGTAAGAGCAGCTCTGACAGGTCTATATTAACGCACTCATTCTAATACGTTATCATTTCTATAGGAACGACTTAGAGACATGTATGGCGGACGTTTTCTGTGAGGAGATGTTTATTCACCATTTTTGAAAGGAGTCTCCAGTGTAAGCTCTTTGTAACAGTCAGAGGTAACTTCAAGTTTTCCACCACAGGAAAGTCTTCAGGAGAGAGAACGTTGTGTTTTTCTGTTTCTTGATAACAAGCTGTATTTTTTTCCGTCTCATTAACTTCAAGAGAAAGTGAGGAAATGACTGTCTATAGCTGCTATAATGTAAGTGATAACAGGAACTAACTTGTTTCACAGACATTCCTCAACACTAAACATAACCATAAATGAATAAATAGCATGGTGTGTTGCTCCTTAATAAATAAAACAGTGTCAGTGTTAGTAAATAAAGCACCGTTATAGGAAAATAATCAACTTCTGGTTGGTAACAGTAAATCCACGTCATCACACCACCACTAAGTCACTGATTATTTTCCTACAACAGCACAACCCTTAAGTGTTTTATTCCTTTCTTACTACAGCTGGAGACGAAAGCTAATCTTTTTCCGTGCACAGTGTGTGTTGACCGTCATCTAGTCTTTATCAGGGTCAGTTTCTGGCCATTGTTGGTTGGAGTTTTTTGGCTGGTGGACTGTTTCTCATCACGCCAGCAGTGATAATGATGTATTTAAAAATGCCTAGTATATTCACAGTGCTGGTTCTTTTCCAGTGATAGATGGAGTAGAAATGGCATCCAACTACAAAGTGAACTTAATTGTAAATGTGCCTGATAAACAGACAGCTCCATGCACCACATCATACTATAACAGGTTATCTTCAAGACAAAAGGCCTAGATGATGAGTGATTTGATTCCTAGGACAGACATTGTGGTGTGTGTGTGTATGTGTGTGGGTGAGTGGGAGGTCTGGGCTATTCACACCAAGGTGTAGGCTACGTTCTCCACACAGCGTTCCTCCTCGTTCTGTTCTCGTCTCCCGGCTCACACCAACATGTGAACATGGCATGTGCATCAAAGCAACATGAAAGCATGCAAGAAACTTCTCTCATCTCCAGAGCTGGGCTTTCCTGCTTCGCCAAAAATTCCATACATGTCTCTTCATGCAGAATGTTAACTGCAGAGGAGGGGGACTTCTACTCACCAGGTCTGCTGTGTGTGGGTGTGTGGGTGTGTGTCTGTGTGTGTGGTCACAGAATATATCACATAACAAATCTCTCAGACGGAGTTAAACTATCGTAGACGTAATGAGTAATCGGGTATAGAGACATAACAGAGATGGAATATTTCCAGGATGATTTTCATATCACTCAGAATTTATAATTATGAAGTTTATAAAATATTTTTTTAAGAACATGTTATTATAGAATGCTGTATCACTAGTACTAGTACCAGCTGCATACATGCAGACACAAGCACTCACAGGAGCATTTCGATATCACATCGCCCCCTGGTGTTGGAACACCATCCTTACACGTTTAAATGGAGCTGTAAGTGCATGTCATTTCTCTCATTAAAGGAATACTCCAGAGTTTTCCTCCCTAATTTCTAGTTACACTGTAGTACGTGTGATCACCACAGCTAAGAATTTCAACACACTTCCCTGCACTGAGAAAAAACCCTCCAAACTCACTTATCATACAAGTCTAAGTGCAGTTGTTGAACTCTATCAATAAACGTTTGATCAACTGATTTTCGTAGAACACCTTCATCAATTCTTCAAAGTTGTATGCAAATTAAATAAATCTCTATAATTACTCCTCTCGGTCATGGAACTACTTTTAGAAGGAAAAACTGGTGGTTACTCATGTAGTTTTTTGGTTCTGGGGGCGCATGAATACCACAAAACCTTCAGGAAAGCCAAAGGAACCTACTTTGTTTCTCCAGTGCTGGAAAGAAAAAAAATAAAAAGAAAAGATAAAGTACATAAATTTGATAAGACTTTCTCTAAAATCTGTCTCATCCTAACACCTTTCATTGCTAAGGCTGGATGATACTTGCTGATCATTCTTGGATTATATATACTATATGTATGCCGTGTATCCTGCAGTCGTTTGTCCTCAGAAATTAACGCTACGCTTCGATGTGGTGCAATATCAACATAAATAGTGGAATAGAATAACACCATGTGACACTAGTGACAAACTAGGGTTGTGTCTCAAATCGCACACTTATGTACTGTTGTAGACTGTTATTGAGTACTAATGCTAATCTTTTTTCCTATTACATTTAATGTTTGAATTTTAAAAACGTCTTACATAGTCTTCAAACCTATTAAAGGTCTGTTTTGTGTAGGTCTTCTGGATTTTCTAGATTAGTAAATATTTTTGAGTATAAGGTCAGTTTTTTAGATTTGATACGCAGCTCATGTCAACACTCACAATGACGACGGAAAGTTTTCAGTGTGTTTTCAAAATAGCTGTGCAAGAAATATCTAAACGTTTTACAGTTCGACTTGGAAAACAGCTGGAAAGGGATGTTTTGGCTCGAACATGCCATCTAGTGGATGTTGATTTTAATCTTCCAGATGTACTGTACATAAACTGCACAGGCGAGTATGTGAACAACGTCACTTGCGTTTCTGCTGCTTCCGCACGTCCACAAAAAGTCATCAAGTGACATTTAATTTGGCCTTAAGAGTGTAATGGTTGTAGGCTTTAATTTGCGCGATATAGTAGAAAATTTTAAACCCTTATTGATGGGATTTCAACAACTGCCATTTTGTAATTATTGCTAAAGAATAACGTTTTCCTGTACATTCTCAGAAAAAGGGCACCTTTTGTACCTTTAGTGTGTATCTTTTACCTGGAATGGTGCATGTAGTGTACACTTAAAGCTTTACCTTTAAAAGGTGATTACAGTCATGTACAGTTAAGTACCTTAAATCTTTTTTAAAAGTACATTATATCTATATTTCCAGGTGAAAGAGACATATGAAAGTTACTGAAGATAAGGGTACCACCCCAGCAACAAGGAAAGATACCTTTTAGTACCCTTATTTTCTGAAAGTGCACTGAGAAAAGAATGAAAATTCATTTGTTCACTTTTAATGTAACTCTTGGGGCAGTTGTTGAGTTTCTTCATCCAACTATGCTTGTTGTAAACCATTATGACAAATCTCCTCCTTCTGAAAAAGTAACCTTCAGATTTAGAGCATCATTTACAACAACCTTTGACTGAAGAATTTATGAAAAATGTTTCACATAAACTTTTTTTTAGACAGACTTCAACAACTGCCCTTAGACTGCTATTATAAATGAGTTTGGCGTAAACAGGTTTTCTTTTTTTTTTTTCTGAGGAAAATTTGTTGAAATTTTTATCTGCGGTAATTACACACACACACCACACACACACTACATATGCAGTGGATAGAGATTAGTTTAAAAGTCTGGAGTATTCCTTTAATTGTATTTCTCATTAGCAGAGACAAACCAAGCTGAAATGAGCAAATAAGTTTATTCCAATATTGTTATGCAGTAAATACCGATATGACATTTATACCAAACCTTTCAGGTTGCAGTAGACATGTGCCGATATTAGGTTTATATCACAGTCTTTCCAACGTGTTTATTCTGGAATATCATTGGGAACACAGTTATGAGATCTCCTTCATGCAAATTTGCAAAAATGAGGAAACGTGTCTTTACACTGCTGTCTGAATCGGACATATTTTACATCAGATGTACAAATGCTGACTTGAAATGCTCCCTGCCTACAGTAGCTAGTAGGGATAATCTACAGTATCTGTAATATCAACCGAGTTTAATAATACGTATAACTGACAATCAGATAACTGATTATCGGCACATGCCTAGCTTGCAGAAATAGGGATCATATGACAAGCAGGAAGTTAACAATCACCAATAAACCATATGAAGTATAGGTGGATTCAAAATGCAGGCTTGATGCTTTCTGTAGGTGTTTCCTGTGGCATGCAGTGCCAGTGTGATCCAGTTACGAGAATCCTGTCTCACCACACACTGCGTAATACATCAGTAACAGAAAATCCACTCCGTAAGGTCCACAAGCTGATTGTCTGCAAAATGCCTCCTTTTTTAAAATAAAAAAAAAAAAAAAGGTTTCAGAAGGTCCAGAGTCCAGTTTAGAAAAGAAGCACACTGGATGTGTGTGTGTGTGTGTCATGTTCACGCTCTGTAAAATGCCTCAGAGGAGAGAGCAGGTAAAATACTGGTACAGAGATTTTCTATTTAGCGAATAATGAAGCAGTCACCCGAGTAATAATTTAGGTTTGCTGATATTTTACTGCTATACACACAGAAGACATCATCACAGCTCTCAGAGTCACAGCATAGAGCATTTTGCTTGTTGTGGTTTCTCAGATATGTGACATTTTTTCTTGTTATTACCTTTGAGAGAGAAAAGAGAGGGTGGTGAGGTTACGACTGTTTAGAGCTACTACAGTGTAAGTGGTAACAGCAATGAAGTTGTTTTTGGGGGGAAAAAAAGATGTTCCAGATTAAATGTATGGTATTACATTCATTAATAAATACAAATTGGTAGCGTAGGCAAATTGCTGTGGTCTAAGAGGAATAAAACACTTCAGGACATGCTGTTATAGGAAAATAATCAACGGTGCCATAGTGACCATAGTGTCATTGATTATATTCCTCTAACAGCATGACTTACTTATTTGTTAAGTGATGGATGAAGAACAGCACCCTGTTCACCTCAAGTCACACACACATATTGCACATTCTCAGGTCACCTTACTGGTACCTTAACATCTCAGTTTTTTCCCCCTGCATCCCAGTAAGTGGTATCTCTTTATTTCCTATTGGGCATTTCTTACAATTTAAAAAACAAACAAACAAACAAAAAAAGCAAAATTGTAAACCAGGCTGTTTCTTTTCATCTCCTTATCAGATTCCACTTGTTACCTTTTGTTCCTATAACAATATTCCTCTAATGATGTGTTCAAATGGAAATCAATTTTGTGCTATAAATTTGTTTTCAAGAGGTTAAAGTTGGACGAACACTGTTGCTTGGCAACTGAGAAACAGCCCCGGAGTATAAGCTAGCTAATAGTTGGGGAGATTGATTTAGCTAGCTAAAACATAACAAACTTTTTCTTAAAGAACAATGTAAATGCAGAATGATAGAGGAAACAAGACAAAATTGTAGAGAATATCAACATTTACCTCAGATATGTTAGTAAATTATTTTAAAAATGAATTTATAGGGCTAAAATTACATTTATATTTAGTGTTGATCGCTAACTGAACTGCTAACGAGTTCCAACCTGAGAAGCACCAACAGTGAACTCTGTGAGAAAGTCATGAATATCACAGTAGGAAATTATTCACATTTAATCTTCTAAACACAGTGAATACACAATCCCAGTTTGAACGCAGTGTAAGTATATGTAGAAGTGTTCTGGCAACTCTTAGAATCATAACATACAAAGTCTTTTTTTTAAAGTAATTTTCCAATACATCTGAGGTAAATGTTGATATTCTCTATGATTTTGTCACATTTCCACCGTCATTCTGTGTTTACATTATTCATAGAAGGACTTAGTTAGCTAAATGGATCTGTCCCTACATCATTTCTCCTACATTTTCATGTGTAACACACATCCTCAGAGCCTTTTACATTACTATCTCTATTTTATACAGAAATGGTCCAGAATTTATTATACCACATTCTCAGATACTGCAGAAATATTTCAGAAGCTGAAAGACAGACAGACAGACAGACTCTCACACACACACACACACACACACAGTGATGTGACTTCCCAGTTAGGCTATTGGGTGTTGTGTGTACACAAAATGGCTGCTATTTATATTCTGCAATCATTTGGCTCATTAGTTCCTCAGAAACTCCTCCGCTTTGTGTGTCTGCATGACGCAATGATGCCGAGAGTATATCAAAACATGACAGCAGCAGCAGACTAAACCAACCTGAGCTGCGTCTCAAATCACACACTAATGTTCAGCAGATCATTTACATCACATGCATTTTTAACAAACCTCTTATACCCAAACCTCAGTATTTTCTACATTTGAACATTTATAGTTTAGGTCAAAGTATGTGATTTGAGACACACGTTACAGCTACAAAACAATTTTGGAAAGTCCTCAAAACAAGCTAACAGACATTTTAGGCATTTGGGGTTTTTTTTTTCCCCACATATTTGTATACATATATTTCCATTCCTCTCTACAGTGACAAACATGCGCATAAGTTCTGGTGAAATCGCTAACATTTTACTAGTCGTCATGGAAACCTGCTGTCCATACTGCAAAAAAAGATATCTAATTAAGTAAAATAGTGAAATTTCTGCCATTTTCAAGCTTATGATTAGGAGAAGTGTTTATAAATAGGCTTAACACTTATATCATGAGAAATATTAGATACATACTACTAGTTTATACTAATTTTACTCTAAGATATCATTTTTTTGCAGCAGGGATGTTTGGGCTCTGACCTACCCTCTGGTGGATAGAGTTTTAAATCCTCCAGATGTGTATAATGTACGCAGACCTGTTATTATGTGAGTAATTCACTGTACTCAAGCAGCAGCAGTAGATGTGTGTGTGCGTAGTTACCTGTGAAATATAACGCCACCCTTACACCCTTACACTATGTGATTTAACACTTTTAACAAAGCTATTTCCTGAAATATAGACGTGTGTTGCGGCCTGGGAAAACCCTTTGGATGTCACTGATGTAGCTGAATTCGGGAAAACGGACAAGATGAAAAATTTGGTTTGGGCCAAAATTGTGTTTTTTTCTGCTTATAATCTACTTCGATGCTTATACTTCAAGAAACGATAAAAAACTGAAGTGGAAATGTTTTTATTTACTTTCTAACCTTGCTGTGGTTATCTTCCTGCAAAGATCATGTTGTGTTATGTTTAACAAACGCAGTGGTAAAAACAGTCATTCTGATTAAAGATGTCCACAACCTAGCTAGTTAAGTGTGATTTCCTCACGCAGTCAACGTCACAATTTGATCAAGTTGCTGAATAGTGACATGTCGTCGCTAAACATACACGCACGTAATTAATTCATTCTGAATCTCAAAATGTCCGCCATGTCAAAATCTGACTATGTGAAAGGTTTTTTCCAGACGCCACATGTTTGTCAACAGTTTCACTGTAGCTACATGGCTCATGTATAACTCTCTTTCTTAATCTGGCTTTTAGCATCCAATCGGAGCAAGCATGAGTGCAGAAAAGGCTGTGATTGGTTAAGCATGGGAGGCAATGAAAGTAAAGGAGGCGGGCCTTACTGCAAAGTCAGTTCTATTCTTGTTCTTGGAAATGAACTTAAAATGTGGATAATAAAGCAAGTCTGTAAATTAATTTCACATATCGCTCAGTTCTAGGCTGAATAATAACATTCCACCAACCCTTTGCCCATAACAAGAGGAAACAACACCTTTTTCAAACAGGAAGACACTAAAATGACATACGTATGAAAAAAAAAAAAATCATTTATGGGTCAATCCACGTGAAATCACTGGAAGCTTCCCGACTGACCATCTGCAGTAGTTTCTGACATACAGAGGCTTTAAAAAGGGGGCGTGGCCCTGTGAAAACTACAGCAAAATTACTCTTGAACTATTCATGCTAAATGCATAAAATTTACAGGGATTGTCGTCTAGTATAAGATGTCTTTAACTTCAAAAATAGAAGTTTCACAGTTGCATACATGTCAATTTAGAGCCTGTTGTTTGTAGTAAAGCATGGCATATTTTATATCTTTATTGTTATAGATTCCTTCAATATTTTCTGCATTTGCTAATTAAAATATGCTCTTTCAAGTGATATAATTCTTTTTATGGTAGACCTTGTCATACATGGGCAATATACATTTGAAACAGAGGTGCAAATTTTTTTTTTCCATTTTTAACACTAATACAACATGAGTAATAGATATGAAAATTTCAAAGATCTGATGTGCTTTAGTGTGGAGACATAGAGGGCCAGAGGACATTTCTTTTTATTTTTATTTATTTATTTATTTTTAAATTTTTAGCAGGCCATAAATTGGCAAATATGCAACTGTGGACCTTCAATTTTAGAAGTTAAAGACAGCTTATACTAGACAACAATCCCTAAAAAACTGCACGCATATAGCATGAATAAGTCAAAATTTATGGACTTGTGGAACTTTTTCTGTAGCACTGGTTTTTACAGGGCCACGCCCCCTTTTAAAGCCTCTATATCTCAGAAACTAATGCAGATACAAGCCTGAAATTTTGCACACTATTTTACTGGAAATAGTGACATTATTTCCAGAAAATATGAAGCAAATCTGAGATGGTCAGTCGGGAACATTTTTAAAAAATGATTTGAGGTGGATTTACCCTTATGTTTGAGAATGATTATATGCCGTATGCTAACCTCCACTCTTTGCTATATCCAATTAATTTACAGAAAGAAGAGATTTTAGATTAATACCCCAGTACCGCATCAGAGCTCAGGCCTAATTCACCTGCTGGGGATCAGTAACTGCACAAAAAGGATATTTAGAAAAAAAAAAAAAAAAAAAAAAAAGAAAAGCGCACCCATCACATCCCATCTCTTCCACCTTTCCAGAGCTGTTTCTCTGTAAATACACATCACACTCAGCCATTTTCCTGACCACAGCTGATGTTAATTCAGAAGACATCGTGCTTGAGTTCAACTTCCACGTGAGAAGCTGTCCTCTCTGTGTTTCCTCCCAGTGTCTCCATGTGATCTCCAGTGGACTCTGAAACTGTGTCATGTCCATATGGTACAAAACACACGTCTTGGTATGTTACAGGTATCATACAGGGCCGGAGTCTTTATTTCTCTCTCTCCTTCTCCCTGTGAGGAGGGGACCGGAGCCCCTCTCGTCTCTCCCAGCTCTTCAGGACGAGTTCTGAGGAGACTCGGCCGTCTTGGAGGGCGTCTCCTCGGATGGACTCTCGCTGGAGATGCCCGTGTCTCCATTCTCGGCTCCATCCGCCATCAGGTGCTTCTCCACAACTGCATATGAGAGAAGAGACAATCGAGACGTGAATTTGAAGGCTATGCACTAAGGACATGTGTTGTAAAGACAGGAATTTGCAGGTTTAGTGTATAATAGTGTATAAATTTGTAGGTATTAGGCTGCTTTCACAGTTTCTCATCCAACAGTGCACGTTCTAGTGTTTAATGGTCTTTTATGGCCTCTAAAATCATAAACTTTGCAGGTGATGGAGTTCTAATCCATGTATTGGGGCCATCTAAAGCACTGAATCTCCACAACACTTAATCTAATGATATATTATTATCTTATAATAATCCTTTTGTTCTTGCCTTGCAGTGATGCAGAATCAGCAGGGCCGTTGCCATGGCTACTGCCATTTCCCTCCTCCAGCTCGTCCAGGTAGAGACGATAGCGATGCCCACTCTCATCCTCATACTCCACGTTCTCATCATCCGAGTCCACCTCCGGTGCCACG
Source organism: Pangasianodon gigas (assembly GCA_022758105.1). Lineage (NCBI taxonomy): Eukaryota > Metazoa > Chordata > Actinopteri > Siluriformes > Pangasiidae > Pangasianodon > Pangasianodon gigas. The sequence goes on along the minus strand of CM040472.1, from coordinate 16,124,675 downwards.
TACACCACCTCAAACTCAATCTCTCCTCTCTGCAGGATAACGGAATAAAATCATCAGTGAATAATCAGTCACCGTGCTGCTACACGTGTATCACGGAATCTCACAAATCATGTTTTTAGCCACTGATGGAGGGAGTAACCTGCTGGGAGAGGATGGTCACTGCCTCCTTGTGCTTGGCGTCTCTCAGGTTGATGTTGTTGACGGCTAATATGGCGTCTCCCACGTGCAGCCCCCCGCATCGCTCTGCAGGCTGGGCCGGGTGGATCTCTGAGATCAGGATGGGAACGCCGTGCTCTTTACCTCCCTGCGACATCAGAAGCGCACAAATGTCACACTGGAAACGTACACACGCAAAGCCTACGCACAGCAGCAGGTCCTTTCTGATCTGTGATTAACGTGTTTGAAAACTGAATCATAGACACAATGTGTGATAAATTTGGTAGATTCAGGTCTTATGGATCTTAGGACTCACTGTGATTGAGATCCCAAGCCCCTCGTGGTCCTCTTTAGACAGAAGCACTTTGCGGATAGGACCGACTCCTTGAGTCTTCTTCAGAGATTCTGGGTCCTGATGAAAGAAGAGATCACCATCAGTAACCATCACGAATGGTATTCTACAGGGTGTCTGAAAAGTCAGGAACCAATGAGAGTACCAAGAAGCACTATCTCTACCCTTTCATTCAGTGTTAATGCCATTTTTCACCTGTAAGGAATAAAACATATCTAAAAATAACTGTAAATAAATAAGTAAATAAATAATAAATACAAAATCACATATATGTAGTTTAACTCTCATTGGTTATCTCATTCAAACACCCTGAATAAAGCAGTGATTCTCAAAGTGGGCTCCTTGAAGTACAACCAGTGGTCCGTGATATTTTATTTTAATACCATACTTTTTCTTATTATTACTGAGTCTGGTCATGTGAAATTACATGGCTTTAATCCAAAGCTCAATAACTCAAAAACAAGTCTGCCTATAAATAATGTCACATAAATTAGCCAGAATATTAATACACACATGTGAATAATGAGAACAATATATATGAATTGTTCATAGAATAAATCTGTACTGAGGGGTCCATGGAATTTCTTTACCGCTAAAGAGCTGACTGGCTGCAAAAGGTTTGAGAGCCCCTGCTATAAAGAATGTTGTTCTTTTTTCGGCTGCTACGGTTAGGGGTCGCCACAGTGGATCATTGGTCCGCATATTTTGCTTTGGCACAGTTTATACGCCGGATGCCCTTCCTGGCGCAAACCTCCCCGATTTTATCCAGGCTTGGGACCGCCAGCCATGAGAGCGCTGTGGCCTAACCACTAATCCTCCAGGGACCCCCTGCTATAAAGAATACTTTTTCCTCAATTATTTGCTATTTTTGGTTATCTGTAACAACAGTTTGAAGTGGCCCGCTATGCCATGTCGATTTTAGTGCCTGTACTATGTTTAAGTTGCATAATTAATTTTTCCATGTAGTCAGGATATCAGAAGTTTGAACCCCGATGATGCCACAGCCATCCATATCCAGGAGTCCAAGACAATGTAACTGCCTGTGCTCTCTGAGTGGAAGGAACGGCATTACTCTCTCCCCTGTCAATCAAACTGAAACTAACCAATCACATGCATCCATGAACTCATGTATGCAGAAGAGGGCAGTTAGCATTTGGACATTTTTGTGTTTTAAATTGTTCCTGTGCAGGTTTTTTTTTAGACATTTCCATGTACTACATACTCAGTTATATAGTGTGTATTACACAGTACACTGCAGTGTCTGTAAGTTAGTTCTCACATGTCCTGCGGGTGATGGCAAGGGCTTCTTTGGGTCGTTGCGCCCTCTGCAGGCTCGGATGACTGTTTTGTGGCGGTGCAGATGAATCTCAGCTTCCAGCTGGTTCCACAGTTTATCGTGAGCCGGTCCCTTCATGTCCCGACCTAATAACTGAATCTGCTGGACCCTAAAACACACAACAGACAACTCAGGAAACTGGAGTTTTCTCCACACACTGAATCAGGAAGTCTGCAGACACGACTCACTTTCACTCATTGCAGGGTTGCCAGATCTGCAGCTTTCAGGGAGAATTAATCTGACACAAGTTCTTTTTGTCTGCAGGCTGGGAGTTTTGCATTCAGTTCCATTAATAAATTTCAATGTTTTGCAAGCCAAGTAGGTAAACTGCAGTTTTTTAATGCAAACAAAAAAATTCATGATGTACTACATACACACATACACATATATCTTTGCTGCAGTTATAATTAAAATGTAGTACAAGTGTGAGTCAAATGAAAACCTTAAAATTTTTAATTTGCAATCTTTTTTGTATATAGGTGTTAAAGTATATCGTATTTCTACGCAATTTCCATTTTGTGCAATGCATGTGTTCCAGCGCTGAACAGGGGCCCAGATTCCTCTAGAAAAAATTGACTCAATTCTTTTTTCTGTCGCACTTTTAAGGTTTTTCTTTTGACCCACACTCATAAATTAACAGGTGCAATGTTAGTGTCACTGCATGAATGTACTTCTTGTGTGGTAGTGTCCTGGTCTAATAAATCAATACTAAGTTATATTGGTGAAAATATTTGTAACAATTTGACCATTTTAGGACCTTTAGGAGATCCATTATTTGGCTTTATATTTGGCTTGAGAGAGACAGATTTTGATTTTTGAAACCTGACTGGTTTTGTTGTTATGCTAATCTGGCAACCGTGCCTCATCGTAACATCACAGCACAGCGTTTGTGTTTCTCTTACCTCCCAGCGAGCTCCTTGTCCAGGTATTTGGCCGCCAGTCTGGCGCCGTACACCTCAGCCTGCAGTACTGCGATGTGCCTGCGGAGGGCCTCGTTCTCTTTTTTCAGCATCCTCACCTCGGCTTCCAGCTTCACCTCCTTCACCTTCTCCTTCTTACTGGCCTCCAGTTCCTTCTCCTGTTAACCGCACACACAAAATGTATTTAAGAAGAGCGGAAAGTTAAAAACACTCTACTCTTTATGTGTGTATACAGCCTGAAGTGTGAATCACACACATGCACACAGTTAGAGTTTTTTGCCAAGACTGTCAAAAACACAAACACACACATGCACAGACTCACACACACACACACACACACATCTACCACACTAACTAGACTAAGCCCGCTACAACACAAGACACACACTAACACCACTTTAGTCCAAAGCAATGGCTTTCATTACAACAAATGAATTGTACAAATTATGACCTAATAAGCAGAAGTGCAGGATTGTAGCATCATTTTGAGCCTTTCTGAAACATTTAAGGTGGCGTATGGGCAATTTCCACATTTTTATGCAACATATTGACTTGCAAAGTGTCCCAATGACTGCACAAGTTTATCATCAGTGACCTTTTAAGGAAAACGCACACCAACATTCTATTACAGATGCAGTTTACTAGCACTAAGGATGTTAAATTTATACCACAGCACTGTTGATTCTCCAATCTGACTGGTCAGAATATATTGATTGATTAATAATATTTACAGGTTTATATTAATGTGCTCCATCTAGTAGGTTATCATTTCTATCGTAACAGCTCATTCACAGGAACTTGTATGGTATGGTGGACACTTACATATTTTAAGCTTAATAATAAATGGATTTTTTTTTACTAGACATGTTATTTAACACTGAAAACTGTATATGTGCTTCTCTAGTGGAGCTTTCTTCAAGGAGACATTTGTTTATTTCGTTTATAGAAGAAGACTTTGAGGTAAAGCTGATCCTTTTAGTTTAGGAGTTTGCGCTTTCTGGTTTCTTTGCGACATAACAAGCTGCCCTTTTTTTCCATCTTATTTAATTGTAGTGAGAGAAAATAGAGATACTGGTGCAGGAAAGACTGTTTATAGCTGCTATAATCAAAGCCATAACACTTGTTTTGCTGATGTTCTGTAAATACAAATGGATAAAAATGACAATGTGTCATTCTTTCATAAATGTATAACTGTCAGAGTTGGCAAATTGCTGTAGTAAAAGAGGAATAAAACACTTAGAGAAGTGCCGTCATAAGAAACTAATCAACTTTGCGGTGGTAACAGTGACTCCGCTTCATGTCGCGGTGCACCACAGCACTCAGACGTTGATTATTTTCCTGTAATGGTGTTTCCTGAGTGTTTCCCTTTTTAAGGAAATTGCACATATCCATCCTCAGAACACAATAAAGAAATACTACAAATCCAAACCAGTGTGTCAGTAATGACAGTACTAGCCCAAGACAAACATATAAAACATGATCAGTGTGTGACTGTTCACCACCATGTAGAGTACATCGGTTAGACAAGTCCACAAGCATAGACAGGACACAGAGAGACATGAGCGGGGGAAGACAACAAGATGCACACGGAGCACTTACCATCTCCTCCACGGAGGCAACAGGCTTAGGGCCAAGGAGAGAAACACAGAGGGTCAGAGGTTAGAAAGGCAGTGATTTCAGGATCAGGGAGGTAAAAGCAGAACTGTAGTAATCACTCAGGCTTTCTCCATACGCTCAGCTCAGTGAGACAGAAGAGAGACAGAGCAGTTAACAAGAGGCTCAAATCACAGCGTGGATTAGCAGCATACACACAATGAGCAATATCTCCACAGAAGAAATGATTAGGACCTGACTGATAGATCAACTAATAAAGTTCCAGTGTATTGGTGGAAATCACACTGATAAAGCAGGACTAATGTCTTTAAAATGGTCTATAGCAAAATCATACTCATAAATGTGAGGGTACAGTGCAAAAGTTTGCATACCCTTGGGACAAAACTCTTGTTCATGTACCTGTTCTCCATTGAATTGCATCCTCTCCAACCAGCTGCGATTATGTTTGCACTACAAATCTAATGCATCCATATGCGTCCTTGACCACATCCGAATGTGGTTCGAATGAAGGGATCATAATGAGTCTACGAGACGCATACAACCCCATTTATATTTCTACTTACAGCTGACCAGCTGTAATCTGATCACTCAAGACGCATGTTAATATCAGGTTTAAAACAGGGTCTTAGTGTGTTAGGTTTCACAGATGTTTTACATTATCATAAGCAACAAATAGTGCACATTATAATATTAAAACAGAAATAAATCAAAATATCAGTTAATATATCAGTTAAAAAGTTAGCATCTCCCTTCCAGAAAGTCATCTTCAGGAACTGCTATATCCTGGTCAGGGTTGCCGTTTGTAAATTGATATAAATATTTCCTAATAACATGCCATAAGTTTTAGAAGAACCGCCTTTATATCCTTTGAACAGATTTTAGATCCTTTCAGTTGTAATATTCACCTAGCTTCATTATATCTTGTCTAGAAATGGAGAAGGTGATGGCAAAACGTCTTTTCAAACTATTTTCCATGCATTTTGGAATTATCTCTTCTTGCAGGAAACTTGTACATTTCATTCCTAACCATTTTGGCTTTTTTGTGTAGATAAACTGTAAAATAGAGATACTCTTTCCTAGTTTCCAAAAACTATAGGGGATGCAAAGTTTTGCACCCATTTTTTTTTTAAACAACACACTGTTGGACACTAGGGGGCGCTAATCAGTCATGGAAAAGTGTGATATCTTTGGGATTCAAACCCACAATATTTAAACTGAAGACTTTTTTCAGTTATGTGAGTTTTTGTTGTTTATCTGAGTTTGTGCAGTTGACCCATTATATCACTAAAGCTCTGTAAATTTAAGTGCTGCTTCACAGAGCCAACAATTTTTCCACTTGTTTAAGAGCTACGCTACTGCTTACTCAGGTGTAGACATTTCCTATCACACAGCATAAAATAATAGCAACCGTGGAGGATTTTACAATTTTCACTTTGGGCTCTGACAATAGAGTTTAGCCTCCAGAGCCAAATCCTTCAATAAATAGTCTCTGGTGAATAGTTTCTTCACCAGAGACTATTTATTCTGAATGCATTGCTGTTTAAAGGCTTTAACAATGTTTTGTTTCTTGTAATTGGCAGTAAAATGTTGCTTCATTCATGTTGTATTAATTTAGCTTTTTTTTTTCCCCAGAGTCTCTTCATTTTTACGCTTTTGTCAAAAAAATTACAGAAACTGGGTTGCTCATGGGGATGAAATAACTCCACCTCCCAGCTATAAAGTCTGCTGGTGTTTGCTTAGATTTTGCTCATATAAAACTGGATCAATTAACAAACGTTTTAGCTCATTTAAAAGCAGTATCCACATCTGTAATCACTGACATTCGTCTGGCCCTAGAATAATATGAACACAATAATGCCATGAAGGACAGAGGAGTCTCTAATTTTATGCAAAGCCAAGCAGAGATAAAATGGCCTATCTAAAATAGATCCTAACAAGCCAATAAGTCTACATGCGAGTCTGATGTAAAGTGCTAGAGCTAGGCTAAACAGGTGAAGAACAGGCTGTATGAAAGTGCACACCATCCTGTCTTTAATGGAGCTGGAGTCGACGTTCTGGCCTGCTTTGGCGTGGAGCTGCAGCTGCAGAGCGTGAAGCTGGAGCAGCTGCTCATGGACCTCCTTCTCCACCACGGCCTTCTCTGCCTGCACGTCCGTCAGCTCCGACTTCAGATCCACCAGCTGAGCCTGAGGCAAGCACACAGACAAGAGAGAAGAACCTTATTAGTTATTACAGGTACTTAATGAGAGCTTATAGGATGAAGTTTTATCAGGTGAAGCTCATATCTGACACAGTGTTCACCAAACAAACTAAAAGCACTAAAACATTATACATACTAATGTATGTATATAAATGTATTAGTATGTAAAACATACTAATTTTAGAAATTATTATAATGGGCAATCTAATTCATTTTAAAAATTGCATCTGAATAATTCTTAATTCATATATTTATGAGTCTGTATGTTATCAAGCCACAAAATGAACAAATTCACTTCCTGTTCACTATACACGCTTACTATATACGTTACAATAACAAATACGTTAGCGTTTCTATAGTAACAGCTCATACACAGGGATTTGTACAGTGGACGCGCCACATAATTTAAAAATAATAATAAAATACATGTTAAACAAAGTTAAACCAATAATCGTTGATGTGGTGACATTTTTTGTTAGTAGACATTTATTTAACATTTATGGAAGGAGACTTTGTAAAAGTCACAGTGCTCTGCGAAGACTATCAGCACAGGAAAGTATTCAGATATGAGGAGCTTTCGCTCTCCATTTTCTCTGTAAAATGACAACATGCATTCTGAGAGAGAGAGAGAGAGAGAAAGAGAGAGAGAAAGAGAGAAGGCTGGTGAAGAATGATTGTTTTTGGGAGTTATAACGTAAGTGAGAACAGGAACTAACTTGTCTCTCGGACATTCCACAACATTAAAGCTAACCATAAACCATTAAAATGCACAAGATTTCGTAAATTAATAAATTAAACTTTGTAATAGTTGGCAAATCTCTGTGATATAAGCAGAATAACACACTCCAGACTGCTGTACAGCTGTTACACAAAAATACTGCACTTCAGGGGGAAGTAGTGGCACTCCGCTTGCGCGTTGGGCCGCATCACACCACCCTGGTCTGGAGTGTGTTATTCCTTATATAAAATATATGGGGCAAGTTGCGCTGTGGTGGCGTTGTGCTCTTGGCACAAAAAAACAAAAAACAAAAAAAAAAACATTTAATAGCTGACACAAAGTTTAGGGAGGGTTCCTGTGAAAGAGCTGTGAAAGACCTGTGAAAGACATCCAACATGGCAGATCTGATTAAAGGAGGAGAGACAGAGCTCGATCCCATCAACAAGAGCCAAGTTTAAATCTCATGTCATGCAAAATAATAAGCTGAATTGGACATCTGGAGCATCTGTGGTTCAGTGTCAAGATTTCATACCAGGAGAAAGGCTTTTAAACACTGCACTTTACTCTGAGTAAGCACATCATTTACTCTACCTCACTCAGCTACTAATAAATGGAGTCTATTGGGAAAGTTTACGACTCTAATGAGGAGCCTGAGAGAACTGCTCACTGCTCATCACATTGTTCTCTTTCCTTCAGAGACAGGAACAGCAATCCTCTGAGAGACAAGGTTTAGATTTAATTAAACTTAAAAAACAGCATTACCCTAACAAGCTTTTAAAAAATACTGCTGAGAACAGAGATAGCTACTGATTTAGATTCACTAAAGTAACCAAACCTATGATTTTTAAAGTATATTAATATTCGTAGTTGTTAATAATCCTCACCTGTTAAAAATAGCTAACTAGTTAAAATAAGCTAATCTGACAGGATTAGCTTAACAGTCATATTCATACACTAATCCTCACTGATAAAAATAACTAACTAGCTAACAAGAGCCAAACTGGTATGTAAATTATATTTATAGATGTTAATAATCTTCACTGCTAATGCTAACCAACTAGTTTACATAAGCCAAGCTGACAGGATTTTTAATGCATTTTCATAAATGGTAATTATCTTTACTGCTAAAAATAGCCAACTAGCTAAAATGAGCTAATCTGACAGGATTTCTGAGTAGATTTGTAAAATATATTTGCGTGTTATTCTTAATTTCTAATGTGACCCGATTAGCTTATATATGCTGAGCTGACAGGATTTCAAATATGATTTTTTTTAAAAGTCATATACAGTTAATAATCTCTACTGTTAACACTAGCCAACTAGCGAATATGAGCCAACCTGACAAGATATTTAAGTCATATTCACAGCCGTAAATAATCGTCACTACTAAAAATAGCTAACACAAGCCAAGCTGACAGGATTTTTAAGTTATATTCATAAAACATTAATAATCCTCACTTCTAATGATAGTCAGCTAGCTAAAATAAGATAAGCTGACAGGAAGTCATTCAGAGATGCTAATAATTTTCACTGCTAGCCAACTAGCTTAGCTAACCTGACAGGATTTCTATTAGGATATTGAAGTTATTTACAGTTAATAATCTTTACTGCTCTCACTACCCAACTAGGTAATATGAGCTACGAATACAGGATTTTAAAGTGTTTTTAGAACTGCTAAAAATAGCCAACTAGCTAACCTGACAGGATCTCTGAGTAGATTTGTAAGTTAATTTATTTGTCACTGCTAATGTTAGCCAAGGGAGTGACACAAACCAAGCTGACAAGATTATTAACAGCATTTTTAATATCAATTTACTGTGAACACTGTTTACTCTAGCCACAGCTAATGTGACCTAGCCTGACAGGATTTCTAAGTGGATTTCAAGAAGCCATAATTCATAAACATGCTAAAGCACATTCCGTCAAATTGGAAGTGCGAATGAACGAACTGGTGAGCGTAAATATATACAAAGCTTCAGACTGTGAAAGTAATACGATTCAAAAGATGTAACTGGCACGCAGTCTTCCATTTAATACATTTTAAAACAAACTATCCACCTCTCAGCTTCACAAAGTATTATCCAGACTTAGGCCCATTTCTAACACACTTATAATACTGCATAAATATTTCATCCAGTGTATGATATTTGGTAATAGTAATAACTGCTTCATGGCACTTCCTGGGTTTTACTGCCTTCCAGTGATTTAATGCTTGGGCATTAGCCCCAATAGCTGTCCGTGTTGGCTCGTGATCCCGGTTCTAATAAACAGGCCAAGAGTGAAGACACCATAACTTGGATGAGACGACATCTATGGTAATAGCTGATTATAACACTACATGACTTAACACACTGTCTTCCTGCTGAGTGCGAGAAGTCATGCTATTTCCACACTTGCTTCGCTGTTATTTGTGCAACACTACCAAAAATGCTGATCATTTTCTCAGTGAAGACTCAAAGAAGCTTTTAAGAAATTTGGGAAGTTGTGGGCACAATGCAGCTGAAAGTGCTGTACTTTGTGACACACAAAACATTACAGGAAAATAATCAACAACGTGTTGGTGTGATGAAGCAGAGTTTCCGTTACCACCCTGAAGCTGATTATTTTACTATAACAACACGTCTTGTAGTGTTTTATTTGTCTTCTACCACAGCCATTTCCATTGATTACAATTTATTAAAATATAAATACAATTTATTACAATTTATTAAAATAACATATGACTTTTTATCCATTTATAGTTACATTTAATATTGTGGATTGTCTCTTTTTTAAATGATTCTCTATTTCTCTGGGTTGGGATAAATCACAGCATTCCTTAGACCAAAATAACTGACATTTAAAGAATCCAACCTGACATTTAAACATTTCATATCAAGGCTTTACTACAGTGCTTCAAAATATCACAAGGCCATCAATACGTGATATAACTCCACTCCATATTTACATAACACCTTACATAAACAGTAAAAAGTAGGTACAATTAGGTATGTCATTAGGTAAAATTTACACTGGCACACAGCAACCAGCAACTATTTTTCTATTAGTAAAGGAGCCGTAATTACCAGCTAATTGGAAAAAGCATATAATTGCTAGAATTATGATTATAATGTAGTTGTTTGTTGCAGTATAATTGTTTGACAGCTACTGGTGGAAAAAAAAAAAGTTACTGCTTAAATCATAAAGTGGGTGTTTTTTTTTTTACTTTTTTGTGGGCGGGTTTTAGTTTGTGGGACAAAGAAAGAAAGATTTTTAGAGTGTATATGCTGCTTTTACTGCTTTCCTTCCTTCCTTCCTTCCTTCATTCATTCATCAGTAGCTACTTTATCCTGGTCCAGGGTCACGGTGTTTATATTTTGAGAAATAGAACCAATTTAGTTAATCAGAAAATATCCCAGACAGGTGCAAAAAATAATAACTGCAGGATTGGGCAGGATTGCTCAAATTTCTGTGAAAAGGGATCCTGAGATGCAGTTAGGTCGTCTTTATGCGGAGGAAAGCCTGTTTCGTAGCTGTTGTGTGATGGGAGAGAGCTAGTCAGTGGCTGGCAATTTGCAGATTGGGGATAAAATTGGGGATAAAATTGGGGATAAAATTGGGGATAAAATCAGGAAGAAACCTTATGAAATACTCTAATGTCTAAGAAGTATTTTGCAAATATCTTGTGTAAAATTTCAAAGTATGAATATTTTATTCAATTGCAATATTTAATTTATGACTTAAAAACTGAACTTTCAGTGCACTGCTAATTTTTTTTTAGCCCTGCTAGAGCCCAATATTATATAGGAGCACATAAATCAGTAGCCTAGCCTGTGTTGTTAAAGTTAATGGTGATTTTAGCCTAAAAGATTGCTTTGTGCATTTTTACACACTTATATTTATTGTTTTTTGAGGATGCAATGACCAGAAGGAGCAGTCACTGACTGAACAGGTTCTATAGACTCACTTCTCTAAACCTGCACGTCTTGTTCAAAATGATCTGGCCTTAAGGCGAGATGTCTTCTCTCAACCCCTGATTATCTCTATTCTATTATTTCTTGGTCTTTGTCTAAGTGTCACATCTCAGAAAAGAAGACTCATTACAATAGAGCTGGATTTCAAATGTCATGTCACACCTACATTCTCACCAGGTCATATGGGAATATGTGAGATCTTTTTAACCATCTTTTCTGTACAAATATCTAGGACCAGTCGACGAGGAACAGTGTTCGTGAACCAAAGTCAAGGATCAGCATTTGAGAACCAAGGCTCAGGACCAACATTCTAGGACAAGTATTCGAGAACCAAGGTGAAGGATCAGTGTTCAAAAATCTGTGTTTGAACCCAAGGCCACGGACCAGCATTTGAGACTTAAGGCTGAGAACCAGGGTTCTAGGACCAGCATTCGAGGCCCAACGCCAGAGGGCAACGTTCATGAACCCGTGTTTGAGAACCAAGGCAGAGGACCAGCTTTCAAAAACCTGTGTTTCAGACCCAAAGCCAAGAACCAGGGTTTGAGAACCAAGGCATAGGACCATCATTTGAGGCAGTTTCTGTTGTTTCTGTGCCATTTACATATATTCAGGCCCTGTGTTTGAGTCCTACTGGCCTCAATAAACCACTCATCACTATAAATAATTTTTTAGTTTCTTAATAATTCAAACACCACCTGCTGTGTTTTTGTATGATAACCAGAGCAATGATGCAAATCATTGTGGACAAAAGTTAGTGTATAAAAAAATTCTTGAGTAATGATGTGTGAGATAAGATGGATGAGTTTGGGACTGGAAAAGAACAGAGCATGTTTACACAGTCAACTCCAGCAACTTTCACACACACGCACGCACACACACACACACACACACAGAGGAAGGATCAGAGTGCACAGATACTGATGACTGGTGACGCAGGAGAGTGAAACACTCAGGTATAATGATTATAATGAGAGCTATTTAGGATAAGATGAGAGATATGATATTTGATATAATGATATATGATATGAGTGAAGTTTTATTGTCTTACTGATAGATTTATTTATTAAAAATAAATATTCTCAGCTCATCATTAGGCCCAGGATAATATAAGCTGCACCTCCTTGGGGTGGACATTAGTGCATTACTCTGGACCTAATGATGAACATGTGAGGAAGATGTAACTGTATATAAGAGCAAGTCCTCACCTCTAATTTATGATTGAGCTGAAAGACAGTCTGTGCTTTATGGCAAAGCTGAGCAAAGCACGAACTCAGGCTCGTCATCTTCTGCCGGCCTTCGTACGTGATGTCGGCCTGGTCCGGATCGATCTCCCCCAGCAGCAGATCCACATCCACAAACGCCTTATCGAACTCCTTCTCCAGCACCTCCAGCCAGCGGAACACCGACATACCCGCGGCCGGGGCGGAGAGCCGCGAGCCCGGCGAGGCAGCGGGGGAGGCGCCGGCGGCGGCGGACGCGGACATTTGGAGAACGAGCCGAGCCTTTCTACACAAACAAAACCGCTTTTATTTTATTTTCTCCTCTTTCAATAAAAGTGTTTACGTACTCTGATCACCTAAATCTAGCCGCTCAGTAGGACTTCACACCGATCTGCGTAGATAAACGGAGATAAACAGCTTGATTAAATTGTTTATTTTAGCTTTTCCGTGTTCTCATCAGGATGTAGAGATCCGAAATCGAAGCTGAGTCGTCAACGTGGATCGATTACACAGGTCTGCCACACGCTTCAGGCTTATGAGCAGGAAAAAGCAGCGGAAAACAGATCAAATCGATTGAAACAAACGTAGTCGAGCCCGGAAGTCTAAAGTTAGAACATCGCGACTTCTTCTGTCCTTTAGCTTTTTAATTTTTAATTTTTTAAATTTATTTATGATGGGGTATATATATAAACCATTATACATAAATATTTTGTTAATATTTAAATATGTAATACAAATATTATTATTAGTTTTTTATTAATATTTAAATACACAATACATAAAAATATATAATACAAATATATATTGCGTATTTATTTATTTATATCCTTTCTTGTATGTACTTTTCGCTTGTAGTTATTATTATTATTATTATTATTATTATTATTATTATTATTATTATTATCGTGCATTATTTTTTATTTCATTTTATTATAATATATATCTTAAATGTGTAATTGCATTTAATATAATATAATATAATATAATTGCATTATGGAAATTAAAAAACAAAAAAAGACATGGCAACTTACAGTATATTATAAGATGTAATATAATATATAATAATACAAATATATTTTTCTTCATTTTCTTATATGTATTTTACATTTATTATTATTATTATTATTATTATTATTGTTGTTGTTGTTGTTGTTGTTGTTGTTTATAATGTTTATGTTTTTTTTTCTAAAATATTCCTACATTATTTTATTTTATTATATTTAATGATATGTTTAAGATAACTTTAATTTCTATATTTAATTTATTATAATATAAACAAACAAACAAATTAGAGATTAATTTGTATTTTAATTGTAACTTTACACTATATTAGCATGTGTGTATGTGACAGTATCTGATGTATACTGCTATTTAGACAGAGAGGTATGAAAAATATCCCTTGTGATGTTCATGTAAATGTATTGGGACTCAATTGGCTTCTGCATGACATGCTGTGAAATTCCCATAAAGTACAATAGGTACACAAAACATCATTAAAATTAAAATCAGATAAATAATTCCGTGTTTTAATATTTTAATATTTAACACATGTACAAGATCTGATAAAAGAAGCATGCATAAATCAAACAGGTGGTAATGAGGGGTATCTATAAAATACAGTTATCTGTTTTGCTTTAATAAGGTTGTGTTAAAGGTCAGATAAATATATAATGAATTTATAATGAATTCCAAGAATTGGTACAACAATTTTGAACTTGGTGTTATACTCACCGTCCAGTTTATTAGGAACACCTGTACACCTGCACATTCATGCAGTTATCTAAGCAGCCAATCATGTGACAGCAGCACAATGCATAAAATCATGCAGGTCAAAAGCTTCAGTTAGTGTTCACATCAAACATCAGAATGAAGAAAAAGTGTGATCTCTGTGACTTTAACCGTGACATGGATGTTGGTGCCAGATGGGTTGAGTATTTCAGAAACTGCTGATCTCCTGGGATTTTCACACACAACAGTCTCTAGAGTTTACACAGAATGGTGCAAAAAAACAAAAAAGCATCCTGTGAGCGGAGGGTCTGCAGGCTGAAACACCTTGTTGATGAGAGAGATCAGAGGAGAATGACCAGACTGGTCTAAGCTGACCGGACATCTATAGTAACTGAAATAAGCACTCTTTACACCATGTTGAGCAGAAAAGTATCTCAGAAAGCACAACACATCAAACCTTGAGGTGGATGAGTTACAACAGCAGAAGATCACATCAGGTACCACATCAGGTTCCTGTCAGCCAAGAAGAAGAATCTGAGGCTATCATGGGCACAGACTCACCCAAACTGGACAGTTGGAAACTGGAAAAGGACCAGATGATTTTTTTTTGTGTTACATAACATGTGAAGGGTTCAAAAAACCACATGTATAAATTTCAAATGTGAATTTCATGTGACTTCATTTCATCTTTGTGCGTATTAATGGGACTTGCTTGCCGCCCTCTCTGTTTCATGTCATTTCTTCCATGTGCTTCACCAAAATACCCATGTTGAGTCAGAGTTCTTAGAAATGTTATGTCTGCGTTGGAGCTGTGGTAAGCCTGCCATCCTGTTTTGCTTGTGTTTGTGGAGTATTTATTCACCAGCACATTGTGCTGACAGGATGGACCGAGGGTGGAGGCCAATCTGCCTTTCTTTCCTCGTCCTTTGCTAATGCTGACATTGCAGTCCTTCTCCAAACCTGAAATTCACAGAACACAAGGATGACTTCATACAGAACTATCCAGACTTCTGTGAATATATCAGTCTGCTTTTCCCTTTAACTCCTAAGTTCTTGTCCTTGGGGTTGCTTGAGATGTGGATGGGATCTCAGGTGATTTTTTTATGAACTATTATTTATAATATAGTTCTATGCATATAAAATTGATTTGTGGAATATTTAATAAATTAATTTGATTATAATCCTGAACCCTGTCATTATCTTTTATTCAGTCTGGAGATAGCATAGTCAAGGTTTCTAGCTAGAAACACAGTGAAATACTATATTCGTGCTATATTTTGCAGTATTTGTCAATAATCTAAACAGCACATGTGCAGTATTTCAGTCGGTATCCCACTGCAGCTCTACTACAGAGCTTAAGAGTGAAAATCTCACTCGATTAATGAACATTATGCTTTCGTATATAATGCATGCATAGCAGGTTCATATTATATTATTATATAATAATATTGACAGATATTTGCAAGTTATATTTACCAAACCAGTACAAGAAAGCACAGATGTGAATGCTCCATGCCCCAACATGTGCAGATCGCAATACTTTCAGAGTAAAATGGGCTTTACAGTCATGAAAGTATTACGTGAAATGCACCGTGTGAACCAGATTACACTGACACCCACAACCATTTGCTAGCACTGAATTAGGGGATGCACGGTTCAGTTCCATTGTATGCTTTAAATCAAAGTAGCGATCTAAGTAACAGCCGAGGTGAGGTACAGTATGTGCTTTCTCACAACTCTGAATCTCATAACTTTGATATGCTGCAGTGTGACGCACAATCCCAGTCCTCTCATTTGACATGGTGAGTGTAGAGCACTTGCCCATGTGCTCTCTTTAATGTATAGTTAATGTATAACAATTAAATGTGGTGCGCAATCTATCTGTTTTTTTTCCTGTGGTTGTTTTTATGTTGATTTAAGATCAGTGTTTTAAATTAGAAAGACACCTAGCATTCTATAGACTGTGCACTTATTTACAGTAATGCACTGTGAATCTTTAAAGTAGTCATTTTTACTCATTTCCACTAGGAATGGTTGGAGAGTGTGAGTGTGTGTGTGTGTGTGTGTGTGTGTGTGTGTGTTGGGGGGGGGGGGGGGGGGGGGGGGGGGGGGGTGTCATGAGAACTTTGAGGCCTTAAAATGGGGTCACTGATCAAAAAAGTTCAAGAACCCCTGCTTTAACTGATTAAGATTTATTGCAACGTAATATTTGAGAACTAATTTGTGTAAATTTTCTTCATTACAATTTGAATTTAAAATGCACAAATCTGAATCTTTATGCATTGATTTGAATTTGTGGGCAAAGTTTTGTAGCTTGGAGTTTGTAGATCAAAATGAAATTGTATTCCATGGCTTGAATTTTTTTGTGCATGGTTTCAAATTGTATAATTTTTATAATCAGATGTAGAAAATATAGATTCAGAAATTCATATTTTTGGTGGCACAATCCATTTCAAATTCAGATTCAAATTTTCAAAACATTACATCTGGTGAAAAGCAAAAGAGCACAGATTCGATTGTCACCATTTTAGCCACAATGAGCCAGTAATGTAGTATTTTGAACATTTAAATCTGGATTTGAAGAACTGAATTTTCTACCGTTTAAATTCAGATTGTACTGGCACATTTCTCATTCCATAAAACACTACACCTTTCAGTACAAACTGCACAGAAATTTATTATTATTGTGTGCCTCAGAATAGCATTTAAAATAATTGCTGTCCTTTTTAGTGACCCACACTAAGGGAACTCATTTAGTAAAAGTACTTAGCAGAGGAAATGGCATTGGGCTGTAAACAGTTTATCAGCACGTTTCTCACGTCTGCAAACAGACAGGACAATCTACAACCAAGATGCCAGTTCCGTGTCAGTGTTTTCTAACTGAGATAATGATCTGAGCCATTGTTCCAGATAAACCAGAGGAGTCCTTCTCTCACTGGCAGATCAGCTATTTAAGCCTCCGAGTCTCAGGAAGCTGTTTCAGCACTGGCTTGGGCCGAGTCATGTCTCCATGATGTGGATGCTTCACGTTCTCCTTTACACTCTGCTCTATAATCTTAGCTCTGTGTGCTGCCATGTATGTCCAGAGAAATGTGTGTGTGAACCAGCAGCGTCTGTGCAGTGTTTTAGGGTGCAGTCTATACCCTCGGGCATCGCAGGAGACGTGAGGAAACTGAACTTAGGATATAACCACATAAAGGAGATAAAGGTAATGCTTAATATCTGTCAAATTGGCACAGGCTTCTGTTGGTTACAAGTGGCTTTGTAATGGTATTTTCCATATGGGTTCAATGTAAATGAGCTGTAATGGTCAACCAGATAGCCTGTAACTGATTTGAGGCTTATTGAGAAACCAATATAATGGGATATATATATATATATATATATATATATATATATATATATATATATATATATAGTGCTGTGCAAGAGTCTTAGGCACCCTATTTTTTTTTAATACAAACTTTGTTATAGATTTTTATTTTATGACTTCTACATTATTGATTCAGTACAAAAACATTTTAGATTTCCAAACATTAGTTTTCCAGCACAAAATTAAATGTTACAGAAAAATGTTTGTATGTCAGTAAAGAAAGCAGCAGATTACATAAGAGACACTTTTCAGATAAAAACATAATGAAGGCTGCTGGGTTTCGCTGCAGAAATAAGAGGCAAGTGCAACAGTCAAAGTCTCCAGAAGAACTGTGGCTGCTTCTGCAAGATGCTCAGTAACACTTACAGCTCATTTCCTTATAAAACTGCACACACTGCACCTGAGACTACTATTTTTTTTTTTTAAGTGAAGGATCGTCACACCAAATATTGACTTTGTTTCATTTATTACTGTTTACTGCTCTTTATAATATTTTTTTTTTAATGTAGAAACATTTAGTTTCATTATTTTTGAAGGCATCTTTGCTCTACAGCATTTCTTTGCATGTGCCTAAGACTTTTGCACAGTACTGTACATATATACATACATACATACATACATACATACATATAGATAGATAGATAGATAGATAGATAGATAGATAGATAGATAGATAGATAGATATAAAGGGCATACAGGTGTTTGTGCTAATAAACTAATAAACTATGAATGAATCCTGCACTATAGTCTTTCTGAAAAAAAAAAAGGAAAGCATTGATATATAACACTCATGGTTATCTAGATAGAATTGACAAATATTCAATTAAATTACAATTCTTTACAAACATTATTCAGCAACACTTTTTCAAAACTAGTCACACATTTCTCTGTACAAACACGAAGCTCATATCATACGTTTTTACATTACATTGGCATTACAATACATGCACATACATTTGCTATGTATATTTTTCTCGCTAGTTTGTTTTGTATTGTAATTACTTGGTGGTTATTTGGTTGATATTGAACTCAGATGTTTTAGTTTTGCCGTTACAAACACAAGGGCTCATTGTGACTGTACAGAATATACATTATTATGGAAATGTGTACAATAATATTTTATTCCTGAATTCAACAGAACACAAGTTACATTCAAGTTGACATTATTTATAGGCCTATTTGAAGTTTGGATTAAATTCAAGTTACCAGTCAAACCAGATAATAACTATACCATCATAATATCTATCTATCTTTCTATCTATCTATCTATCTATCTATCTATCTAACCAAATACGAATACATTACATGAAATGAACAGATAATACATTCTAAACAGATACAAATACAGATATGAATAGGATGTGCAGTATGCAGGTTTTTTCCTCCAGAAGTTTGCAGAGAGGTTCCTATGGCATCTGAGTGAGACTAGTAGTCCAGTGCATCGGGACTGATTTGGGATCCCAACTGAGTAGGATGCTTTTTACTTTCATGCAAGCATGAGTGAGTGGTCAGGTGTGAAGCTCAAATAAAGACCACTCTCATAAACATCCTTATTCTTTACTAACTACCTGGTCAGGGTCATGGCGGTTTAAATTAGGCTACTAGTTCTTTTTATATTTTGGGGAAAAGAAACAAAAAAATTTGTTAGAAAATATTACAGGTAGGTACAAACAAAAATAATAATTGTGCGAGTGGGATAAAAAAAAAAAAAAAAAAAAAAAAAACAGTCCTGTGTACACCTCACCAGTGATATTAGGTTTAGGAACTGCCAAAATTCACAGATCATGCTGAGAGCTTTTGGGGGTTTTTTTAATAGTGTTTTCCAGTGTTCCAGGGACATAGTAATAGGGTTAATATTATAAACTTCAGGTTTAAATCCATATACAGACACAGATACTTGGAGCACTGAACAGATATACAGGAGATACAGATGGTGACATTGTGTTGATCTCTGGTGATCTTACATTGACCTCATTTGGCTGTGGCTTTTATCCAAAGCCACTTACAAATGAGAGAGGAAAAACTGAGCAGTTGTGGGCTAAAAGACTTGCTCAAGGGCCCAAAAGTGGCAGCTTGGTTGTGCTGGGATTTGAACTCATGACCTTCTAATCCATAGCTCAATGCTTAAGAAAAACCACAGAGTCCCAGCTTAGTTGCTAAGCACATGCCAAGCAATATAACTTCCAGACCTTTACACCTCTCTATTCAGGGTGAAGAAATGAAAAGGTCAATAAGGTAGGAGGAAAAGTGACTCCATTTTGAATGGGATGCAAATCAGTATGTGTCCCATGCAAATGTGTGTGTGTGTGTGTGTGTGTGTGTGTTATGTAGTGTGTGAGGTGGGTTAGATCTTCGGTTACCAAATTTTGTAAAGACTCCTGTAACTGTAAAATAGATCTCTTAAAGATCCTTTAAAGGTTTTGTGAACCCTACAGAGGCTTTCTTAATCAGAGAGGAGAATCTCCTTAGAAATCTAAAAACTTAATGACCCAAAGGACACTTGGGATTTTCTCTTAGAAAATTTAGAAGAAACTCCTTAAGGTTTATTCATTTTGTCCCTTAAAGATGTTATCTAAAATCTACAACAAAGAGGGTTCCAAGAAGAAGTTGCAAACACATAATCATCCAAATAAACCCTTAAAGAACCCTTGAAGAACCCTTTTTCTAAAAGTGTGGCTTGTTTCAGGTTTCTTATTAAATACCTGCGCCACATGCTTTCAAAATGTGCAGTTTGTAATGTTTAATAATATTTCTACCACTGTTCAAATCCTGTAATTTTAAAGCTATAGTAACATTTACAGGTCTAGAAGCGTTCATCCTTCGGAAACTCTATAACAAAAGGTTCCTTTTCAGAAAAGGTTCTGAGGAGTGTCCTTTTAGAAAGCTAGAACTATTAACCATCCAAAAAAAAATCTTTGAGGAGCCAGTTTTAAGAGTGTACCTTGGAGAACCTGTGATTAGCAACATTGCTGTGTGATGGATCTCGCTAGTTTCTTATGCAGTGTCTGAATTTGTTCTCTATTCACAATAAAGTGAATTATTTTAGATGCAGCCATTTTGTAATGTCGTCTCAATACCCAGAATGCACTGTAAATCCAGTGTACAACCCAAGTTACACTACTTCCACACTAAGTAACACAGTGTGTAGTGATTTCTTTGTGAATGTTAAGTAATTTGCTTATCTAAGAGCAGGTCATGATTATGTGTTGATTTCAGGTTTATGTTTACATTTTTCTGGCCCTGAAATTAACTCTACCTCTAGCTGGAACAGTAGAACTTCACCCGTGCCCATTTTTCCTGAAAGGCAATTCATGATGCATATGTAGTTTTAAGAGAAATGGTGGTTGGGGTTAAGGGGAAGGTTTGTAAGTGTTTTCAGTGCAAATTACAAACTGCTCCTTTAATACTTGTGTTTTAATTTTAGAGTAGAGAATTGTCTGGCTTGCCAGGTCTTGAGGAAGTCATCCTGTCATCATGTGGAGTGGAGCAGGTCGACGCCAACACATTCAGGGCTCAGAAGCATTTGAAATCTTTGGATCTCCAGAAGAACAAGCTGCGCCACATCCCTCGCGGTCTTCCCTCCAGCCTCGAGATCCTCCACATGGGTCACAACCAGATCCACACGCTGCAGGAGTCTGCTCTTCACGGCCTGAGGAGACTTCGTGTCCTAAATCTGCAGAATAACCTGATTACCACAGTGCGCACCAGCACCCTCTCAGCGCTGCTAAAACTGGAGTCTCTCTATCTGGATGGTAATAAAATTGAGACTGTCCAGGGAGTTCTCAGGTTGCCAGTGCTGAATTGGTTTAGTCTGGCGAATAATAAGATCTCATCGCTCCCGTCAGCTCTCTTCTCATCATTGCAACTTCTAAAGACTTTAGACTTGTCCTCAAACCTTCTGACCAAAGTTCCTCACAACCTCCCACAAGCCCTGATTCACCTGAACCTGGACAGAAACCAGATCAGATCATTAAAGAGCCGTGATCTGGCCCAACTGCGTGACCTTATGACTCTGTCTGCTTGCTTCAACAGACTGGTGTCTGTAGACGGCGGTCTTCGGCTGCCCAATCTCACCGTGTTGGAGTTGGCAGGTAACCAGCTGCGAGTGCTGCCCAGCAGGCTGTCGACTAAACTCGAGAAGTTGGACTGTGGGCAGAATCAGATACAGGATGTAACCCATCAGCAGCTGTCTGGTCTGAGGCACCTGAAACATCTGTTTCTGGAGAACAACACCATCCGACAGTTTGAACCCAACGCTCTGAGGGACTGTGTTCACCTCACCAACCTGGCTCTGGAGCAGAACCTCCTTTCCACCATCCCACATGGGTCAGTTCATTTCATTATCGACACTGACTAAAAGTGAGAAGAAGCATATTTTAAATCACTTTTAAGGTATGTAAAATGGCTAAAATGTTCAGTACAGCTGAGGTGGTAATCCAGAAGCTGAAGGTATAGTGTTGCCAGATGGCACTTATTTGGGCTGCTAAAGGTTCATTTTGGGGTATTTTGCATATACTATATTAATTATATCCAGTGGCTAAATTGTAAAAATAAAAAATAAAAAATAATTCAATGATGGTGGGTGGAAGCCATGGAAGTGTTGAGGGAATAAATACCCCAAATTTGTTTGAAACGTCATTGAATTCCTCCAGACAAACATTACAACCAAAGATACATTTACCCTAGTAAGATTTTATATAGATAGATAGATAGATAGATAGATAGATAGATAGATAAAAATATAAAATTGCCATTTAGCTTGCCTACTGATGTAATAGCCTCTGGCATAATATAGTTCAATATTAAGGCATTTCCTCCATATTATAAATTTAAATATACCATTTTATAGTTTATTTTAATGGGGTTGCTAGCTTGGTCATTTGTAGAGGGAGAAAAGGAAAGAGAAGAGAGCATACATGTCACTCATCATTGGTTTAGTCGCAGGTGTACAAATGTAGAAGATTAAAGTTGAACAAGACTAAGTGTAATGAAAGGATGTTCAGGATGAGCAGATTGTGAATAAGAGTCCTGGAATGACAGACAGGAGACAGGACAGTCTTTATGATTACAGCAGCAGCTCTTAGGTCTATCTACAGGATCCAGGTGAGATTAAACACCGAAGCAAGAGAGGTACTCGGGCATAAACTGTTGTTGGTTAGTGCAAATCTTTACAGAATCCATCCAACAGCATGACGTATATCGCTGACCGTTCTGCTGACCTCTGTGCCCTCTCTAGGCTCCCTGAGTCACTAGTGCGCCTGGATCTAAAAGGAAACCGCATTACCACGATTCAGGAGAGCACCCTGAAGCCCCTCAAGCGCCTTCAAGTGCTGAATGTGCGCAACAACAGGCTCTCCTCGCTGCCTGCAATGAGCCTGCTGCCCAGACTGAGGACTCTGTACCTAGAGGGAAACCTGTGGAACTGCACATGCGAGCTCCTCAAAGTCAAAAGAGCACTGCTGGCTCGGGATGTGGACATGAGCACAGAATTCTGCACTGAACTTGTCCATTCATCACTGGACATCTGGCAAGCATACATCATGGCCCAAGAGACGTGTGAGGAACAGAACAGAGAGTTCTTACCAGAGAGCCACACAATAAACACAGACACTGAGGAGTATGACGACTATGACTTTTAATATGAAGAGAAAAAACAGCAAGTTAGGAAATATTAGAATTACAATGTACAGTTCACTTTTTATACAGTACATAGACAACATGATGCTTAGGGATTTTTATTTTTAATTTTTCTGTCATTTTGTATCAGAGTGTATGTAATGGATTTTTAATGTGTAACATTTTTTTTATTCTAAGGTCTAGAGTCTAGCTTGACCAGCTTTAAGATTTCACCTACAGTAACACATTAAACCACCAGAGGGCGCCACAGATCTTCTTTCAGTCACTGTAACTCTATTTAAATCCCAAATCTACGCACTATTCCACATCACATTACTAAATAAATCATTTGGTACAATTTGTTATATCGTGTATACACTATTTGGTGTCCTTTTTTTATTTACTGATCCTATTGTTATTTACTTATTTACCCTCCTTTCTGATGGAAAAAATGGAAAAAGTTAAAACGTTGCTCTTTATGTCTTCATAAAAAATATGATGTGACTTTATATTAAATTCTCAGTGTTAAGTGTGAGCAAAATAAACAGCTGTTGTTAGTATAAGCACTTTACTCAATTTTGGGGGAAAATTATAATAACATTGTTGTTGTTATTATTATTATTATTAGTAGTAGTAGTAGTAGTAGTTGTTGTTGTTGTTGTTTTTGTTGTTATATGACTTTTTCCCCACTGTCTATCTTCTGTAAGATTTAAGCCTATATTAAACAAATACTAGATGGAAAAATATTTTTAGATATATTCAAGGCTATTATTATTATTATTAGTAGTAGTAGTAGTAGTAGTAATTGTTGTTAATAGTAGCAGTAGTAGTAACTATTATTCTTATTAGTAGTAATTCTTGTTATTATTATTATTATTATTATTATTATTATTATTATTATTATTATTATTAGCAGTAGTAGTAGTAGTAATTGTTGTTGTTAATAGTAGCAGTAGTAGTAATTGTTGTTATTATTATTAATATTAGTAGTAGTAGTAGTAGGAGTAGTAGGAGTAGTAGTATGTGGGGTTTTTTTTATCAGTAGTAGTAGAAGCAGTTAGTTAGTGTGTGGTTTCAGCTAAAATCCGTGCATTCACATCTACAATCTCGTCTTTTAAAAATCTGATTTTCTCATTTTAAGACACAGGAAGTGTTCCTCTTTTATTGGCTCAAGCCTTGAAGTTCCGGGGGTTGACCAATCAGAGCGCTACACGTAACTCGGGGAGTGTAAAGTGTAAAGGTTAACAAAATGGCGGCCGGCAGTTTGAGGTGTTGGCAGTAATCGAATGGCTTGTTACCGGCTCGATTAACGCTCGCTGTTTAATAAACACGGACTTTAGCGATGCGGGCTTGTTTGAGTCCCTGACAAACTCGAAATCTAATCAGGAGATTTTAAACTGTTATTATTATTATTATTATTATTTTTAATTTAATTATGGCGTTAGTGTATGAGTTGGTATGGCGAGTTTTGCACGTCCTCCTCCAGCTTCAGCGCGCGGCGGTGTCCTGGTTCCAGGCGCGCGCGTGGAAGCGCACCTGGCTGCTATGGAGACGAGCCGCGGCTGCTGTGCTGCTCCCGCTAGCGCTCGGCTTTGCTAACCAGAAGAAGCTCGGAGCCGCGGCGGGGAAGCGACCGAGCCGCCGGTGTCGGCTGCTGACGGACGGGAAGGCTTTGGAGAAGCTGCCGCTGCACGTCGGGCTGCTGGTCGCGGAGGAGGAGGCGCATTACACCGACATGGCTAATGTGGTGGTGTGGTGTATGGCGCTCGGCATCTCTTATGTCAGCGTGTATGATAACGAAGGTAAAAAAAGTGCTTTGTATTATTAATGTGGCAGATAATAACAATAATCATAGGAAATAGATGAACTAGAGAAGTGTTGGGCCGCGTCCTAAACGGCTCAGTGTTCCCTATCTAGGTGTACTGGTGTTACTATGGAGATATAGCTGTTGCGCCCTACATAGTGGACTAGCTGTTCGGTTTGAGACGCGGCCCATGTCTGAGACAGTCAGGTGCTCTGCTGTCATCACACTTCTTCATTTGTGTTTTTCCAAATTTTCCTCAGCAAGCAACACTTTGTCAGCCTTATGACATTCTCCAGGGGAACTGAAAATAACCCTTAATAATAATAATAATAATAATAATAATAATAATAGTAGTAGTAGTAGTAGAAATAATAACAACAACAACAACAACAAAACAACTACTACAGCAGCAGTATAGATAGAATACTCCTACACAGAATAATATGTGTACATAATACATAGAAAATTCCTAGCAAAGCTTAATATCAATGTATGTCATGTTTGGAGCCTTCATCTGTTTGACGCTGTAACGTTATGATAATCTAGTCTTGAAAATCTGACGGTTGTATGATGTCATACTAGTAGGTGAAACAGTGACACAGGAGCTCCGGGGTACTTAGTTTGATCCTGAGCTCAGGTTAATGTCTGTGTGGAGCTTCACATGTTCTCCTCCGGGTTTCCTCTGGGTTCTCCGTTTTCCTCCCTTCTCCACAAAACATGCCGAGGGTAGATTGGCTACGCTGGATTGCCCCTAGCTGTGAATTTGTGTGTGTATGAACTGGCATCGCACTCAATTCAGGGTGTATTCCTACCTCACACCCAGTGTTCCCAGGATTGACTCCGGATCCATCGTGACCCTGACTAGGATAAAAAGCTTACTGAAGATGAATGATGATGATATCGTGGTACTTAAAACCCAAGAAGGATGTGGTGAAAAAGGAACGTGCGTAATGAAATAAGAACATGACCACTCGTGCATGCATTTAAGCTAATGCATCTAATATAATTTGAATATTTATCCATACAACAACTTTGCCAAAGTAAATATTATTTACTGTCAAACTGTCAAACACCGATTGGTTAGTAAAAGTCCCTCAACTGTCAGAAATATACGTAATTATGAGCTGGTGACTACACTTTGACGTCATGCTATAAACGCAATGAACAAAAACAACCAAAAAGATGACAGATGTACGAGATAATGCAAAAAGTAAAATCTAATAAAGCTACAGTCTTGTGCAGAAACTGGGCTCACATAAACCGAATCATGGGTTTATCATCATGTATTTTATTACATGGAGTGATTACAATCACAAGGTCTGTGATGTTCTGGGATTCATGTTGAGCCATATCTTATAGGTTAATCTGACATAAAATTTTAACCATTCTTAAACATGTGAAGCACCATTTACTGACCCGTCTCCATCCATACGTCTCCATACCGTAATCATGTTCACGCCAGCGGGTTATAAACATTTTATTGCCCCTGGAGTCATAGTGTAGGAATTGCAGAGCTGGAGCTGCCAGCGTGTCCAGGCGCTTGGATTGAAATCCATTCCAAACACACCACTGATGTTTTCAGTAGGCTATATATTCAGTTAATCAGGAATTAATATGGAATTTAATATAGTGTGTTACGTTGCTGTTTTGTTGTGTCCATTCCTCAGTGGCCCAAACTGTACCTAAGTGCATGTGTTCTCCTTATTGCTAACCAAACTGAGACTTGTGTGTGAGGCAAGAGTGAAATAGGTTTTTTTCAATTTTCAACCATCCAGTTTGGGTGAGCCTATTTGCTTCAAGGATTGACGTATTGTGCGTTCTGAGATGCTTTTCTGCTCACCACGGTTGTAAAGAGTGGTCATTGAGGGCAGTGGTAGCTCAGTGGTTAAGACGTTGGACTTCTGATCGGAAGGTCATGAGTTCAATCCCCAGCACCACCAAGCTGCCACTGCTGGGCCCTTGAGCAAGGCCCTTAACCCTCAACTGCTCAGTTGTATAAAAAATGAGATAAATGTAAGTCGCCCTGGATAAGGGCGTCTGCCAAATGCCAAAAATGTAAATGTATTGAGTTATCGTAGCCTTCCTGTCAGCTCAAACCAGTCTGGCTGTTCTCCTCTGACCTCTCTCAAGAATGAGGTGTCTCTTCTCCCAGAACTGGCTGTTTTTTTGTTTTCCGCACCATTCTGTGTAAACTCTAGAGACTGGTGTGGGTGTGTGTGTGGGTGTGTGTGTGTGAAAGAGAGAGAGAAAATCCCAGGAGATCAGCAAGTTTCTGAAATATTCAAACTGGCACCAACATAGATTCCACAGTCAAAGATCACATTTTTTCCCGATTCTGATGTTTGATGTGAACATTAACTGAAGCTCTTGATCCGTGTCTGCATGATTTTCTGCGTTCTGCTGCTGCCATGTGATTGGCTGATTGGATTATTACATGAATGAGCAGTTCGATTCAATTCAGTGTTATTTTTTATGGTGCTTGGAACAATGGAAATTGCAACACAAAGCAGCTTTACAGAGATCTGGATGTAGAAATAGTCTTCAATTTGGGAATATTTCGACATGCAGTGTGTGTGTGTGTGTGTGTGTGTGTGTGTGTGTGTGTGTGCAGGGTTGAACTGCAGCCAGGATTTACCTTTAACCGAGATAAAGCAACTGAACAAGCTCAGCATTGATGCCAGATACAGAGACAGGGACCGTCATGCAGGCTGAGGGAATAGTGTGTGTGTGTGTGAGACAGAGTCATGAGGACTAAAATTAAAGCAATGCACCGGCTTCCACACTCTTTGCAGTGTGAGAGATCTAAATCTGTCTGTGTTTTCATAGTTCTCAGTTACTAATGCTAAAACCTGATGGCTCCTACATCAGCTTATTTCTTTTCAGTGGATGAAAGATGACTATGAGCACCTCCCTGTATAGTATCCGTCCTTTTATAATGTTGAACGGAGGCTTAGCGCTTAGTGTTACAGCACTGACCTCGCCTTTGTTCTTCAGGTGTGTTCAGGAGGAACAACTCCAGACTGATGGAGGAGATTGTGAAGCAGCAGAAGGAGCTCCTGGGCTCGGAAAGCTGCAAGTACTCAGCAGAGTTCCTGAATAATGGCACAGACACACAGGAACAAGGTGAGTGCCAACACCCAAAAATCACTTGAACAGGTTCCACCGGGAAAGCTTGTCAGCACCTGAATTGTTAGGACTTGTATCATGCCTCTAACAGCTTCTTTTCAAACTGGTCCAAACTGGCCATACCAGGCAATTTACCAGGACAATTTAAGAGGTTGTGAAAGGATGTGTTATAGGAACACAAATTTAAGAGTCACTGTTTTCCTGTATGTGTATTTTGTTTGATAGTCAAGCAACAATAGCATCAGCTGAACGATTATGTTAAGAAAAGTTTCTAGTAGGAGGTTTCTGCCCGTTCCTGTTCTCTTTATTGTGAGTCAAACGAGCATGGTAACTGAGGCGATCACTTTTATTCTGTGACGGCTCTTGGTGCTCCTGCTGCATTCTGTGAATTTGTGGCCGTTGTTCATGATCATCAGTACCTGAGGTGTGGACTTGTCTTTATGATAATAACATGTCTGACTGGTACAGTTATGCTGATTGCATTAGGGCTGGTGAAACTCCAGAGACTGGGGTGGGTTCCTATAACTACGAACTTCCTTCGCATACTTTGTTTAAGGTTGTCACCTGAATGCTTTCTAACAACTGCCCCCTAAAATATATATAAAACTACAGTGTGCTGATCCCTTGTTTAGACTTGATGACTGCGGCACAAAACAGCATGTTCTCAATAAAAAATCCTGCTGAAGATATACGCAAGTCTCCTGGTCTTCACAGGCGCTTTGATACTTTCAAGCTTCTATCATGACTTCGAATCTGAATAAAGTGGCTGGGAGTCCACGAGTGGCAAAATCAGCTATTCCTGTTTTCAACCTAGCCAACCACATGTGCTCATATATACAGAATAGTGCTATTTAGATCCATCGTCCTGTGACTGCTGTCCTAGAGGAACCTCCAAGATAATGAGTTTGAAATGGCTACCACTGAACTGAGGGAAAAAATGAGGTAAAATGAGATAAAGAAAATATTTCAGCCACCCATGTTACTGAAACGGCTAGATATAGTAATCACAGTGACAGGATTTAAAATGTACAAGTTATCTTTCAGTTCATTCAAAGAGTTACACTGATCAAGCCTGATTTAACGTTAAGATTACAGATTAAGATTATAAGATTAAGATTATAACTTTTAAGATTACAGTCGAGTCCGAACGTTTGCATACTCTCAGGACGAGACATTGAATATGATCAGTTCACTGAAGCTTTTTCATAATCAGATTATATTAATTGTTATATAACAAAGATATTAGTCATATATAAAAATAAAACATGAGTCCAAATGTTTGCTATGATGTAAATTTTCTGAAATTAAGGACTAAAAACACTCAGGGGTGTGCTGTTACTGCAAAATAATCAACGACCCAACCAGATTATTGTTTTCACTCCTGAAGTGCTTTATTCCTCTTATACCATAGCACTTTATGACAATTATGATATTTTTTATTTATTAAATAAAGTCAAAGCATATTCTTTATTTGTTTATCGTATTGTAACAGCTCTAAACAGTCGTACCCTCAACAGCCTCTCTTTTTCTTTCTCTTGAAGTTAATAAAACAAAAAAATGCAGCTTGTCATGTGACCAAGAAACCAGAAAGTCCTCTATGCTGAAGACTTTTCTCAAGAGGGAAAACTTAAAGCATAGCTTTTACCTCAAATCATTGACGCTGACTAAAGTATTATTTAAAACTTATTTAAATGTTAAGTAAACGTCTTTTTACAGAAAGCTTCACCAGAGCAATGTTTATACATTTTCTGTTGATTAGTAACAGCACTTTCCGTTTATTGTTCAGATTAAATTATGTGGAATTATATGTCCGCTGTGCAAGTCTTCATGAATGAGTTGTCACCTGTGATTTGAATTACAGCCAGAACTACTGTCAGAGCTGCTGTTATAGAAAGTTAATCAACACCTTCTGACCAATCCGATTTGAGAATTCAACAGTGTTATGTTGTAACGACTTTTAGTCCACCTCGCCCCTCATGCCTAACCACATATTTCACTCACATTCTTCCACTACTGTCAGAGATTACACACTGCTTTCTGTAGAGCAGGTCTTGAACAGGTTTGCAGATCTTGTAGATCAGAGCAAAACTTAATTTCAGACTATTTTTCTTGTTAAATTTGTCCTATATTTTGAATTGTTGTTCCCATGGGGGGTGCGCATTTTCGCTGTATCACAGATCTGATCCTCTCGATTTGATAGTTGTCTTTTCCTAAATGGTAGTTAAGCTGAAAAAAAAAAAAAACACTATTCATAGGAATGGTAAGAACCCGAGAAGACAGAAAAGTGATTCAGTTCTAGTAGAGTTCTTGTAAACTTGAACCCCACAAAAATTATAAAGCCAAGAGGGCAAACTATGGTCTCCTTTCTGAAAAAAATGTAGCTGTTAATAAAGTAATGGTCTAACAGGCTAGATTTTTAAAAAATGACATTTGCTATTCACAGTCAGGGCAAAAAAATTGCTTAGCTAGCTAAACTTACCTGTTCAGAAAACCATTTTATTCCCTAAATTACATCACACCAAGTGAAGAAAATCTCAAGGCAAAGTTTGATGTGTATTTAAAATTTTTTTTTGTCTTTCTTAGGTAAGCTGAATACAATTAAGCAAAGAGTCTGAAGTTCATAAGTCCTACCATGCTACATGTACAGTAGATTGTTTAATTAAATGTCTTCAATCAAATCTGTTTTCACTAAAAAACATTGGCTGCTATAGTTAATAATGGTGACTCAGTGATACGTTTGTGTGTGTGTTTGTGTGTGTGTGTGTGTGTGTGTGTGTGTGTGTGTGTGTGTGTGTGTGTGTAGTGTCATGGTGCCAGACGGTGGTAAAGGTCTTGTCTCCAGACGACGGGAAGCTCAGTATCGTGCGAGCGGCGCAGCAGCTGTGTAAGGCCGTAGAGCAGAAAGAGAGCACATCCAAAGACATCAACGTCACTGTGCTGGACTCCTTACTGCGGGGTAAGAGGTCACTACACACCAACATTCACTGAATACATAGTGCAGTGTGTTTCAACTGAAATACACACACAACCGTGTCATCACCAGGGTTCTAGTTCATACTGCGTTTCAGAGATCAGTGTCTGGATCTGAAGCTCTGGATCTGAAGGTTGTTGTTTAGCATAACAATGATACTGGTTTAAGTTAAGCAAGAAGCAACGTTACCATAACATCAAGGAGTGTGTGTGAGTCGAGCCAGCTTCGAGTGTTTAGCTTTTTAATCTCCCTGCTTGTGTTTTTTTTTTTTTTTCCCCACAAGTATTAAATATTTATGTCTCGTAAGTGTTATTATTGAACAGAAAGCAAGAAGAGCAATTTCTGTCTGCTGTAGAGTTGCTCAGCATTTCATATTTACCCGACATTCAGGTGCTCTGGTTATTGAAACAGCATCAATATATTGCCTTTATTTTCTAATAATGATAATATTAGCAGTGTAATGATTCTAGGAATAACTGCACAAGAAATATAGGTTTGATCTTTTTTTTCTTTTTTTTTCTTTTAACATATGCACGTACAAATCCTGTCTAAACCATGTCACTGAATAAAAGTATCAAACAAACATGGAGTCAACTTCACTCAGGACATTTCCTGTTCTCCTTCTACCTTAAAATGTTAGTTTGATTTAAAATTGATTAAAAATTCTGCCATTTCTCACAGGACCTTTTTTTTTTCACGTTGCCATGAGCGCAACATATCTCAAACACACATGCACAGAATAAACACACAGATTCTGATAGTGAAAATAATCAGACACGAAGGTTTTACATGGCTTCTTCTATTTAACAGAATATTGAAAAGATTAGCCACCTCGTTCGATCGGATAGGAATTTCATTCAATTTGGCCAAATTGATTGAGCTCTCAGTAGGATTATTAATAGGTTATTAGGCTTCATGTAAACACTACCAATAGTTTTTTTTTCCTTCCATATGCAGAGTGTTGGCTGCTCTGATAAAGTTTGTGACTGCTGTAGACCTCCAGATGCATTTACATTCACATTTACCTCCTGCTTTTATCCAGAGCGTCTTACAATACAGACAGGTTACAACTGACACGTTGAGGCATAAAGGTATTCCTCAAGGCCAAACAGTATGACAGCTTAGTGATGTCAGGGTTTTAACTCACAACCTTCCAACTTTCCCAGTAACCCAGTGTCCTACCGACTCCCCCTGACCCTATGCAAAAGTACCAGCAGCTGTTCACTACTCTCTCTCCGTCCCTCTCTGAAGGAGACTCTGTAATCACCTGCTTGTAGGACAGAGCTCCTCCTGCTCCTAATTCTCCAACTCACACAAGCCCATATATATATATATACCGTTTTTGTTTTCCAGAGTCAAAGAACATCCCAGACCCTGAGCTGGTGCTGAAGTTCGGCCCGGTGGAGAGTACACTCGGCTTCCTGCCCTGGCACATCAGACTAACAGAGTTCATGTGAGTATCGCACAAAGACCACGGGTAAACCCAAACCAACCATTCACTTATTTCTATTTCTAGAAAGGAAAAACCCCGGATTTATTTTTATAACCATTAATAATAAAGCAGTGTTTATAAAGTGTATGTGTAGTTTCTAAACAGCAAACAAATTCATTTGGTTTGGTCTTTTTATACCTTTTGTTCAAGAAATTGGATTTAAAATACAATACAAACATGAAATTCAGCTGGGTTTTATTTGTTCAACAAGAAATCAAAGATTAAGAAAAATATTAGTTAATAACTATGATCCTCGTGAAATTAAAGTGACATCATATCGATTTTTAGCCATTATTATATGGCAGTTTTATAGTTTTTGTCATTTTAACCTGGAGGAACGGTATCCCTATGCTCACTCTGTCAAGTCTGCCTTACTTAGTCTGATTAGTCTGATTATCCGACCTGTGCAGATCCACTCTTTGCCTATATATATAGCTCTGTAAACATCTGTGAGGGTCGGTGTGTGTTCATGTTCTTCCTCATGCAATAAGCAGTGTGATGATGTTCAGGTGCTCATTTCTTTGTTTATGGTTTATCATTTACTGTCATAAAATTCTTCTATTCTTCAGTAGCCATGCAGAAATTCTGTACATAAGAACAAATCAGTGCAGATCAGTTTAGCAGTTAGGTTACAGCTGTCAAGTAGTCAGTTAATAGTTTCTACATCATCAGGACGCTATAATGAGTCGTTTACTGATTTGTCGCGGGCTGAACTTTAAATTTTTAAAGCTGTAAAAAAAAAAAAAAATTCTAAAACTGATGAACCCTCTTGAAACTTTTCTTTTCTCTAGCACTTTTTTTTAATGATTTGTTAAGGCTACAGATTTTGCTCAGTGCCTCCTGTTTCTAAACCATAATGCTGTCAGCATTTCCCTGAACGTCCACTTGATGGCGATGGATCGCCTTTTTTTTCAGGATCCTGTATAATTTTTTCACTTCCTGGATCAATATGAAGCTCCATGTCCAAGTCTTTGTGCCTGATGGTGTATTTCCATACCTTAAACATTATATTGCCTGATGATGTGTTTCCAAACCTTAAACAGTGCAGACACTCAATAAAGGCCAGCTATTCTGTCTTCCAATTATTAGAGACTCAAGACAAATTGTCTCCTTGTCCTTATTATCTGCACCAGTGTAGCCTCCCTAATGCATCTCACATTTCATATCCTTTTCAGGATACAGTTAATGACATTAAAAATATACCAAGAAAATGAAACATAGAATGCAATTTGGGGAAATATCGTGGGTTTTTTTTTTTTTTTGGTGAAGAATCAGTTACTGATCCAACACTAGAGCACTACATGCAGGGCTCAGTGCTTAGAGGGATTAGTGGGGCTACGCCCTGCCTTTCTTCAGGAAAAAAATAAAAACAAGGTTCAATTTTTGACATCTGTCTTATTTTATCCTGCTAAGAAATGGCTTAAAGTGGATATTTTTCTAACTTTAGTGGTGTCAAAAACAGCGGCATCACTGGCAGGCGTAAGAGCAAAAAGACGTGTACAAAGAAGCGACGCTGGGGCTGATTTCTTTCTAGCTTACACTTCATGAAACAACGTCCATTGGGTCTCATTTATTCAAGCCCAGGTCGCTGACACAGCCATAACACGTCATTAGCAGTGATTTAGAAGGCGCATGTGTAATACAGTAACAGGTTTAATAAAGGAGCTAGTAGAAGTAAATAGATCAAGCATACATAATCCAGTCAAAGTATAAATTAAACGAAGGGACAAATGACTGAATTATAAGTTTATTGGTTTGAGTGAAAGAGCTGATGAACAGCAAGGATAACTTTTCTTTTTCTTTTCTGTTTTACCCGCTTGCTATTCGAGATTAAAACACTTGACTTAAAAAGAAATTAGGAAGCCTAAATGGTGTTGCCTGTCTCTCTCTCTCTCTCTCTCTCTGTATGTGTGTGTGATAGTTTTATGAGTAATGATGAGACTCTGTGCAATAAGGCCCTGCCATTATGATTACTGATAGATGTCTGTCTCTCTTCCATGCAGCTCTTTGCCTTCCCACAAAGACGTCTCTTACGACGACTTCCTCTGCGCTCTTCGGCGTTACGCGTCCTGCGAGCAGCGACTGGGGAAGTGAGCGAGTCCTCCAAAAAACCTGAACTGAAGGAATCCATGCGAGAGACGTCCTCTCTCTCTCTCTATGTTTACAAAACACGCAGCTGAGCATCAGCATCCCGACGCCGCATCAGCATCTCTCCTTCACAACACACACGGCCCGGTTCTGACCCTGTACACCAAGGCTCTGTGTGAGTGAATGAGTAAATACGTGTAACTGTAAGTGTGTGTGTGTGTGTGTGTGTGTGTGTGAGAGAGCCTGCCCTGCTGCTGCGTGTACACGGAGCAGAACTTCCATTCATCCGTGAGCGGCTCCAGAGACACGGTTAGCAATATGGTGTAAATTTCAGCGTCACACTTCGTCCCATTTTGTCCTCTTGGTGTGTGTGGAAGCGCTGTAGCGTGGGCCGCTGAGTCAGCCAGCACTGTGCACTGAGGAACAGGAACATTACGACGGGAAAACCAGTCATCCATCACAACATCTCGGCAGCATGCATCACAAGGAAACTCATTAACGACTTAGCAATGATCTAATGCAGTTGGAATGAATCGTGAACAGTACGAGCATGTGGACCTGAGGGAGCATGTGAAATGTTTTAAATGTAAACGTGTGTGTGTGGGTGTGCGTGCATGTGTGTGTGGGTGTGTGCGTGCGTTTAGGCCACTGATTGTACGGAAAAAAAACTTGACTTTGATTTACAATTGATAGCAAAATTGTTTATGATCATATGCTGTATTTTTTTTTTTTTTTTTGCCAATCAGTCACATTTTCAGGCTCATGCTCCGTCCAACAGTTTACTTCTTAAATAAGAAATCATTTTTTCCTTCTTTTCTTTTTAATATAAATTAAGTACATGCCTATTAGGTGTGGGTGATATGGCAAAAATGTATGATGTATACACCGAAGTTAAAGTAGGAACACTATCCAGAAAAAACCCCAAAAAAACACCAGTATGAGAGACTGTAAGTCGAATGTTTTTTCAAAATGATTGATATTTAAAAAACATAAGCTGAAACATTTTAATATCCAGACTCGTTACTGTAAGTTACTCTAGAGTTCGTTGTTGTAAAAGTACTCACGATCTCCACAACACTCTCGCATTGTCATATCGCCAACTCCTAATCTGCAAATCTGAGAGACGAATCGGAAGATGTGTACGTGAATGTGGATCAGCTACGTTGTGGAGAGACACTGCACTGAATTTTACACCGTAATGCTAACCTCAGAGGCTCGCAGACGACGAGTGTCTTGCCATTTGTTGGAAGTCTTAAACCGAGCAGTGTATTTATTAGTCATGGCTCATCGTATAAGAGGGTTGATGTAATCGTGTCCAGTGTCCAGTGCGAATGCTTAATAAATGTTACTGAAAACCTGAACAGAGGTTGAGTTCTGGCTTATTACAGCAAGCTAAAAACCATTAAACACTACAGAAAATGACATCTTAGCAAGTTAAAATATATTGAATATAGTCAAAATGATCTGTTTCTCCTTGTAGAAGATTGCAAGACACCAAATCTGAGATTATTAATCCTATTTGTAGACATTTTTACTCATTTCAGGCTAGAAATAGTCTTGTTCTATTAGCAGATAATTTTGATAATTTTAAGCATTTATTTCTAGAAAGAATAATAGTTAATAGAATAAGATTTAAACAGAATTTAAAGCTTAAAATTAGTAAAATATATCCAGAAATAGGTTTAATAATCTTATGTTTGGTTTATTGTAATCTTACAATAGGAAATAGTACATAAATCTGACTATATTCAAGATATTCTCACTTGCTAAGATGTCATTTTTCACTCTCATAAAATGAAAACTTGACTGAATCTAACTGAAATATTGCACAATGCATGAACATTTCTAATGAATCTTCAGACGATCTGTAAAGTGCTTTTTTTCAATAGACATTTGCTACAAAGCAGCTTTACAGACATGCAGATGTAGATTTAGATCCATAGTGAACAATCCAGATGTGACAGTGGTGAGGAAAAAAAGACCTGGAGAGGAGCCAGACTCAAAAGGAAGACAAGGATAGTGTGGATATCAATCATTACACCGCAGCGCTGTTGAACACTCGATTCTGATTGGTCAGAAGGTGTTGATTAATTTTCTATAACAGCAGCTCTGACAAAAGTGCAGCTGCAAATCACAGGTTTGTATTAATTCCTGTTTCTATAGTAACGACTTACGCAGGGACTTGTATGGCGGCTGTGCTACATAATCTAAAGCTCAAAAGAAGCCAATTTAAAAATAGAAACACGTAATTATGTGATTATTACAGATCAGGAAACGTTTTTTTAATAAACTACATTTTGCACCTGTACAGTTCACTGCAGTCGTACTACATTTTTATCGGCCATCATTCCTATGTTGTGTTCCATCATTGGGCTTTTTGGGGCTGTCCAAACCAAAGCATCCATGATCACATCATCTCCTGTGCACATTTTCGAGCTTCTGTGCAAAGCTAATTTAAAATTATTGCAAAAAAAAAAAAGTTTTTGGCAAGTGAACAAATCCTCAACATAGTTGAATGTATTTCCTAGTACAAGATAACAATAAACCAATTTACACATTTTTATTCATTTCAACTTTGAAACATTCTTGTTCTATTGGCAGATCATTTTTCTCATTTTAAACACTAAATTTCTAATAGAATTAGAAAATGTTGCTTCGCACCTCTGGGTTGGGGGTTCGAATCCCGCCTCCGCCCTGTGTGTGTGGAGTTTGTGTGTTCTCCCCGTGCTTCGGCAGGTTTCCTCCGGGTCCTCTGGTTTCCTCCCCCAGTCCAAAGACATGTGCTGTAGGCTGATTGGCATTTCCACATTTTCTGTAGTGTGTAAGTGTGTGTGTGATTGTGCCCTGTGATGGATTAGCACCCTGTCCAGGGTGTCCCCTGCCTTGTACCCCAAGTCTCCTGGGATAGGCTCCAGCTTCCCCGTGACCCTGCGTAGGATAAGCAGTACAGAAAATAGATGGATGGAAAGCTTGAAATGAGTAAAAGCATCTAAAACCTGGCTGAATAATATTACATTAGAGTTATAATAATTTTGAGCATATTGAGAAATATTAGATCGATTGCTCATATTCATGATATTTTCACTTGCTTTTGTTCAGCGTCGTGTCGTTATACCCAGTTTCATGTACATTGTACTTGATGTATATGTACACTGCTCAGCACAGGAGACATAATCAATACCCCGACACTTTACACTGATTAATCGCTTGTACTTGTCAGAGCTAGAGCTTTGCTCAGCATGCTCTGTGTTATAAACAATGTTTGTACAAATCTGCCCAATTAAGGGAGATGTGTGCTGATATTCATATTCAACATTGTTGAATTCTCAGTTCTGATTGGTCAGAGGGTGTTAATTCATTTTCTATAGCAGCAGCTCTGACAGTAGTTCCAGCTACAAATCACAGGTTTATATTAATACGCCCCTTCTAATACGTCATAGTTTCTATATTAATAAATTACACAAGGACTTATTGTATATGGTGGACGCTCCACATAAATGAACTTTTAAAAAAAAACAACGTTATGTAAAGAAATTTTTTTGTTTATTTAAGATTTATGGAAGGAGTCTCCAGTGTCAGCGCTTTGTAACAGTCCGAGGTAAAGCTGTAACTTTCAGTTTTCTGACACAGGAAAGTCTTCAGGACAGAGGAGTTTATGCTTTTCTCGATAACATGACAAGCTGCGTTTTTATATATATATATATTCAAGAGAGAGAAACAAATAGAGGCTGGTGAGGGAACGGCTGCTGCTATAACGTAAGTGATAACAGGAACTAACTTGTTTTGCGGACGTTCCACAACATTAACTGTAACAATAAACAGACAAAACATTTGATATGTTACCCTTAAAAAGGGTAATGGTTAGCAAATCGCTATAGCATAAGTAGAATAAAACACTTCAGGATGTGCTATAAGTGCAAAATGATCAACTTTGCTTCATCACATCATTCTGTTGTTGATTATTTTCCTATAACAGCGCACGCCTATGTGTTTTATTCCTTACATACAGTATTTACCGTGTCTTGGCCTTTTAGCAGACAGTCTGTTTGAAGTGAGTAAAATAATTCATGGCCATGTCAGCTCTCTCGTATTTAATGTTTGGTTTCTTCTGCTCTATAAAGTCGTCTTTAGATCATTATTTAATCAGTTAATCTTTTATTGATCCCTGATTTTCCTCATACAGTTTTAAATCGTGTGTGTTTGATAGAGAAAGCGAGTGTTGCTGCTTAAGCTGCTTAGAAAATTGATTGGCTCTCTGCTTTGTGGATGGTCGTTGGCAGAAAGTGGAACATTTATTTTGCTGTCGGCTTTTCCATGTTCTCTGGCTGAACATGAGCAGAACAACACGAGCCGAGGCCCAAATGAGCCGTCGCTGTTTATAAAGCGCTCGCAGCTGCTTTGGGGAGCTCAGTGAAGAGAATGTTTTTCACTGCTCTTGGACTTGCAGGGGTTTTTACCCACTGGAGCCTTTATTCATTACACACTAACAGGAGATTATTTAATCGAAGCCAGATTTGATTATTTAAGAGCCAATAGCTCAGCAATGCCAAGTCTTTCAGTGTTATAAAAAATTCTCACGGACTTCCTGTGATTTCAGCACGGATTTATTTTAATGAACATAATCCCACTACTCAAACAGGCAAACATGCATCATTTTACTTCTTTATATGAGGCATTAGAGATTTTTATTCCTGTTATCCCTGGACCTTCCACATACAGAACCCAAACCAGTGCTAAATCATACATTTGAAAATTTTTTAATCATATAAACAAAACTTTTCCTATTTTTATTTATATTTCAGTTAGAATGAAGTTGGATTATTCATCTTTTATACTTGTTTTAAAGATCTCGACATTTATTTTCAAATCAGAACTGCATTGTAATCTGCGAGTGAGCTCTCAGGCTGCAGTAAAATGTTCATTCTCTATCAGTTTATGCAGAAAGTTGCTGCTAAAATTAATATTTTGAATATTTTTTGTATCACACTAACAGCACTTTTCCTTTTTTAAAGAAAAAAATGCAGATACAAGGAAGGATTATGTGTACTGGTTTTAAAGTTATCAGAGCACCCTTAAACAGAAAACGAACACACAAACAAACAAAAAACTGCATTTTAAACAAACAGACAAATAAATAAATAGACAAACAAACAAACAAACAATCAAACAAATAAATAGACAGACAGACAAACAAACAAGCAAATATACAAACAGGCAAACAAGTAAGTAAATAAACAGACAAACAAATAAAAGAATAGATAGATAGATAGATAGATAGATAGATAGATAGATAGATAGATAGATAGATAGATGTTATTTGTACCCAATGCCCTTTAGGATTTTAAAATGAGAGAACTGCATGTTAATAATAATAATAATAATAATAATGATAATAATAATAATGATAATAATATAGCAACAGCCAAAGCATAAAAATGAATATAGGTGAGCCGCACAACATGTCAGAGCGACAGCAGATAGCATGTGATGTGAGATAAAGGTGTTAGTTTTAGTTCCAGTACCAGTAACCAGATCCTCTCTGCCTGCAGTAGTGTTCATACTCTATTGGTTTTTATGCTGTAAATTGGACTCTGATTTCAGTCTGTGAATAAAAGAAATCCCATGATGAAGCAGTGAGATGTTTTGCATGTTTACTTTCCCGTTTATTCAGGGCTGGGTAGAAAATCTCGACTCTGGCACGGTGCCGTGTTCCTCTAATCAGTGCCGACTCCTCAGTGACGGACAGAGCCAGGTGTTGCTGCAAACGATTTCATTCTTCAGCAGTCTGTCAGTTAAGTGTGTGTATGTGTGTGTGTGTGTGTGTGTGTGTGAGAGTAATGTGTAAATGGGTTTATGCAGAACAGAAAATGCTTAGAAAAAAAAATCACACAGATGTGGTTAAAGTGATATTTTAAGTAAACCTGCATTCCATATTGTGCTGTGTTACAACCTGGAACTGAAATGGACTTAATGTCCTGAATCTTTACAAGATAGCGCTTCATACTGAATTGCTGGGAAAATCAATACAGTTTGCAAAATTCATCAGAAGCCAGATAAACACAGACAGTCTGAAAAACAGCTTTCTCCCCCAAAGCTGTGGGCTCCATCATTCCCCTCCCAGTGCGTGTTACAGGACCGATCAAACCCCCTCCTCCTCCACAGACTGTCACTATGCACATGCAAGCACAGCCACGTGACATATTTACTGTTATTCGTTATTTTGCTGCTCACTCCTGTATACATAATTTCTTATCTTTCTTAGCTTATAATTAGTTAAATAGAATTGACCTGTGTATATTTAAAGTGTCACATGATCTCAATATAAATACACCCGTTCCAATCGCTCGTTGAGGTCGTTAGAGAACCTAAACTAACCGCATCATGAAGACCAAGGAGCGATCAAAAACAAGTCTGGAACAATCCGCATCACATCACACCATCACTGATTATTTTCCTCTAACAGACCTGCCAATCCGCCCCACCCCAAAGTGTGTTGTTCCTTATTTATTTCTGTCTCTACATTGTTAATTCTCTCATGTTGGAGCCTGTGGAGGGGTGCGGTGGCTTAGTGGTTAGCACTGTTGCCTCACACCTCCAGGGTTGGAGGTTCGAATCCTGCCCCTGCCCTGTGTGTGCAGAGCTTACATGCTCTCCCTGTGCTTTGGGGGTTTCCTCCAGGTTCTCTGGTTTCCTCACCCAGTCCAAATATGGGCGCTCTAGGCTGACTGGCATTTGCAAATTGTGTGAGTGTGTGTGCGATTGTGCCCTGTGATGGGTTGGCACCCTGTCCAGCGTGTCCCCCGCCTTGTCCCCCCGAGTCCCCTGGGATAGGCTCCAGCTCCCCCCGTGACCCTGTGTAGGATAAGCAGTACGGAGAATAGATAGATGGATGGACCCCCCCAAAGCAAACAATGCCATTAGAGTGCAGTTTTGGAATACAGTTGAGTGCAAAAGTTTGCACACCCTTACCTTGAGACCTTTTCCTAAGTTACAGCTGACTGTTATGAAGCGCTGACACTGGAGACTCCTTTTCTTTCATAGATGTTAAATTTCCAGGTAACATTTCCTCATAGGAAAACGTCATCATGTCAATGTTTACACACTTTTTTTTTTAAATAATTGATTTGTCTTGGAGCTACAACAACTGTTAGAGCACCTGTGATAGAAAATTAATCAACACCTTCTGACTAAGCAGAATCGAGAATTCAACAGCAATCTTTGTAAAGCATTTCGGCTGACGAGGTTAAAGGAAAATTCACATTCCTGGCTGTCTATACATAATTTTTATAGCAATTTAAATGACAAAATAGCAAGCGATCTCTCAAATTGGGCAACCTTGAGTAAATTGAGCTTTTTTTGTATGAATAAAACAGTTTCTGATGGGGAAGCCGTGAGATGTTTGAAATGTTTGAGCAGAAGCTGTGTTCCTGCAGTCAGCACCAAGTCCGCAGTCAGCTATCAGAAGCTTCTGGAAGGGAAACCTGAGACACAGTGTAGAGAGAAAGCGAGAGAAACACATTTCAGTCGCTGAGCTAAGTGGAAATTTCATATCATTTCTTATACGATTGCAAGGTAAGTGGAAAATTGAAACCGTTCATCACGTCAGTGCAGCATGAAGCCGGCTGACAGAAAGTTTGTACACCCTCATCAGCCTCATCATTTCTCACACTGACACGTTGTAGAGGTAGCTGAGCTCTGGTGTTAATCCTCTGTGTAAATGATACGCACTTTACAAAGCAGAATATACACAGTATACCGTGTGATATATCGATTAACTCGAGCTGAACACTTATTGAGCTGTTTGAGTCAAGACAGGCTCCCATTAACACACACATAAATAAACATAAGGACTTGCTTGGTTCTGGTTTATTGATTTGAGGGTCTATTTATAGCTCATGCTCCATGAGGTCTGCTTTTTTTTTTTTTTCAGCAGAGCAGCTATGCTTTGCTAACACCACCTTCTTGGTTTAGGAGATTAATGGCACCCTGATGCATCGTTAGCTCTCGCAAAGCCCGGTGTTTGGAGATTGATAATGTTTCACTCAGCTGCACAATTATCAGTAAAGGCTGGATATTGCCTTATAATACTGTTTTATTTCATTAATCACGTCCAAGTGCATGCTTGTGCATTCACACATGCTCTGCCTCTTTTTATTAAATTGTTTAATAATTTAAATTATTACATAATAAAAGAAAAATAGTGCAATTCCATGAAAACTTGATCATTAATTTTATATTAAAGCATTAAATGTTATTTTTTTAAATACAATTTTTGTTTTAATTAATTTTTTAATTAAAATATTTTAAAGATTTTTTTCAATTTAAATTATGCATTATTTTTGTATAATATTTTAATGTAGAATCTAAGAAAACATTTAACAAAAAAGTATCAACCCATCTAAGGCAATAATCTCTCTCTCTCTCTCTCTCTCTCTCTTTTTCATTACTGACAGTAGAAGTAGAAAGCAACAGGGTTATTTTATTTTATTTTTACATAGAATTAGCGCACAGCATACAAAATGTGTTTAACTAAAATCCATGCTAGTGGCACACAGACATTACAGTAAAGACTTGATAATGATTTATTTAAAATAAATTTTTAAGTGAATCATTTACTTTCAGTGTGCACTATAAGAAAAAAAGGTTAAATCTAAAACCTTAAAGGGTTGTCCCTCTGATGGAAACCTTAAAGTAGAACACATTCAGGAATTTAAAGACCATTAACGATCAAGTGAACCCTTTTTTCTTCTGGGTGTACGGGTTAGAAGAGAACACACTAGAACATGCATTCACACATTCCCTGTTTTTTAAAGAATTCAGTGGCTTCTGAATCAATTTGGATCCATTCAGTTTTTGCACACTATATTGTGTTATAGATTTAATTTCAAATGGATTAAATGGACTTTTTGGCCATTAATCTACACGCAATAATCCATAGTGACAACATGAAAACAGGTTTTTTTTTAATTTCTGCAAACTTATTAAAAATCAAAAACTGAAATCTCTCATTTAGCCGTATTCAGCCCCTTGGCTAAAAGGTACTCCAAACTGAACTCACATATTAGATAATAACCTACTAGAACATGCACATATGCTGTCCTTTCTTTCTTTCTTTCTTTCTTTCTTTCTTTTAAAATAAACAGATATGTACAAATGAAACTAAAACATACTAGAACATGCATTCACACACATTTACTCTTTCTTCATGGATTTACTTTCAGATTAGATGAAAACATGCATTTACAGCCACTTTTTTTTGTTGTTGTTTTTTTTGTTTTTTACATACGCTGTGCGCTCGTGAGATGGAAACATGCTAGAACATGCATTCACACACGTTCACCCACTTAAGATTGATGCATTGACATGAACTCTGAGCATCTGGAGGATCAGGCTGAGGACAGCAGAGCTGCTTCAGGACAGAGATCAATACACAAGAGTTTAATCACATGTGGGGGAAGTGTAGGCATACACACCAGCTCTGATTTATGTGTGTGTGTGTGTGTGTTTGTGCAATGACACTGTTAGCCACACTGCTCACAGGAACATATCAGAACGCTCCATGGGTACGTTGCCTGTAAAGGAGCGCACAAATGACAGAATACACAAAATATGATTTTGTACCTCATGGCCATGTTAAACAAAATCACTCGCACGTGCAAACGAGA
Source organism: Pangasianodon gigas (assembly GCA_022758105.1). Lineage (NCBI taxonomy): Eukaryota > Metazoa > Chordata > Actinopteri > Siluriformes > Pangasiidae > Pangasianodon > Pangasianodon gigas. Next base: position 16,080,343 of record CM040472.1, on the reverse strand, counting down.
TAAAAATTCATCTCATGAGCCCTCCACAGCTCTGTATTAAAGCCACTTATATACTGAAATATTGCCCCATGGTGTGTGTATTGTTCCCGGCACACCTCGTGCACCATACACATTCACAATCTTACTATCCTAGTGAGGACCTTCCCCTGACATAACTTTTAATGCTAATTAAAAAGCTAATTAAGCTAATTAATGCGTTGCTACACCTAACTCTAACCCTGACCTTAACCTCAGTAACCTAAAGGAAACATTTTGGCTCTTTTACAGTATTTATCTGTTTTTTAATTCTGTTTTCCTTGTTTGGAACAGCCAAATATTCCTATCATTGTGGGGAACATTTGGTCCTCAAAAACATATAAAAACATACCCCCAAACACCCCCC